>CM075809.1:40624939-41042499 GCA_037975025.1 Excoecaria agallocha
TAGTTATCATGCCACTAGTTCAAGATATCTCATGAAATTTCATGGATCGAGACAAGGCAGCAGGATTTGCCATCAATACTGGAGAAGTTTCAGCAACATGTTTCTTTTCTTCGCTCTTCGGTTGGAAGGCCTTAAACAGCTTTCCTCCACTCAACGATTCATTCTTGATTCCAAGGGTTGCCCATATAGAACTTTTTGCAGCTTCAGTTGGATCACCAATCCTTAGAATTTTCGGGACTAAAACGCATCCATTTTTCTGCTTTTCAGGCTCTTCTTTCTCCGATTCATATGGTTTAATAGTTTCTCCATTCCTTGAATGTTTACCTAATGATGAAGAATTAGGAGAGGGTGTTGTTTTTTGATTCGACGAAGATTGAGGAGACAGCAAAGGCATGTTCCAACCGCCTGGTATACCACAGTTCCAAATGGGAGGATAAAATGACATAGGATATCCAGGAGGACAAAAAGCAGGAGACAATGTTGAATTCCATGGATAAGGCCATGGAACACCAGGAAGACATGGAATTGGAGATCCAAATCCATTAATGTTTTGCATATAAGGTTCTTGTGGACAAGTTCTGCCTCCTTCATCCATTGAATTCGAAACTGTTACCGATGATCCACTTGAACAATCATCACAACCGCCATTTTCTCTACCTCTGCCAGCAACTTGAATTCTCTGATCCTCAAGATAATGAAAACCATTTCGAGTTCCATTCAAAGCCTTCTTATCAGCAACACTCAACACAGAAGCCATGGAATCACATAGCGGTTGGTCCAAGCCAAATCTAAGGACTCTACCATTAGTTTTCAGTGCAGGGTTGTGAGTTCCATTTTCAATACGAGCAGCTTGAAGCGCTTCAGAAATGCTCATATGACGATAATGAGAAGCAGAATTCTTGTTCTTGCGCCGGCCAGCTCCCACAGGAACATTTCTCATAGTACCACCAGCAGTCCAGTATCTTTGACAGGCCTTGCAGAAATGGCGAGGTTGATTGACATTGTAATTGTTATAGTAGCAGAATTTGGTGTCCATGCTATTGCATCGCGGGCAAGGGATTATTTTGTCTGGCTTCTTCAGGGTTTTGTCCTGAGTATTTGCTGCATCATTCACTTCTTTATCTGTTTTTGATGTATTTGATTTCGCAGATTCTTCATTAATAGAGGGTGTTTTTGGGTTCTCATTAGTCTCTGCTGATATATCTGTATCTTCAGAATCCGAGTTAACCTGAATCGGAGCATCATCTTCTTGTCTAGTTTCGGTGAATTTTCCTACTGGAGATTCCTGAAATTTTACGTAGTTGTTTGGTTGGTCAGTTAAACAGTTTTGTTATATTTTAGCTCAATCAGAGTATTTTTGCAGGATCAAGAAAGAACAAGCCAAAAACTACAGATAAAATAACTGAAGATTCCACGAATAAACTTCGATTTTTTCTGATTGAACACCAGTGTTTGATTGATCAATTTTTATGCGTCTCTTGTTAGACACGTGTGGATGTGTTGTGGACAAAACTAAGGTTGAACTCAGCTTTTATGAACCTATAGAAAGTTCTAGAAAATATGGCAAAAGAATTTTGATCCCAAACCCTAAAAAAATCAGAAAACAAATGAAATGGAAGGAATAATAAAGTTACAAAAATTCAGACCTCCTCAAAATTTCTTGTCACCTGCAATTATATTTATATCTGTGGTTATAGAAGTGATGAGAGACTGCCATAGGAACGACCAATAACATTAAAAATTTAAAACCTTTGGAACTAGGGGATTGGCTAACAGTAAAAACAAATTGAAAACCCTTCTGAAAATAGAAATTTATTAGGGGAAAAAGAAAAAAGAAATTACAAGAAAAGTAACAACGGATACAAGTCAAGAAAAAGGCTTCAAAGATTCAAGCATAGTCAACCAAAAATCAGAATGAAATCAATCTGAAGTTAAATGGGAAAATTCGAAAGAGTCTTAGTTTTAATTAACATCCGAAAATGTCAAGAAAAAGGTTTGAGAGAGGTACTGTAAAGGTTTTGTCCGCAACTTTAGTTTACTGTTTGTTAAGTATACTACGAAGAAAAATTTTCAGATTGTTGAATCCGGCTTTTGAAATTTTCGATTTACAGAATATGTTACTGTGACTCTAAGTACAGAAATTTCTGGTATGGTTTTCGTTTCTTTTCTCAGCTTCCAAACACTGAAACCAAATCTGGAAAAGTGGGAGTAAAAAGGCTTTTAAAAGTCAAAAACAACTTCAAAAAGTTAAAAGAAAAAAATCAAATCAAATCAAACTCGGAATCTGCAAAGTTCTTCGAAAATTTGAAACTACAACTATGGAACTAACGGCCAATTGCATAAGAAAATCAAATCAAACAAGAAAAAGGAAAAATTTTAAAGCCAACCCAATAATTCTTTTATGATTGGGGTGGTCTTCAGATTTCAAAATAAATCACTCCCTAACTCTCTCTGAATCTGTCTCCCAATGTAGAATTTGTTACCTTATTCTCTGCTTTCTCTTTGTTCTCCCCTGCGCTCTCAGAAGGAGAAAAATCCGGCACAGAAGTCGGCGGATGGTCATCGTCGGTGGTGAGAGGTATTTTCTTGCCGAAGAGCTTGATTGCGGGATCTTTACTGAAATTTTCTTGCATTTTCTTTTATTTTCTTAGTAAGCAAACAGAGTAAAAAAAAGGCGCGAGTAAATTCTCGTTTTAGGTCGCGTCTTCGTTGGCAATCTGGCACGGAGCGTACTTTGGTGTCTCAGTTTTTGATCGTTTAAACGAGAAGTGGAAGCCACGTCAGCATTATAGTTTATTTCTCAGCCACAAGTTTATGTGGCCTCAGAGATTTTCTTTTTTTTTTTTTTCCTTGCTTCTCAGTTTTCACGGGACAGGGCGGGACGGGACCAGAAATTATATTTTCACTCACTGCCCCACACAGGATTGGGGATTTTCCGTCTCCGCCCCCAACTCTAGAACAGGAAGAAAATTTCCTCCGTCCTCCTCTCCGTGGAGATCCCCGTCCCTCGCGGGAATTTCCATCCTCCGAATATATATATTTTTAATTTTAAAATATAATATTTTATAAATAATTAAAATTAAAATATAATATTTAATAAATAAAAATTTTAAAATAAATAATAATTTAAATTAATATAAATTTTAAACATTCATAAATTTAAAATTAAGTATAATTTAAAATTTAATAGTTATAAAATTAAGTTATATTTTAATTTTAATTATTTATAAAATATTATATTTTAAAATTAAAAAAAATTTGCGAGACGAGAATTCCTGCATGGTGAATATCCCATTCTCTACTCCCATTTCCAAATTCATAACGAAAAACTTTTTTCCGTCTCTGTTTATGTGGGAAGAAAATTCAGAAATTTTCTGCCCCTAACGAGGCGGATCCCTGATCATCCCTACACAGGATTCTTAGATTTTGATTCTGCCCGGGTTGCACAGGGATTTGGTGCACCGGCCATTGGTCCTGGTCAGCAATCGATTTCCCCATCAGGGTATCAAATTTTGGCTGCTACGATGACGTGGCATTTAGATATTGGTTGGAGATGGGTAAAATTGTCCGATTCGGGATACTTAAAAAGTCTTTGAAATTAATATTGGCCGGCTTTGACACGACACGTGGCTCTTGCCTTCTATTTCATGGAAAGGATTTTCGTCTTCAATTTTCTAATGTATTTTTTTTTTTTGTTTTTTCCTACAAGAGAAGAAATATCAAGTGGTTGACGCAAATTCCTTTTTACCGAAGCTTCGTGGATTTAATTATGAGAACAAAGGTTAGTTACGTTTCCAATTAATCCAACGTTGATATTAACTTTGCTAATTTTAAGGTTTTACACTTTGCATTTTGTCCCAAATGGAAATTAAAGTATTTTCTGTATTTTTTTTTCTCGACTCGGATTCGGACAATCCTTTCTAACTCTAGAAAATTATATTCCTTCCAGTAGTATTAAAACAGGAACTGCAGGCAACCCACATTGGCTATAAAGAAAAGCCACTGAGATTAATTATAAAAGAGAATACGATTAGAAAACTAATAATTACGCATCTAAATCATCGCACACGTTATAATAATTGAATAATTTAAATACATACATATTAAATTATATTATGAAAAATAATATATTTTAATTTTTATATATTTCAGTTTAGATTGCCATTTTTTTTATATGAATCCTTTTTAGAGCCCTTGAAATTTATATGAACTTGCCTATGTGGTATGCTAGTTTGAATTTTCATTTTTATAATGGTTTCACAACCATACCGGATAGAAAAGTAAAGGCAAAAGTTTACAATTTAGAGGTTCAACCTTAGTATTATCAAAATTAAATCCATTGAAAATAAAATCACACAAAATATAACATATGTTATAATAAAGTTTTCAAGATACTAACAGCTAGCTATAAAAAAATGTTATACTAATATAATAACCATGTTTAAAAAAATAATTTCAATGATTTTATCGTATCTATTTATTGAAATCAAATGAATATTTATAAAAAATATTTTATACAGGCAATAATAAGAAAAATGCAGAACAAGAGATAAATTTTAAAAGATATAAAACTATACTTAAAAAATAAATTTATTATTATTTTCTGAAGTTGTAAGTGTTAAAATTAATATAATTAAAAAGTCGTATCAATACTTTTAAATCGAAAACTAATTTCAATTTATAGTTTTACTAGCTGTATAAAATATTGGGAAAAAAATGATCTTTTCACATTTATTTACCGAATAATATACGGTTTATGATTTCAAATTAAACATATAAGTATATATCATTTTGATAATCATGATTTTTATGAAGAAAAATTGAAATTTAATAAAATAAAATCTTTTACACCCATAAAATAATGTCTTTTTTCTGCTCAATCTAATCCGAGAAAATTTTGAAACGCTTCTTTGAAAAGAAAGTTTTAAGTTTTAACGAGAAAAATAAAAATTCAATTACCTTTTCATAATAAAATAAGAGATACAAATTTATGTTAATTAATCGTATCCATATCCAACTTATTATTGACTGTAAAAACTCTTTTCAATCAATTATTTCATATCTTTTCAGTTTTGAAAACGAATAATTTAATTAAATCAAAATATAGGAATAAGAGCATCTCTACCCCCTGATGCACGAGCATGCCACTGGCACTGAGTGGTACGATGGATAAGGGTTGGCACGTGGCACGTGATGGGCGTATTCCTCGATTCATCTTATGTTTTTGTTTGTGCATCCCTCCATCGAAGTGATTGGCTAATTATTTTATGAGAAAAAAATAAAATATATAATAATAGCTTAAAATTAACTGATTGGTATCGGATTTTTACTAAAATTTCGGCCTTCTTCAATGTCACCTATGAAATAGAAAATACCGGCGGAGGATGCTCCGACAGTAAAATTAGAATAGGTTTAAGGGATATTTTAAGTAAATTTTTTTCTAAGAAAGATTCATATTTGTCGATCATGCCAATTTATAGAAAGTGATCTCATGTTTTATCTCGAAATTCTAATAAGGTAGGACTCCTTGTTGACGAAAAAATCTGATCCGTATAGAAAGCCAATCTAGAATAGAAAGGAGATGAGATCCTTATCCTAACAGGACTCTTTCAAAAACGACATCGTTAAATGCTTTCAGGTGGATCTTTAGAGCGAATCAGGGGCTAAAAATATAGGCTATGGGCCTGACTATGAGAGCCGGCCGGATTATCATTTTCATTATATTTGATAAGAGGTAATAGATTGTAATGTATTAAATAATGTAATACATTAAGGAATGTAATGCAATAGAATGTAATTGTGATTATATTACTATATTTAATTACATTATTAATGTAATGTAAATATTACTTCTTTTATTTTTTTTTATATGTCACTTTTGAGTAAAATTCAAATTTTATTTATCGGTCATTTTTAAATTTTTAATGTAATTTAATTTACCTTTTCAATTTATTTTTTTTTTCAATAAAGTTATAATCAATTAGATTTGACACTTTAATCTTAATCACGTAATTTAATACTAAATTTAAATCTATTTATTATTTCTTAAACCAAATAAAAATTAAAAATGACAGATAAAAAATAACAGAGTAAGTAATATATTTCTATACTTGGTTGAAAATGTGAGTAAAAAATGACTGAAAAATTCAAATATGTGATTCTTATATATAGCTTGATCAATGACCATAATTTGATCATCAATTTTTTTTTATCAAATGGCCATAATTAATCCACCTATTTATTTATAATTGGTTCAATTTATTTCGTTGTCAATTTTTTACTAAAATAATTTCAAAAATATTATTTATGATGTATTTAAAATTTCAGCCCAAAACGAGTTCGTTTCGGTATATTTCGAAGATCGAAATTAAATTATCGATCCGAAAGATAATTTTTTGAATTTATTTAAAAATCAATTTTTTACTTTCAAAATTTTATTTATATTATTTCAAGAAATTTTATACTATCGGAATAATTTTTTGAGATCTGTAAAATATTTTTTAGCCGATCAAAATTTTAGTCAAACATTTATAACTCTGTTACTTATTTTTATTTTTAACTTTTTATGATTTAAATGATTTTATTTTCATCTAAAATTATATGACTAGGCTTATCATGAATAATACTTTACATTAATAGATGTATTCAAAAATACTTATGTAAATAGGATTACATTACATTATTAAATATATGGATTAACAAATACAGAATTCATTGCTTCTTTGATTACATTACATTGCTTTACATCCTACCAAACATGGCCTAAATATTTTTATTTGTGCATCCTTCCATCGACCCGATTGGCTAACTATTTTCTGAAAATAAATAAAAATATAGTTTATATATAATAAATAAAATATATTTTATATATATTCTTAACTGTAGATCCAGAAGTTTATTGACTTTAAAGGGTTTTTTAAATCTCTTAAATATTTAAAAAATGGTATTCTAATGATTTATCTATCAATTTTTGTAACTCTGTTAAAACGGCGTTAAAAAAGTAGGTAAATAAATATCATTTTCGAAAAATTTATGATATTTTTTGAAAAAAAAAATCATTAGGGCAAATAAGCTACAAGATCCCAATATTGACTATATATTAATAATTTTTTCCTTTTTAGAACTATACCAAATAAAAAAATTTGTGAAAATAGAGATTTGAGAAAGATAAAATCATCTAAATATAAATTTTAATATATTTATATTATAATATTTATAATAAAATTTTTAAAAATACTAATAACTATAGAAAACGGTTTATCTTAACATAATAACCATATTTAAAGAAAATCACCAATATTGAGAATCTGAGTACTTTTTCGTTTAATCGAAATTCAAATCTTACTCTTTTTTGTGCCAAAAATATATTATAAAAAATTATATTTAAAACTTAATTTAAATATAATAAATTATAAATTAGAGTTCAGACGATGATAAAACTAATATATTTGCTTTAATAATTTATTTTTACTTTTTTATATATTCATTTTTTAAGTTCAACAAAATATTCAATACATGAAAAATATTTTTATCATTTTATCTTTTATTGGTTCAATCTTGGTAAGTGATAATCACAAAAATAACACTGCACAAGGTTTTGACAGTTGGCCCATTACACCTGGCAAGGCCCAAGGCCTATTAGCGGATGAGCTCAAAATATGAGCCACAAGACAAGGAAAGGGCCACGTCATGTCCGACCGAACTGATGGAATAGCATCTCAGTCAATCTACTGATACAAGGTAAAGCCCATGCCCCTCATATACTCCTTGTCATTTTGCCGCTCACCTGCTCTGACAGCCATTTATCACATTGCAAGCACTTAAGTGCGCCTCTCATTCTTTCTATAAATAGCTCAATGAACAATAACTTCAGGTATTTAACATCTGAAACTCTCTCTCTAAATACTATCTCTCTAAAAAGCTATTAACTTAAGTTTCGAAGTGTTTACGTCTGGTCTGATCGGACATTCTTTCTTGCAGAATTCAAGTATCTGATCGGCACAATCCAGCCAGTCTTTTTTATTTTCAGGTAAAGATATTTTTGGTTTTATAGTAACACCATGGTTGATACTTTAACTTGTAAACTTCTATTTTCACAATTTTTTTATTTGGTACGGTTTTGAAAATCATGAAAGTGTCCAAGCCATTGTTTTCAAAAAGAATGCAAAAAAGTATTAATATGCCTTCAACGTTTGGATTTAGAAGTTTATTTGCTCTAAAAGTTTTTTTTATAAAAAATGCTTTAAATGTTTCGAAAATAGTAACCATGTACCTATTTTTTGCAATGCCATTTTAACGGTGTTAAAAAATGTGTAGACAGGTAACCATTTTCGAGACATTTAAAACATTTTTAAACAAAAAAGTTGTAGGACAAGTAAGTTTCTTGATCTAGACATTTGAGATAGATAAATATTTTTTTATTATAATTAAAAAGTCTTCTTACAACCCTAATTCATAAGTTATCAAATTGAAGAGATACGCACAGCCAATATTTCATCATTTATAAAATAAAAATTATTAATTAGCTGAAATATACATGTGTATTAGTTGCCGCTAATATGTGGTGAATTTTGTTGCCCTAGTTTTATTGATGCAGTGAAAGATCCGAAAATGAAAAAATTTTATTCAATATCAAAGTCTATCCCAAAACTAGAGAAACGGAATATTTTATATAAATGAAATACAAATAAATTATGAAAATATTTTTAAAATTTTAAATGGAAAAACAAAAGTTCAGACGTTATTTTTAGGATCCGAAACATGTCTGTTATTGAAGGCATAGCTCAATAACGAATCAATCGTCTTGAAACTAACATGGAGATTGAGGTTGAACATTAAAAATGGAAAATTTCAATGGATTAATAAAATAGCAATAGATTTTTAAGAGTTTCAAATAAAAGGAAAAATGGAAATTTCCAATGGATTAATAAACAGTAGTAGATCTTTAAGAGTTTCAAATAAAAGGAAAAAGAAAAAAAAAGCGTTTACTATTCAAATCATGGTGCAACATTTTCAAAGTGGGTCCCATTAAAAAGGTTTAATTTTCTTCTAACGCACAGTCCCTAATCTTCCTACACGTGTCTTTAGTAAGGAAACGTGTAAAAATTCTTGGCAGCTTTTGATATTCTGGTTTTGAAGGAACGGCTCAAAGAGAGAGACGCGTGTCCACCACTCTGAATATATTTATTAAGAAAAAGAAATAATTGGTCCACGTAAGTTTCAAGATAAAAAGGTGTACGAACATGGAACCTTTTTTGATCTTTCGGCTGTAGAAACCCAAAAGTTCAACCAAATTTTTGTTTTATTATTATTATCATCAATATTATTAAAATCGGATCGAATAAAAAATCGACAAAACTGAAAATTCATGATCCAATCAATTTAATCAAATTTTTTTTTTATTTTTAAAATATTATAATTTTTTAAATATTATTATATAAAAATTAAAAAAATATTCATCAAATATTAAATATATATCATAAATATTATAATAATAAATTATAAAATATAATTTTAATTTTATTATTATAAGTAATTAATTATAAATTTTTGAATATCATATATTAAAAATATAAAAATACAATTATATCATGAAAATAATTTCATATTTAGATGGAATATTAATGAAATAAACACAAAAAAATTAACCTTGCGTATATGAGTATAATTATATTTAATTATAATAAATTTAAATAGATAATAAGTATATTAAATTATTAAGTGACGTTTTTAGAATTTAAAATTTTAATTTTTCAAATAAATAACTAATAAAAATTTAATATATATATATGTGTGTGGGTGAAAATATACAAAAAAAATTATTTTTTATACTTTTTAGCAAAAAATTCGGTTTTGTTCGGTTCAATTCGGTTTATAATAGTTAAACTAACCGGCTGGCCAATTGGTTCATGGTTAAACCGGCCGGTCCGGTCCAGTTTTAATATCTATGATTATTATTATTATTAAAGATACTTAAGTTAGAGGAAATGGGATTAAGAGTGATTGATTAGTTAAATCAAAATGTCTAATTCGGATGTTACTTTATTGATTAATATCCAATTTCTTAATTAAGGGCGGCCACGGTCGGTTACAGGTCTTTATGATATAGTTTTATAATCAGTCATATGCCAAATCTTGATTTCGACAAATAAATTTTTCATTAATTCTTACGCTAGGACTTTAGCTTTCAGAAAATGCTGGTTGATTTCTAGTTTTTTTTTTCCTTTAAGTTTCCTTTGTACACCTTAAGTCAATAATATGCCAAAGAAAAATTAGTTTTTTTTTTATTTTTTTAATTTGTATTGTAGGGTTCAAGACTTTACAAGAAATTCTTTAGTAATTACTTCAACAAATACTTGGTTAAAAGAAAAAAAAATAACAAACTAAATTTTTCATTGACTGAGACTCTCCCATCCGAATTACTTTCTCCATTTCTTTTTAAATTTGTTCAGTTGGAATTTTTTTTTGTTTTAAATTTGATTAATTGGGTTCATCGCTTTAAATGTTATGGGCTAGGGAAAGCCCATAAATTGCATGTTTGCTTGGACTTCAGCTTGACAACTTCATTCTTACGTTCTTTAAGATTAGAAATTCTTGAATTTCTATCCTATTAGAAATACTTGAACCTTCTTTAGGTTTTTTAACACAACTTAACTTCTATATTATTTTAAGAGTACGTAATTCCATTATTATTAGATAGAAATTATAGTCTTTTATGTTTCTATAATTTATTTTAATTATTTGTCCAATAAAATCATAGAAGGTAGTTTGGCCTAATAATAAGATTATAAAGGGTCAATTCTTTAGGTTTTTTATACTTTAGTTGCATTTAAGCTGAAGCCGTTCTACATTTTATTTTGATTGAATTTGAAGAATCATTTCAATTTTAGATTTTGACAAGGCCCAGTAAACCCGTTGGATTGCTCAGATTTGCCCATAAAAAACTGGATCTTTTGAGGAGTGAGGCCCGTCTCTTATAACGAGGTTTTTTTTTTTTAATATATATACATATATTTTTTCTGATATAACATATAGGGTACATTTTAATCATTATATTGTAATAGTTTGTATTGTGTTGAATTATTAACTGTAATAGTTTGTATTGTGTTGAATTATTAGCTTTTACAGTGTTAGTCTATATTTTTTAACTTATACTATTATATACGGTATTTGGTATAAAATTATATTAATCTATAATATTTATATTGTATTTGATATATAATATCGTATTTTATTAATTTTTTTAAAAAAAAAATAAAAATAAAAACTTAAGTTATTTTTTTTAGTTTATAAAAAATTATGGCTATAAAATATAATTTTTGATATATATTAATTTATTTTTAAAAAATAAAATATAAACAAATTTTACTGTGAAACACAAGAAATAAAAAGACATATGAAAACACGGTATAACAACGAAAAAATATATATAAGTTAGTACGAAATTTGAAGAAATGGAAAAAAATCAAGAAAATAATTGATTTAAAAAAATGCCGGAGATGAAATTAAAGGCAATACTAATAACAGAAAGACACCAAAGTTTTTTCTCTCTACTTTCTAATACGATGTTTGATGTATTATTTATATTCAAGGGTAAATTGTATACTATTTTATATGATATGTGTGAGATAATGGATTTTATGGTTTATTATACTTGTTATATCCACATTAATTTTTTAACAAATTTTGCATACAGTGCATTAATTTTAACATATTTTATATTAGATATCTCCTGTATTGACAAGCAAACAAAACGTTCCCGTAAAAAGTTAGAAGACCAAGAAGAATTCATCAATTTTGTAATGGTTTTGTCATTATTTTATGATGTATTCGGAAATGATTTTCGTTTCGGTTTTTGTTGTTTTTTTAAATAAAATCAAAATGCATTCGGCATATTTTTTTGTTTTGGTTTTTATTAAAATTTTAAAAATATTTTTTATATCAAAAATAAAAATTAAAAATTTTCAAAATATAATTTTTAAAATTTTACTTTTGTTAACAATTTAATTATTTTATTCTCATTATCACCATCACAGCTATTACCATTGCCACACCGCCGCTAGCAACCGCCTCTGCCGCTATTGCCATATCAGATCGCTATTGCCGTCATTGCTGCAGCCACCATTAGGTCGCTATCATCACCGCTGCAGTCACCATCAGACCGCCACCACCAGATCGTCATTACCGCCGATGCCACACTATTCACGAAACAATTTTTTTCGAAGCAAAAATAGTAATAAACGATAATTTTTTTTATTTACTATCGATCAATTTCGATACACTTTAATACCTTTACTTTAAAATTTTCTATTCATTCGATAACATTTTAAATAATTAAACATACACAAATAAAATTCATATAAACACTTTCACCGACACTCACCCATCAATAATCATAATAACAATATTCAAAATACAGTTTAATCTTTTATCTTAATTGTCTACGTATATACATGCCATAATACAACTCAATATAGCTCTATTTTTTCTTTTCCGATCCCACTCCATTGTGTAATATGCTTCCGCAATATTTAAAATATGCACGCAGTAAACATTACGTGCTGAGCACTAAACATGTTCAATGATGACTACTAATCCTATAATTTTTTAATTAAAGCATAATTACATATATTATGCATCTTTTATCTTTATTCCATCAGAAATTTGTTTTTAATTCCATTAACACTAATTTCATTATCCACCCACATTTTGGTAATCTTTGTGCTTTGTTTTTAATCCTTTTACTTTGATTTTCTTTACTTTCGTGTGTAAATCGATTTCAAATTAACTTTTATTTTTACATTTCTTATTTACTTTATTTTTTACTTTTACTTAACTTTGGTTTTACATCTTTAGTCACATCGATTTAATTATCATTCCATTTAACTATTTATATTGGTACTCGTATCTTTAATGGTACCAAATCTTTTTACTATTTTATTTCTCGATTGATTTTTCAGTTATCCAATGTGTGATATCATTATAATTTTTCGCTATTTATTCTTTATTTTACTGTAACTTTTTAACTAATTAACACATTATTATTTTAAAGGCTTTTAAGCTTTGATGCAAAGTGATATAATTATTTTTTAACACTTTGCATACAATATTTATTTCTTCTCCTAATTGAACAATTAAGTGCATTTTTATTGTTTTACTTTTTATTTAACTTATCTTTTAAAAATACATTACTTAAGCCTAAGTTTCCACTTAAGGATAATATTTTCACTTTTTGACTTTAAATAGGAGATTAGTACTATTTTCCAAACTTGTTATTTTTCAAAACTATAATTGGTATATGAAATAGCAACTGACATTAATTTATCATTTTCATGTGAAAATATATTTTATTTTTATAAAATATTTCTTTTTTATTTTTACTTATTAATTACAATTTTTGAAAAACATTACAGTTTTATTTCAACTTTTATTTTCTTTCAAACAAATTATTTTTCATTCAATTCATTTAAACCATATTGATATATTCATTACGATACGTTCCTAGTACAATATGACATGACTCTTAAAAAGGATATGCGAGATATAGATCTAAAGGTCCCACTGAGAGATAAATGATCTCTAAGGGACCATATCTCGAAAAATATTTCACTTTTATTTTCACTTAAAACACTGGAGTTATGGAGATCAGAGATCCTACCCATAGCAAAGCAAGTCGCCATGACTTGTACAGCGGTATAGGGTGTTCCTATGGTTAGTCAATTATATCATAAACAAGAATATTATTACCTGACTATTGTTAAGGGCAAAACAATCAATTATATTCGAAATAATTTTTAAATATTTTAAAAAAATCTTTATTATTTTTGTCAATTGTACTCTTTTTAGTGCTTTTGATTGTTCAGTAGCTTTTTCTTTCTTTTATTTTCTTTCAATCTATCTTTTTAAATCACTTTTGTGAATTATTTTTCAATAATTCACTCGGACACTTAACACTTTTCAGTCTTTTATGCACTTTATGAATTATAGTATTATAATTCACAATTTTTTTTATTCTTTTTGTGTAATCCTCTATGAATTATCTTTTAACAATTCAGTAATTAACTTTTTGGCGATTTTTCTTTTTCTATCCGAAATTTTAGTCACGCGGGTATACCAACTTTTATTCAATTGGTGAATTAAAATAATTCACTCTTTTAATACTTTTTATTGACTAATTTATTTTGATAAATTAGTCAAATATTTATTTTATAACTTTTTGAACAATTACGAGTTATATTGATAAAATTCATTATTTTATTTTTTGCAAATGCAATAATTGGTCTTTTCATTTCTTTTTATACGAAAATAATTTATTTCACATTAATTTATCATCATATACTTATTTATTGAATTATTTCTCAATAATTCAATATCTTTAATTAAACATAATCAATATTTTATTTCAAAAATATTATAGTAATTCATATAAATTCTACAAATATTTATATGCATATTATTTTACAATTTCTATCATTTTTTTTACTCATTTCAAGAATTATTTCACTATAATTCATTATTCTCATTCATTGCTTAATTCAATAATCATTATCAAAATATTCAAACAATTTCCATAAATTCTCTAAAAATTTATGGACCATTCATTTTAGGCTTATTATTATTATTATTATTATTATTATTATTATTATTATTATTATTATTATTATTATTATTATTATTATTATTATTATTATTTCATGTCATTTTATAACATAATTATCAAAAATTCACTATTTTTGTCAACTACATCATTCAATAAATATTCTAAAAATACTCATATAATTTCTATAAATTTCATAAAAATTTATGGACATATTATTTCACATTTACTATAATTTTCACTTATTTAATGAATTATTCTACAATAATTCATTATTTTTACTATATACATACACATTACACTAATTATTATTTCTATAATTAATTTAGGCTATTATACATTAATTACATGCAAAATTTCACATTTCTTCCTTAGTGAACAATTCGGCCACCTATAATAAACCCTTATAAAAATTTTCTTTCTTCCATTTTAACTTTCATTTAGTCTCTTTTATGGTTCAATTTCATTTACCCCTAACTAATTTCATCATTTAAAAACTTTAACAATTTTTACCCTAATTACATAAAAGAAATTAATTTACAATAATGGAAAATCAAAGGATTTTGTGGCCACTTACATTTTTCTCTTGCTTATGGGTGTCTAAGTCTCCCTTTTCTTGCTTTAAGCCATGAAAACTCCTTCCTCTTCACTTAATCCTACCATAGACGGCCAAATAACCTCATTAAATCCTATTTTTTGTCCTCAAATGAAAAATTTAAGCTCATAATTAGCTTCTACACCTCAAAACTATGAGAAAATACTAAAAAATCAATTAAAATCAATTAACTTTTTAAATTCCATCTTACCCCTTTTTCTTTCTCAACTTGATTTCTTGATTTTCTTTACTCAAATCACTTGATTGAGGCCACTAGAGTGACCTAGAGAGATGAAACTTCATATTGTATGTTGGAATTTATGGAAGATTTGGAGTAATTATAAAGAAAATAAGAGACAGGGAGAGAGTGAGCCATATTAGGCCACTTAAGAGGGGAAGAAAAAGTTGAAATTTTTTGAGAATTTCTTAGATATTCCAAGTTTTTATATCCTCTCAAATAGGCTTAAGGGTGAGCCTAATTAATGGGTTTTGTCCAATTTGAAATTAAGGCCCATTTTAGGTTGATTAAAGCCCAAATAAAATTCTCTCACTTTTTCACTTCAAATCACTCCAATTTTAATTCTATCATTCTTATCACATCAAAAATAGCTAGTGCATAAATTTTTGGGTCAATTGGAGTTCGTTATCGGTCCAATTCAAACTTATCGTTCCGATTCAACTATTGCCAGTATCACAAAAAAATCAATTCTCATCACCAAAATATTCAACATAAAAATTTATGTAGACATGTAAAATCTGACAATTTTCGAAGTTGATTTGTTATTTTTTAAAAATTTATGCAAAATCAAGTCTTCTTGCCTATCAGGAAAATTGACTCGCTACCTTTTTCGTATCTTTGACTTTTGGATGTCTATTTGACCCCAATTTTACTTCAAATTTCAACTCTGCACTCACCATGACCAATACTTTTTGATAATTCAATAAAATATTTTTAACTTTCGGGTGTTTTTTCGAATTCGAAAAGTACTATTTACAATTGAAAAGTAATGTTCACGGCTGACCTGATGTTGAGGTCATTACAGCCGGCGCCACTGCCACCGTCATCATTGCTATTGCCGCCACTATCACTGCCACTACCATACCGCCATTGCCGCCGTTGCGGCCATCACCACCAAACACAACCACTATCGTTGCCATCACCATTATTACAGCTACCACCAAACCGCCATTGCCGCTATTGTCATTGCCGTCATCATTACCGCCACCATTACCCCTACTATCACTGTCGCCGCCATCACCCTTACCGCCATCACACCGCCACTTTTGCTACAATCGCCTTCGTTGCTGCCACCGTCGAAATTCTTATCATAATATACATAAATAATTAAAAATAATGATATAATTTTTAAATATAAAAAATAATTTTTTTTAAAAAAATAGATAATATAAGTGAAAATAGTTTTTAAATTTTAAAATATAAAAAATAAAAATTTATAATTTTACCGAATGCATCATTAATTAGCAACATTTTTCTTTCAATTAACAACCATTTCCTTAAAATGAAGAAAGAATTATAGAATTAAACAAGATTTGAGTCAGGAGGGTGATTTAGTGTGATGGGATTTGGAGCATGATAAGTGAATTAAGTTCATGATCATAGAATCATAAGAGTATGAAACAACATACATACTTATAATCCGATTTAACCGCAAATCGATAGTTGATCCAATTGATTTAATGTATAAAAATCGGACCGCAAAAAATATAAGAAACCAGTATGAACTCGTCAAAATCGGCCAAATTAGGTTGAAAGTGGTTAAGATCGGGTAGAACCAGAACAAAATGGATTTGAACTAGAAAAATCAAAATTTATGTAAAATATCCATGCAACATTATTTTTTGCTAGAAAAAATAAAATTTAAATACAAAATAATTGAAATTTAAATAATTTTAATGAATTTCTTACGAAAAAAATAAAAATTATAATTTATATTTGATGAATATTTTTGAACATTTATAATTATTTATTATATTTATTTTAAATATTTATTATAAATATTGAATAACTTGAAAATATTGTTTTATGATTAATGTTTGATGATAATATGTTTTTTAAAATATTTTTTATTTTTTATATAATTATATTTTCATAATATATACAAAAAAATTTTAAAAATATTATTTTATAAAAAAAAACCGATTGAACCCTTGATCCAGTTTTACTAACATTGCATACTTAACAACAAAATATTTTAGTCTTTAGCCAGCCGCGAAGTTTTCAAAAATTAATGTTTTACCTAAAAAACTTGACTTTTTATTTTATTATTTTTTTAAAAGTAGCATTAGCCCTCTCTAAAATTTTTATATTATATTTTTATTCATAAAGTTCTATATTTTTTAAAAAAATATTGATATTAATCCCCAAAATTATATAAAATTTTGATCTTTATATATTTACTTAAAAAAAATATCAAACACTTAAAATATAAAATTCTAGTTATGCCATGTCTTTATTTAAAAGAAGCTACACACACTGTTCGGGGTTAATTGCAAAATAATTTACAACTTTTCACCTGTTTTTAAATTTAGTCCAAACTAAAAAAAATGTATAGTTTAACATACCACCTTTAATTATATTTAAAAACAGTTAAAAATATTTTCCAAAATTAATGAATTTTATCAAAATATTTTGTAAAATTTTCAGTCAGTTAATTTTAGATAGATTTTTAACAGAATTTATAATTTAAAATATAACTAAAATTTAAGTATTAATTTGTAAAATTTTTTAATTTAAAAATTATATTGAAAAGTAAAATTTTTGGTGTAAATTTATAATTAACATTAAAGTCTAAAAATGATATCAAAAAAAGCCTACAGAAGAGTTGACTAAGTTTTGTTCTACAGAGGATATGATGATGGATGGAAAAGTTGTCCTTAAACATACTAAGGGGTGGACAATTCTCCCTTCTTTCACATCTGCTTTTAATTTTGTTATTATTATTATTATTATTATTATTATGCATTAGTTTGTTCCCCATTTGCAATATTGCTCTCAAAAGCTTTCTCCCTAATTGGTCTACATGTTATGACCTCTAATTTACTGTCCCCGTTTTAGTTATTGAATAATTAATCCTTTAGAAGTTGTTTTTATTACAACCATATTAATTGTCTTATTATATCATTATGTTTTATATTGATACCACCAAGAAGAAAAAGCAGAGAAATATCAACATGAATTCACAATTTAGCTATTTCTACTATTTGGTTATTTTTAATTAATTAATTAATTAATTTATTTATTTTATCTCGATAAATAAGTCTAATTCAAAATAATAATAATAATAATAATAATAATAATAATAATACAGTAGTTTCATATGCAAAACTCAATGATTCGACTAATCCTATTATTTTTAGTATATTTATAACTCAAAACCTTTCAAATGTTACCTTAGTCATTGAGTTATGCTTATAGGAAAAAGTCTAAAGTTCCATTTAGATATTGAAATTAAAGAAATCAATAGTGATGGATCGCTCACTGATCGATCGGGTAGGAGATCTTCGGGTACTGGGGCCCTCGTCTCATATTCCCAATGGTAGGAGGATCAGATCGGGAAGGAGAATTTGATCGGACTCTGCATATATTGTTCATTTTAGGTCAGAATTCTCACAGTTTTATTTTTGGGGACCTGCCCCAAAAGACTTATGCAGGGAAAAGGTATCCATGGCCTTATAAGGTTCATTTTCAGCTCATCTCCAGCCAATGTGGGATAGGAGATAACGTGCGTTATCACTATTCCCTCTCCCGAGAGATCTTTGGGGGTCCGTCTTAGTCGGAGCTCTAGGTTGTCCTTATCTTTTAACGAAAGCATCAAATGATGGATCGCTCGTTGACTGATCGCGCAGGAGGTCTTCTGGCATTAGGGTCCTCATCTCGCATTCTCGATGGTAAGAGAATCCGATCGGGGAGGAGAATTTGATCGGGCTCTGCATATATTGTCCGCTTTGGACCGAAGCCATCACGATTTTGTTTCTGGGAATCTACCCCAAAAAGCCTATGTAGGATGAATGTGTCCATGGTCTTATAAGATTTATTTTCAATTCATCTCCAGCCGATGTGAGATAGGAGATAACGTGCGTTATCAAATAGTTTATAAGAAGCCCTTAATCCTACAAGCTAAAATTTGGTGAAACAATTAATATATTTAATAGAATAATTTACAATTTGATGCATCTGTGTAAATATAAAAGAGAAAAGAGACATGAAAAGGAAGTGCCATCTTTAAAATCCACAACGGGACAAACCTTAGCAATGAAGAATTGCTTTCACATGAGGCAGCCGAGACATGCTATGAAGGATGCACCCAACCCACACTTCAAAATTGACAATTCCAATGAAAAAATAAAAATAAAAATTAAGTGCCTCAACTTTTGTTTAGGTCTATACATGACATCTCACTTTCCATGGATGTGAGGATTTCATAGAAATTCAATTCAATATTTGAATGAAAATAATTCCTTGGGCTATAATTATAATTTCCACTACGCACCTAATTGACTTAAATTAGTGCACTCCCTCATATGTTGCCACACCATCATTCTTCTGTCATCATCCACTTCCATGCATAGTGTACTCCATCATCTTTTTCTTATTTACTTAATCATATGATTCTCTACTTCTCCTCCCCACTTAAATTGCACTTACTTGTCTTTTAATTACACGCTAATTAACTTTCCGTGTACGAAGGTTTGAGACAATTACAAACGTTCGTCTAATCTATTACCTAAACATCAATTAGCTCTAACACATAAAACCAACAAATTCACCCCTAGTTTGTTATGATAGTTTTAATAGAGAATGTATTGTTGATAACATTTTATCATTTCATTTTTCTAATTAAGTGTTGATACATAATCCCATTTTATACATGTGTCAATACTTCATTGAAAAAATGATTCTATAAAATGTTTTCAACTCAATATTATATTAATTTTGGACGAATAAATTAACAAACAGTTTAAATTAAAACTGTTATAAAAAATTATTCAGTTTTATACGTTACGAGTTTAATTAAAATTTAGGTGATTGGTTAGATGGGTAATTGTATTTATTTTTAAATATTTTATTAATTCCAAATAAAGACCCAAAAATGTTATGTTCCCATCAACTTTTTGACTTCAGGAAAACGTGATCACTATTGTTAAATACATCCTACTATCACTAACATCCAGAAAAATCCATTAGAGGGGTGTAAATGTATAAATTGACTACTTTTTTCTTCTGTGAGCACAAACAGCATTCCAAGAACAATCCTTAAGGAAGAGGAACAAAGCTGAATTTTTTCTTTCAATGGAACTCACTTTCTTTCGCATTCTTGTTATTCTTTTGGGATTTTCTCACCTTATCTGCCTCAATGCTATCCCAATTACAAGTACGTTTCTTTTTTCTTTTTCTTTAAACAATTAATCCTAAAGAGTTAATTATTTTTCTTATTTTTCTTCTTCTGCTAATTCTTGCAATTTGGTGACTTTCTTGATTATTTCAGGAATTGGAAAGTTAATGAATGAACCTGAAATTCTTCAAGCTGGAGAGGTTACTGACATGGTAATTAGAGACAAATGAGCTACATATAAACCAAATTTTTATTGGAAATATTGTTATATATATATATATATATATATTGCATTAAATTTATTAGTATTATTTAACTTTTTAGCAGGCTGTTGAGGAGAAAACATCAGAGGAAAATATAAATGTTGAAAGGAGGATGACTGTGCAGCTAAATGATTATCCAGGCTCCGGCGCCAATCACCGCCACACTCCATGGCCACCGCAGTTGGGCTGAAGTGCTTATTGCAAATTTTCTTCATCTACAACTATTAACTTTATTTTCTACTTAATTATTGATGTGGTATCTGCCATTAAGATGTACTAATATTAATTAGGAAGTTCTTTATTTATTTAAGTAATAATTAGATGAGATGAGAGATGGGAAGTTGCATTAGAACGGAGGTGTGGTTATGAAAATGTTGAAGAATGTGTGTAAGCAAGTTCTTACTAATTAGTTATATGTAAGAGTTATTATAATCTATATATAAATTATTAGTATTATTAAAATTTGATTGGAAGATTTTCGAATTTTGTTCAACTTTCGAATCAATTATTGGTATTATCATTCTTCTATGTGATTTCACATCAAACTATTGCAAAATAATTTATTAATTTCCCAATTAAGTTGGAGGAAAAATGTTTGTTGATTGATTGTACGTTATCAAGGATTAATTAATCCTTGGGTGGAGAGAAGTTGATTTAGATAGGAGTTCTTGTCATGCTTGTCTTTCAAATCTATTTTTACCATGAATATAATTAGTTGCCGAGAACCACATATTTTCACTGGATAATATATAGGACAATACTTGTATTTTTCTTGCCCCAGTTTGTATTTCAAGTATTGAATATATTGTAAATCTCAGTTATGTATAAATAACACACTTGTAACTCAATATCAATATATCATAAACAATTTAATTTTCTCTAATCGTAATGAATAATTTATCTGCTAGGGTTCTTGCTACACCATCTCCTTATCCCATATTTTCTCAATCAAATTTAATTCAAAAAAATTACCTCATGTGCAAAGCACAATTCACTTCTTTACTAAACTATCAAAACCTTTCCAGATTCATGGATGGCTTCTCTCTTCAATCCACCTATACTGGCATAGAAAAGATCAAATACTTCATTCTTGGATACTTTCATTACTCTCTGAATAAGTTTTCCCACTTGTCATAGGTTTAATCTCATCTCTTTTAAGTTTGACAATGTCTTGTCCTGGTTCTTGGTATGTTGTCTCTCAAAACTGGCAGCTTCAGCTTCATATTGAGCTTTAGGAACTTCAAAAGAATGATCTTTCTGTTTTAAGGTACCTTCAACGTTCCAAAGGTCTTGCTAATGAGTTTCAAGCTGCAGGTAGATCTATTTTCTCTGTTGGGTTAAATGCAATTATCTATGGCAACAATATTGGTGTTGAATATAACCCTATTCTTAATATGCACACTGAGCATGTTACATGAGTTACATGGTGAGCTAGTTGTCCATGAAATCCTTTTAAAAAGTGTCTTTAAGGTCACTCCAGCCAAGTTTGTTAATCTTTCTTTGCTGCCTATTCCATTCTTTATCTAACAATACCGCTGTGCAAATAATTCTCATTCAAAATTTTAAAAATCCCGTGATCCTTGCCAAATATGTGGTTATCTAAATCACCGAATTAAAATGGTTTAAACTTGAAATTTTAGTATTATTCTTATCCTAAAAAAATAATTTAAGGTCCAATAAAGTGATGGAGTCGGATCTTCTTAACAGAAGAGTCAAATTAATTTCCTCCAATTTAATTTGATCCAACCATTCATTGGTAAGGGTAACACATTGTCACATCATTAAGAACATTAATCATGATTGAGATATGAGTTAATTTTGTTTTAAAGTTGAATAGGAGAGCAAGACTGAAGACAACTTCTCAAATCCATACAATTTTATAATTACTGAAAAGTGAACAGAAAAGGCAACAATTAAAAAGAAGAAGTGAAATTTGAGATTAAAAAAAAAAAGAAAAAAAAAAGAGGAAAAGCACTATGGCTGAGTGGTCTTTTATGAGAATTGGAATGAGGCAAGGCAACAGCCATTTTTAAAATTCAACCCTAACCTTGGGATTAGAAGTCTTTACAAATGTTACCTATACCCTAAATTTGGAGGAAAAAGAAAGAAAAGAGAAAAGGAATGCTTTTCCCATAATTTGGTATTATTATATAACCAAGTTGATAAAAAGTCAAATTGTAAATATTAATGTAAAGATGTTAGGTAAACCACAATAAACATTTATTGTCAAAAAATAGACAAATAAAAAAAAAGAAGAATTATCTAAAAAATCCACATATTATGTGGTATTACCATTTAGTTGAAGTGGAGAAGTGGATTGATGAGTTGGTTGGCATATTACATGCATGTATGTAGACAACATATAGAAAGGGCCTTTCTTTCCATTTTTTACAAATGGACGACTAGGAATAAAAGGAATTATTATTATTTTTTTTTTGCAAGCTAGTATTCAAATTTGATTGGTTTGACTAATTTAAACCGATTATTGTAGAGGTTCATTGCTGAGGGTAATCCTCTCTACGTTGTAATTTTCATACATATGCTGAATTCGCGGATCAAATTTGAAAAATATTTAAGAAAAACGGAACTCTTATCCACTTGGGTCAACAAATATTGATAAAAAGAATTATATTTCAATTACTGTTATCTCATAAATATAAATATTTAGCGTATATAAGCTTAATTAATAATTAATAATTCTACAGCAATGTGATATAATAAAACTCTGGAATCTAGATCCTACAAAGCATTGCTTCAAAACGTAGTCCATCAATATGGAAACAAATGGCAAAGTTTGCTCCAGAATAGAAAATAATATATTATTTGGAAGGAATTAATTGGATTTTTTTTATAAAGGAAAGTATATATATATATATATATATATATATATATGGGTGGGGGTGTGCTAATTTCGAAATTAGATGGTAGCTCAATTTCAGTCCAAAAATATTGAAGTTTATATAAACTTCAATCAATTTAATTTTATTAAAATTTTTCAACAAAATCTACATCTCTGGTTGGAAAAAGAAAATATGAGATTTTCTTTTATGAAAATTACAAAATTAAATTAACGCTAGTGGAATAAAAATTAGGGATAATATATAAATTCATTCCTAAACGACCATCGTTTATTATATTTCTCCTTTGAACTAATTGTATGTTAGATAATCTCCCTAAATTTGTTAAAAATATCAGATTAGCCATTTGAATTTATTTAAAATGTAAAAAATACATCATATATTATTGAAAATGTTAAATTATCCCTTTAAAACTAGTTAAAAATATCAAATTATCCCTCAGTTACTAAAATACGTGCCAATTGTGAACTGACAAGTGTCCTACAGGGGGGTACTATGATATTTTCAACAAATTTAGAGAGATAATCTAATATGAAATTAGTTAAGGAAAAAAATCTGATAAATAATAAAAATTTAAGAGGGAATTTATGTATTAATCTTAAAAATTATAACACCGTTCAGCTTTATCATTCATGCTTTACAATTGATAATACAGCACATATGGACAGCATTCATTAAATTCATCTCTTTATTTTCAAAATACCAAATTGTTTTACTTAGAAGAATTTCTTATTTCTTATTTAAAATCCAATTCAGCACTTGAAAGTCAAAGCTTAAATTTTTTATACTTAATTTTTAGGTTGAAAGGTGAAATAGAAACCTATATTTGTTAATTTTAATTTGGAAGATTTTGAGTTAGAATTTTTTTTTTAAAAAAAAGAAAATAATATATATGTATATATATTTACAAAAAGAGATATAATGTCTAATTACAAAATATCATTAAAAAAAAAATTAAACTTGAGATCACTCGCACTTTTTTATCAAGTGCTGGCGATAAGGCGGATTCCTAGTGATTAAAAACTTGAATATGCTTTAATAATCAATTAAACCCTTGATGAGTCAATTGTACCAATTATATATGCATTAGCTTCTTAAAGGATTAAATAAATTGTTTTACGTCTTTTTGCCGTATTAGGGGTGACAGTCGATCGCTTTTTTTTTTTCGTTTATTAAGGATATGGATATTTATAAATTAATTTAGAGTATTAAAAATAATATATGTGGGTTTGGATTAGGTACGGATTTAGTACGTAGGATATCTGATATCTAAATCCATTCAGATATTTAGTTGTAGGTAACGGGTACATGTGGATATCCATTCTGTTTAAACCTATTTATTTGAAAAATAATCTAAAAGTATAGGTGTGAGTGAGAAATTGAGCCATTGTTTTAATCTAATATTTTAGCACCACACCTTATTAATATGGACAACTTTTAGTTTATAAATTGTTTGTGTAGATTTTTGTTTAGATGTTGAGTTAAAATTATTTAATTTTTTTGACTATTTTATAAGTTATAATTTTATTAAAATTTATATTTTTTATCTAAATTTATGTATTAATTAAATGGACAATTATATATACGAATATGGATACAGATACAAATATCAATAAATGACTTAAAAATGGATATGGATGGCAAAATGGTAATTTTAAACCGATACGAGATAGTTTGGTTAGGTTGCCAATTTTCAAGGATATCCATTTTGCCACCATCTCTATGTCTTATAAGTTTATTCATGTCACAAATTGATTTTTTTTAGTTAGAATTTCAGTTTACAAAATATTCACCAGTTGGTTTGAGATTGTTTTATCTAATTTTAATTTTTTAAGAATGAAATTGGTTGAATTAAATCACTTAGTTGACTATAAATGCAAATTTATTACAATTATAATAAATTAATTTATTACATTTCCAATTTCGTATGGGCGACGTCCCTATGCCCAGAAAGCTTCAACACATTATGGACAGGGGTGAACCCTTATGCCCAATCGTTACCCAGCAAATATGATGGCCCATAAAACTCATGTAATTTCCTCTTCTTTATATATTTTTTTCCTTAATGCCAATCTGATACTTATCAGAATATTAATCGAAAAAAAGAAAAATAAAACTTTGATAATACATTTGATACAAACAGTATAAATCTCAATCAAACAAAACAAAAACATGATTTGTTCAAAGAACCTTAACAGAGATTACTAATCGGTGCAAAAACAGCAATTGAAATTATAATTAGGGCTGGGGAGATGGGGCAATGGGTGATGGAGAAGGAGAAGGAGAGTTGGTATCATTCACACGTAGAAATCTAAATTTCTTGATGAGCTCATTTGCAATTAACTCATTAGCTTTATCAGACGGATGCTATTCATCCCAGAACACTTATTTGCTTCTATCCTTGCACAAGCTTGATGCTGGTATACATGTCAATGCTGGTCTTATTCTTCCAAATGAGCAACACGGTGAATCCGAGTTATTGAATCCTGCATGTCGTTTCAACAATTATTAACAAATCAGTTGAGACATACTAAGTGATTTTTTTGGTTTACGACGAAATGAATCCTCACCGTATTGTGTAGGATTAGCGATGACATCATTAACAACATCATAAGCATCACCAAATTTGAAGCTAGCATTAGGAAGTTTGGCAGATAAATTATCTAATAGCTTGATTGAAGCTTTATTAAAGCTAATTGATAGTTTGTTGCTTCTTTCTTGACATCCCCCGGATGAACTTAGGACCCTTTGCAGTGGAATGCAGCCCATTGGTCCTAGCCCAAATACCATTAGCTCCCTTGCTCCTAACCCATGCAGTGTCTGTACTTCAAATGATTAAATTAAATTAATAGGAAATTTAAAAAATTGTAAAACTAATTTTAGTTTTTTAATAAATTGAAATTACCATAAGTTGGCCTTTAAGGGTTTTCATTAAATAATCAATGAAACTCTGGTCGTTGTATTTCCATGAGTCGCTATAAACTGGCATTAAGTAATTATTAATGAAGTCATTACTGCCCAAAGCAACCACGTATGTTGCTTCTTGGAATAATTTATTTGCTTGTTCTTCCCCAATTTTATTAATAATAAACTGATGTGTTCCTTGAAATAGCTCAATCTGCTTATTCAAATAAAATTTTTGAATCTGCAGCAATTTTTGAACGAAATTTCAATCTTTATATATTCTAATTCATAAAAATTGACCATATATATATATATATATATATATATATATATATAGAAATTAGAACTTACAAAATAGCCACCGGTGGCATTCAAGATCCCGCCACCACCAGAAGCATAATTTACACCATTTTCCAAGATTACATCTTCTGTTAAAGATGGATCAAGAAAAGCAGGTGGTCTAGACAGACCCGTTTGATCACCTGAAAAAAACCAATATTTTCTTCATATTTATTTTCTTAAATTCAAGCATAATAAGTTAAACAAAAATAAATAAATACCTATAGTATCAGCAACAGTGCGGCCATTAGTGAATCTGCCATTAGGCAATCCATTGCCAAAGTCTATACCATACCAAGGCAGATTTGCATTAGCAAGACTCTTAGATAAATACTTATTATTCCCTACATCAGACAGTGAATCTCCGAAAATAAACTGCACAGTTTTGCATTGATATCCATCTATACCAATCCCTAAAATGGTAAGTATTGCTAGTGCATGCATTAGCTTCATTTTTTTTGGGAAAAACTAAAAATGTAATTCCAGTGAAGAGAAATTTGGGTTTGGATTTAATATAAATTGTGGGCTACAAAATGTTGAAAGCCGAGAGAGAGAGGGGTCAGGATCAGTGGCGAAACTACAATTTAAAATTAAGGAGGATAAAAATATAAATTATATTTAAAATTAAAATATAAGTTTAGGAGAAGGAGATCAAAATAAAATTTTAAGTGAGTAAAATTATTTATTTAATATATATATACATGTAAAATAAAAAAAATTTAAAAAATAAGGGGAGCAATTGAGAACATTTTTTTAAATAATGTGTTTTTAAAAAATATTTATAAAAATAGAATCTGTCAGAAAATATTTATAAAATTTAATTTTTTTTAAAATCGTTGTACTGTATATTGGTTTCAGATGAAGAAAATTTCTTTTAAAATTGTTGTATAGTATAACGATTTTAAATTATGAAATCGCTGTACTGTAAAACAATTTTAAAAGAAATTTTTTATCCCTTCCCGAAAGATGACAGCTAATTGGTGACGTCATCAGGGTCCCTCTTGCCCCCACTCAAAATTTTTACTTGCCGTTTTTCAAATTTTACGACAGGCTTTTTTTTTTATTGAATTAGCCAATGATTTTTACTACTAATCTTTCACTCTACACTCCAATTGAACATGCTCTGCTTGACTTTTTGCAAATTTCTGATGTTATTTATACATTATTTTGGTGAAAATAAAAAAAATATTGATGAGATTGCAAATTTCTGATGTTATTTATACATTATTTTGGTGAAAATAAAAAAAAAAATATTGATGAGAAATAATGTACAGTAAAGTTTATTGTAGTTTAAACTATTGAAAATATGACAAAATATTGATGAGAAATAACGTACAGTAGGGTCTAACTTAGACAGCTCTCTCTACAGTGCCAGAAACAAAAATTTCAAATGGAAAGAAAAAATTGCTGCTTTCGCAGTCAATTTCAATACCCATGTTCAGATAAATGTCTAATAAAGTTTTTTTTTTTATTCAAAATCTATTAATCCGATTAATCTAAATTTGTGCTGAATATATCTTCAAAGTGACCATTTGCTCCATTTTAAATGATTAAAATTTCAGTTAAATTAGCACCTGCTCTACTATTTATACAAATTAAATTGCCTAACATTAAAGAGTTTATCATCCCGTGAGCACATCCAAGTAGGGGCGGCCACAAAAAAGCCGATAACCACAAAATTAATTTTAAATTGAATCGAATTTTTTTATAAATCATAAATTCAATCTTGACTTCACTTTTTAAATTTATAATATTTTTATAGAGTAACCCATTAATTTTTATTTATATTATTTTTTATTATATATATTAATATTAATATTTTACTTAATAAATTTTTTTATAATTTAAAATATATCTTTTAATATTTAATATTGTTCATTAAATTTATTTTATAATATTAAATACTAATTTATTGAACACGAATTTTAATCACTATACTATATTTATTCTGTAATTTTTATTTTAAATTATTTATATATTTGAAATTTAGTTCAATTTTATCTAATTTTTTTATAAATATATATTATAAATTTTAATAGTTAAAATTTTATGTAGGAAAATTATTACATGTAAATTTATATAATAATAATTAAACTTTTTTTAAGAGGACCAAATATACTAAAAGCTTGCAAGAACTTTTACCAAAAGAAGTTCAATATTAGTCTTGAAATTATATGGATAGTTAATTTGTCTTTTGACATTAACTTTTCAGCTAAATCAGCATAGAACTTTTAAATTACTGATAATTTTTTACCAGTTTTTGGCAATAACATATATATTTTTTTCATTTTCTTACAAAAAAGAAAATAACACTTCAAATCATGACTAATAATTTCTTTAAATAATGGTAACTAAATGCAGTTTTCCTTGATTAGAATTTTACGATGCTTAAGCCCATATTAAGCCCTTCACAGGATCAGGTGGGCTCGCTAAGACAGATTTTTAGTAGAAACAATAATGGGGCTTAGGACTACTTTTGCAGTGCATGTCTTAGCGGAGACTATACAAAATAATATTTAATTTTATATTATCGAAAAATAAAATCCTTAAAATTGAAAATTATGAATACTAAATGTGGAGAGAAATGAGAGGAAATCCTCAACTGGGCGTTACTTGATTGGGTTGTAATTTGTGAAAAATGCAAGTATATTATGGGACCGTTTATTCAGTACTAATTTACGGAATTAATAATCATAATTCATACATGTGGTTTATTAATCATTAATCTGAATCCTTGTCGTATTGCCCACTTTGTGTGAATTGTAAACTAAACTATACATGGATTCAATTGCAGCAATTTTTTTTCGCCTATAAACTGTTCACATCCCTTTTAAAAAAAAAAACTCATGGGAAAATGTAATATTTCTCTCAAGAACTGGCGGAATATGACAATAATTTTGTCATATTTTCAATAGTTTAAACTACAATAAACACTATTGTATATTATTTCTCATCAATATTTTTTTTTTATTTTCACCAAAATAATGTATAAATAACATCAGAAATTTGCAAAAAGTCAAGCAGAGCATGTTCAATTGGAGTGTACAGTGAAAGATTAGTAGTAAAAATCACTGGCTAATTCAATAATAAAAAAAAGAAAGCCTGCCGTAAAAACTGAAAAACGACAAATAAAAATTTTGAGTGGGGGCAAGAGGGACCCTAATGACATCATCAATTAGCTGTCATCACCTGGGAAGGGACATAAAATTTATTCTGAACAGTATAATAAATCTAAAATTATTATACTGTACAGTAATTTTAGAAAGAATTTTCTGAATTCGACTGTAAATTTCACGTTTGAAATCGCTATACAGTACAACGATTTCAAAAAAAATCTTAATTTTGTAAATATTTTCTGATAAATTTTATTTTTATAAATATTTTTTAAAAATATATTATTTCTTCTGTTTCACCTGGCATCGCCAGTGGTCAGGATTGTTGGATGAGCTAACTGTTTGATCATTCAAACCTACTGCAACTACCTTAATATCATGGTTATTAAAATTGAATAGGATCAGATCGGTCGGTTGAATCGGTTTAATTACGAATCGGTAGGTTAATTGATTGGTTCAATTGCACAAAATCGAATTGAAAAAAACCGAATTAGATTAAAAAAAACCGAATTGAACCGAAAAATCGGATAAAACCGAATTTTTGGCTAAAAATTGTAAAAAATTATATTTTTTCGTATTTTTTTACCCCCCATATATATATATTTATTTATTTATTTATTTTTTATTATTTATTTATTTGAAAAAATTAGTATTTTAAATTCTAAATATGTTACTTTATAATTTAATATACTTATTATATATTTGGTTCATTGTATTTTTATGTTTCTAATATATAATATTTAAAAATTTATAATTAATTATTTATAATAATAAAATTTAAATTATGTTTTGTAACTTATTATTAGGATATTTGTGACATATATTAATATTTGATGGTTATTTTTTTAATTTTTATACAATAATATTTATAAAATTATAATAATTTATAATATTTTAAAAATAGCAAAAAAACTCGGTTGAATCGGTCGAATCACGAACCTTCAATCTCATCGGTTTTTTATTCAGTCCGATTTTAATAACATTGCTTAATATATTGTGACAACCGCTTTTACGTACAGACATCTTTTGTTGACATTATATATTATTACAAAAATATTAGTTATTATTCTATTTTTACTAAGAACCACATCCAATTAAAGGGCATGTCTTGTGGAGTTGTATATATACATATTTCGGACGCTAAGGAAGATGGCCTACTTGTCGTTCTTTGACATCTAATGTAATATGTTCCTAGTAATACACAAAATACTGGGATTTGCAGTATTCGAACAATTCATTCCAAATATATTGCTGATATGTCATTGTCTAATGATTTATCACTCGACTTCTAAAAATCAATTAAATGTTAATACAAGTCATTGAATGTAAGACTGAACAGTTATATTATGTAAATTTACTCAAGGATTTCTCTGCCCTTATTTGTTATATTTCTTTTTTTCTGAAATTCTTCTTGCATGTGTTCAACCGCGAAACTGATATTCTACGGGGATGGCAGCAGGTGGGGTTTCTTAGGGTATTTCATCCCCTCCACTCTATTTATGGAGGTCATGAGTATTTATAAATAGATTTGAATATTAAAAATAAAGTCTATTGCAAGTTTAAGTTGAGTGCGGATTTTGGGTATCCGCTGTCCAAATTTGTTTATATTTTTAGCCGTGAATAATAAGTGTACGTACATATCAACTATATTTAAATCTATTTGTTTGAAAAATAATTTTAAAAATTATAAAATTGGGTGAAATTTTGAATTCTTGAAGATTTAAAAATTCGGAGTTGAAATTATGCACTTTTTTTTTTCAATTTGAAAGTTTTATTTTAATTTTATGTGACATTTATGTATAATTTTTAATTTATAAATCATTTATATAAACTTTTATCTAAATACTAATTTAAAAATTTATTAAATTAAGATTTTTAATTTTTTGATTGTTTTATAAATTTTGATTTTATTAAAATTTGCATTTTTAATATATAATTATATGTTAGTTAAATAGATAATTATACGAGTATTAGTATTTATAAACATTGATAAATGGAATTATGACAGATATAAATAATAAAAAATAAATTTAAATAGATTTAAGATGGGTATAAATAAATTTAATAATTTTAAAGACTATCAGCTCCAAATGTAGCCCATAAGAAATTTGAATGTACTACGGCTATAAATGCTGCTGACTAATCGAACTCCAACCTCATATTACCTTCTCAAAAAGTTGACGTATGAGATTCAAATCTTTAGTTTTTAATCTGTACGCATGTTTAGAGCAATACAATTAAAATCGAATCAAATAAAAAATCGAAAAATTAAAGAATTCATAGTTCAATTGATTTATTAGAATTCAACTAATTTTTTTTATTTTTTAAAAAATATATATATTTTTAAGTTTTATATAAATATTATGAAAATATCACTATATAAAAAAATAAAAAATAGTTTAGAAAAATATATTTATCATCAAACATTAATAATAAGACTATATTTTCAAGTCATTCAATATTTATAATAAAAATTTAAGATAAATATAACAAAAAATTATAAATTTTTAAAGAAATTCTTCAAATATAAATTATAAAATTTTATTTTATTCATAAAAAATTCATTAAATTATTTAAATTTTAATTATTTTATATTTAAAATTTATTTTATTTTTTTCCAGAAAAAATAATATTATATGAATATTTTGGACAAAAAGTTAATTTTTTTAAAATCAAACCAGTTTTTTCCAGTTTTATCCCGGTTTAACCGGTTTTTTGGTGGTTTAAAACAGTAACTTTCAGTTTTTATTCAATCTGGTTTTTACTCATTGAACCAACCGGATCAATAAACGATTCGCAGTTAAATAGGTTCAACTGTCCGATCCGGTTTTAATAACCATGGTTTAGAGCTTAAAATTCCTCCATCACCCAAGCTTCGGGTTACATGTGTGTCTGTTTATATATAAGCATTTTTTTTTCTAATAGAGAGATATAATAATTGCATATATTATTATATTTTTAATTGAAAAGGAAACTGGATAAAGTTTTGGGTGGCCGCTAATAATAATAGGCTCAACTTAAATGAGGTCAATTATCAAGAATTTTTTTATTAATCATTTGATATTCAAATTTTATTATTTTAATTAAATTTAAATTTAAAATATTTTTACTGATTAAAATTTTTTGTTTTTTGTATGGAAGATATATTTTTATTTTTTTATCAGTCATTTTTATTATTATTAAAAAATAATAAATAAATTTAAATTTAATATTAAATTATGTAATTAAAATTAAATTATTAAATTTGATTGATTTTAATTTTATTAAAAAAAATAAATTAAAAAAATAAATTTAATTATATTAAAAATTTTAAAAAATAAATAAATAAAATTTAAATTTTATTTAAAAATAATAGATAAAAAAAATCGATCTTAAAATTTCTCGTTGCTAGCATCCAACTCATGGGTTACAATTATTAAGATTTTTATCTCACTAATGCATACGTACTATTTGCAGTTTTGGACAAACGTTCCTAGAACAATGCAACGTGGCACTGTATGAGCCACTCACTCACAATGAAAAACAAAATCCCCAAACTATCACACCACACCCCTGTATAATACAATCTATCCTCAATATATCCATATCCAATCCTTACCCTTTATTCCCCAAATCCAACGGCCAATAAACCCCAAATATCCTTCACCATATCCACCAAAAATCTTCTGCTCGAAACTTTTAACAAAATCTCCACTGCCACACCCTTCACTCTACTCCATCAATCTCATCGCCACCATGAGTTCCTCCATTGTCTTCAAGTCCTTCACCGGACTCCACCACTCCGCCGCCGAATCTCCCAAACTTCATTGCCAAACACACTCCCTCAACTACCGTCACCGTCGCATTCAAATATCCGCTAGTAAAACCAGCCCCAAGCTGCAAAACCGGGATCTCCGGGTTGCAGTCATCGGTGGTGGCCCTGCAGGAGGATCCGCCGCCGAAACACTAGCCAAAGGCGGCATTGAGACGTATTTAATCGAGCGCAAGCTCGATAATTGCAAGCCATGCGGCGGAGCTATTCCACTTTGCATGGTGGGGGAATTTGACCTTCCATTGGACATTATTGACCGGAAAGTTACAAAAATGAAGATGATTTCTCCGTCAAACATCGCCGTCGATATCGGCCAGACACTGAAACCGCACGAGTATATCGGAATGGTGAGACGTGAAGTGCTTGATGCTTACTTGAGGGAGAGAGCTGCTGCCAGCGGAGCTAAAGTAATCAATGGCTTGTTCTTGAAAATGGATATGCCTAAGCCTGGTAGAGATAAGGATGCTGCACCTTATGTGCTGCATTACACCGAGTACGACGGAAAAGCCGGCGGCGCTGGACAGAAGAAGACTCTGGAGGTTGATGCGGTGATCGGTGCTGATGGGGCCAATTCTCGTGTTGCCAAGTCCATTGGTGCTGGTGATTATGATTACGCCATTGCTTTTCAGGTAAAGCTACTAACTTTATCGGATCATTGATGAATTTGTTAAAATTGGAATCTAAAAAATGTCTATAAACAGGAGAGAATCAAAATTCCAGATGAGAAAATGGTGTACTATGAGAATTTAGCAGAAATGTATGTGGGGGATGATGTGTCGCCGGACTTTTATGGATGGGTTTTCCCCAAATGTGACCATGTTGCTGTGGGAACTGGAACAGTGACACACAAAGGCGACATTAAGAAGTTCCAATCGGCAACAAGAAACAGAGCAAAGGACAAGATCCTAGGAGGTAAGATAATCCGAGTTGAAGCACACCCAATACCAGAACACCCAAGGCCTCGCAGATTACTAGAGAGAGTGGCACTGGTGGGAGATGCAGCTGGGTATGTGACCAAATGCTCAGGGGAAGGGATCTATTTTGCGGCGAAAAGTGGAAGAATGTGTGCAGAGGCAATTGTGGAAGGATCGGAATATGGAAAGAGGATGGTGGATGAGAGTGATTTGAGGAAGTATTTGGAGAAATGGGATAAAACATATTGGTCTACTTATAAGGTATTAGATGTTCTGCAGAAAGTGTTCTACAGATCGAATCCGGCTAGAGAGGCATTTGTGGAGATGTGCGCTGATGAATATGTGCAGAAGATGACATTTGATAGCTATTTGTATAAGAAGGTTGCTCCTGGGAATCCTTTGGAGGATTTGAAGTTGGCTGTTAATACCATTGGTAGCTTGGTCAGGGCTAATGCTCTTAGAAAGGAGATGGAGAAGCTCAGTGTATGAGTTCATACTTTATCTGGTCAATTAAGATACTATGCTCTGCTCTTTTTTACTATTATTATTTTTTAAATTTCTTGTCATGTGTACTCGGTGATTATATATTTACATTCTTGATTTACGAGGAATTGCTATTTTATGCACGTGAATTTGAATAGTTTCATCTCAGTGTTAAAACATTGGCACATTGCTTTAAGCGAGTATAAATGATATGCAAATTCTCCTAATATATAGCTAAGCTTGTACGAACTGATGTCAAGGGGAGTGTATCAGAGCTTAGTAATCGATCATTACTTGAGATTGCTCGATGCCAGTCCCTCATAGTATATACGTACGGTTTGTGCCCAAAACAAGGCAATGGATTAAACGATTGTGGCCCGAGGTACTGGTGATGTTCGCACAAGTTGTGGGAAGTGGTTGCACCACGGTGTGACGGTGCATCAATAGATGGGAGAAGTTCTAGCAACGAGGAGAGGCTTTGTTAGGCTGCTCTTTAAATGCTTCGGCTTGCGATTAGTGCCACGATAGGGCTAAGGCCGCCTTACACGATGTGAAGGTGCTGGATTGGTGGCATTGTTCAACGAAGCAGGAGAATGTAAATCAAGCTAGCGTCAATAGAGGCAAGTGGTGGTCATATCCACACGAGATCTGCAAACAGGTTTTCTAGGACGAGTAACATTTGTCAAGGATTGACGAATCCTTACATACAAACGATTGTCAAGCAAGCTATTGTTTGTTGAAATTCTTAGTGTGGCCGACTTTAATTGCAAGTGAGGTGGTGACCAGAAATAATTAATCATCCTCTCTTATTCTAATTTATCTTCTGATGGTTGCTTGACGCAATATTCATTGGAAACTAAGTGAAAAAATCATCGAATGTGATGGTGACCTGCGCAGAGGGATCTTTTAGGCTGTTCCATGTTGTTTGTTAGTGAATTAAAGAGCGATGACTGTGGACTTTTTATTTTTATTTTTTTATTTTGTCAAATAAACTATCACGTCTATTCAGCACCTACTGGATTAGACCTTATGAATTATAATACATTAGATATATATTAATTATTAAAGAATTTCTAAACTATACGAATTGATTAGACAAGTGCTTATGTAATTTGGTTGCTGATTAGGGGGACGAGTGGTTTCACCCTTTTGGGGGCGCGAAAGAGCCAATAGTTTCATTTGTAATCCTTGGATTGGATGTTTGGTCGCTGTAAGGAAGGGCCAATATCTGGCGATACTTATTTTATTTTAATCAAAGGACAGAAAAAGCCTTCTTTATTATTTTCCTGTTACATTATAGTGATCAACATGGAATATATTTACAAATGTGGGAGATACCAAAATTTTGATACTTTTCTAAAACATATGCAGTGGCTGAATCAACATGATATTAAGAGAATTAAAAAAAAAAAACTCCTTTGAAAAACACTCTCAGAGATATTAAAGAAAATAAAATTAAAAAAAAAGAAGATAGATAAAAATTTATGTATTTGTATTGATGAAAATGGCATCGAAGTGAAAATATGCAATCTTATTGGATAACAATGGTTGAACTTGAAAATGAAAATCTATATCTCCATAACACTAATTTTTTCATAAGCCAATTTTGGGGGCCAAAATGATAGATATTTAATTTAATTTATTCTAATGGAATTTATAATTCTATTACAATATACCTCCCTTATAATTTTATTTCAAAATTCAATTATGAAAATCAATTAATATAAAGGAAAATCCCGAGCAAAAAAAAAAATACAGCAGAGAACTTGTTTCAAAAACAATTATCCACTCAATTAAAAAAGAAAAAGAAAAAGAAAATCTAATTCAGGCAAAATAATAATTAGAATTGAATTATTTTGAACGAATCTAACCTTTCAACACCTGCTCTAAAATGCAATTGGGCGAAAATGAAATCGAAGCCGCTAAAACCACGTAGGAAGAAAACGTAGGGCCAAGATATTTTGAAAAGGCAAATATGAACATTTGGAAGGGAGATTCTCTCCTCAGGTGCGGCGGTGTATTCAGTGGACAACCACAGAAAGAAAACGATAGTATAAAGAGCGTGAATGAGGGAGAGGTGTCGATACCTATTATTGACGGTGTTAGAGCAGGTGTTGAAAGGTTAGATTCGTTCAAGGCCCATCGGTGGATTTTTCAACCCATTAACGCCCTTTTATTTTCTCTTCTTAAATTCAATCTCTTCAAGGACGAAGATTTCATCTTTTCTTTCTATACGTCTCTCTTTCTAGGTGTTTTTTCATCCCTCTCTTTCTGTTCTTTTAATAGATTGTTACGTTTGTTTGCTAAAGATCTCAAATCTTTGAGCTTTTTAACTTTTGAGTTTCGATTTCTTGTAAAATGAGTTGGATTTGTGCCTGAATCTCGTTATTTGGGTTTAGATCTGATGTGGGTTTTAGCTATTTGTTTTTTCTTTTTAATAGCACAGTGGAATACGTTGCTTGTGATTTTGGCATGGGAGAACTATTTCCCTCAATCTGAATGATGGGTCATGAACAAGATTCTCAAAAACCTTTAGGTGGTTGTTTTCAGTATGCTTATGCATCTATTAGCCAATAAATGAGCATTGGTTTTCTAATCCCATGTCACCTGTTTATGTATCGTTGATCCTGTGTCAGTACATAATAATCTTCTCTCTGTCTCTTTTGTGTGCGTTTGCGTGGTTAATTTATGCTTCTTCACTTCAGAATCAGCTATACTTTCTTTATTCGTTTCGTTCTATGCTTTGTATGAATCAGCTCCAAGATCCTTATGTTTTCCTTTTTATGCCTTGTACCTTTCTTTTTGCCCCTCCTTTTCTTAGTGTTGTATATTTTTATTTGCATACTGTTCCATTTATATTTTAGGATTTAGTTTCCTTACACATGTAGTTTCTTTATTAATTTTCGTTCATCATTATTTCATCATGCTGCTACAATTTAGTCAAACTGTATTAATTTCTTGGCTTATTTCATTGAGTTTAGTCCTGATATGTTATTTACAGACATGAAATTGAATTCACATATGGGTTTTATCTTAGTAGTTCTTTGTTGCTTGTTCATAACCTGAAAATAGATGTTGCACTTATGAGTTGGAATTCGTTTTGCAATCCTCTTTATTTAATTCAGTTTTTTGTTAGGTGTAATTTCATATAAAACTCTATTATAGGCAGCTGTGTAGCAGTGTGGCACCTGCTTTAGTCATATACTTTTCAAGGCCAGAAGAAAGGGCCTTATATATATATATATATATATATATATAATTAAAATAGATCGCATAAGACTCTACAAGATTTCACCTAAAAAGTAATTGACTATATGTGCAACTACAACAGAAGTAGAGCTTGAAGTTAGGACCTTATAGTCTCGAAGCCTTTGGTGCTTTGCTGAATTCTAATTGGTCCAAACTTGATTTAATATATTATTCTAAAAAATACAAGCTTGAAATAAGGATTTTGACATGCACTGAACTAGCTCTCTTCTGAGGGGAAAGATTCATACCGATGGGAAAACTGTTGCACTAAAGCACTAAAGTCTTTTGAATATTTTTTAGGCAAGTTTCCATAATTTTCTTGATCATATCGGTGCCCAAAAGATATTGCCCTTTGTTGATTTTTATTGTATGTGTTCATTTTGCTTTTCTGTTGTTAAAATTTATTCTCAAACTGATTGCTTTTGGAGGGCAACTAACTCGTATTCATGTATCTTCAATGACAAAACATTCTTCTTCGTTTCACAGATTTCAAAGATGGCAGCAACCTCAACAGCAACCTTTTCTATTGGATCTGCTGTCTCTTTTGGCCCCAAAGCCAGTCAAATTCCACAGTCCAAGCCCTTTGCAGCAAGGTTCAACCTCCAGAACCCACTTGTAAGCATCAGCGGTCTCAAAGCATCAAGCTCTGTTAACATTGAATCAGAATCATCCTTCTTTGGCAAGGAAAGCACTGCAGCCCTTAGAGGATCTTTTGCTTCAAAAGCACACAAATCGAACCAGAGGTTGCACTATCACGTAAGTCCTGAGGCTTCTTACAAAGTGGCAATTCTTGGAGCTGCTGGAGGAATAGGTCAGCCTCTTGCACTTCTTGTCAAGATGTCCCCATTGGTTTCAGCCGTGCACCTGTATGATGTAGCAAATGTCAAGGGTGTTGCTGCTGATCTCAGTCACTGCAACACCCCCTCTCAAGTTCTGGATTTTACTGGTGCTTCTGAGTTGCCCAATTGCCTGAAAGGTGTAGATGTCGTTGTCATACCTGCTGGTGTTCCAAGAAAGCCTGGTATGACTCGTGATGATCTCTTCAACATTAATGCCAACATTGTCAAGAACTTGGTTGAGGCTGTTGCCGATAACTGCCCTGAAGCTTTTATCCACATCATCAGCAATCCAGTCAACGCTACAGTGCCAATTGCTGCTGAAGTTCTAAAGCAGAAGGGAGTCTATGATCCAAAGAAACTGTTCGGTGTTACTACACTTGATGTTGTGAGGGCAAACACATTTGTTGCACAGAAGAAGAACCTAAAGCTCATTGACGTGGATGTTCCTGTTGTTGGAGGGCATGCTGGGATTACCATACTTCCCCTTTTGTCCAAGACAAAACCTTCGACCAGTTTCAGTGATGAGGAAGTGCAACACCTGACTGTGAGGATCCAAAATGCTGGGACAGAAGTTGTGGAAGCAAAAGCAGGTGCCGGGTCTGCTACACTTTCTATGGCATATGCAGCTGCCAGATTTGTCGAGTCTTCTCTTCGTGCACTTGATGGTGATAGTGATGTCTACGAGTGTACTTTTGTGCAGTCGGATCTCACTGAGCTTCCATTTTTTGCATCAAGGGTCAAACTTGGTAAGAAGGGGGTTGAAGCACTTATTTCATCAGACCTCCAAGGGTTGACTGAGTATGAACAGAAGGCACTGGAAGCTCTCAAACCTGAACTAAAGGCCAGCATTGAGAAGGGTATTGCATTTGCTCAAAAGCAACCTGTGGCTGCATAGAGTGAGTTCAGCATTTCAAACTCCTAACTAAAGTGAAATGCATGTCTTAACAAGGTTTACCAAAAGGGAATTTCTTCATCATCAATGCATCAGCACTTCAGTTTTGTAGAATTTTTTTTTCTTTGATGTTTTTCTCATGAAACACTTTTTTACAAGAGCTATTAAGAGGAGTTATAGTGTTGTAGATTCGAAATTAAATCATCATGATGAAGAGCTTGTAATATTTGTTTTTCTTGAATAACATGGCTGGTGCTTTATATTATAGCAATGCTCAAGGAATTTCTCAATTGTGTGTTATGTTTTTCTTTTACTAATGCAGTAACCAATAGTGAAAAGCGCAGTGGTAGCCAACTAGATACTTCTGCATTTTCTGTATTACTGGAAAAATAAAATGAAGAACGGTTATCTTTCCTGGTTAAGCCTGTGTAAAGAGCCTTAAAAAAAGCTACTATTTGAGTTGTTTTAGCTTTAAAATTTGTGTTTTTGTCGCCAGTTTAGCTGATTCGGCAAGGAGTTAACCCGCGGAGGAAAAAATGGCGACTATTTATAAATAAAACTCCTTTCGGGAAAGGAAAAAAAATTAATTACATTAAGAATCCATTCATCCTATCAAATTGATACTTATTACATAAATGACAAATATTATAATATTAATTGATTTTGCTAATTATTATATAAAATTGTATTGAATAAATTAAAAGGTTCTCTATTAATTTAAGTTGCAATAGTAAAATACTAAAATTTGTAAAAAGGAAAAAATATTAATTAAGATTTAAATGTTTTATTGATATTATATGATGATAGAATCAGAAACAATGGATTAAATGTTATTTCGAATTTAATAAAATCACAATTTAGTTGGATAGTTTTTTTTTTTTGAAAAAAGTGATAATTTGTTGAATAAGCAAGTATTTTCTCCCTCTCGTTTTAAAAATATTATTTTTTATATTTTGATTTGTTTCATTTTAAATATTTTTTTTAAATTTAGGAAATAAATTTACATGAATATCTGTATTTATTATATATTTTATTAAATATTTTTATCACTTTATTTTAAATTAAAACTAAATAAAATTTTTATAAATATAAAATAATATTTTTATCAATAACTATAATTTTTTATGAGATCGAGATATTCTAATTATATTTTAATTCTCGTAAAAAATATATATATTTTTTTAAAATAACACATAAATAGTAATTATCTTTTAAAATAGACGTAGAGAAAGTAATATTTTATTCTAGCAAGAAAAAAAAAACTGTTGATTAATTCCAGCTGTAGTTCTACGTTTTAGATCGGTACAAGTGGATATGTGGATGGAACGTACCAATCAATTTCCTTTTTGTTGTTCACGAGGAATAAATTACGGTTAAGATCCCCATCTGATTATTATCTAAATGAGTGACAGATTAAATAGTTACGACATAATTATACTCCCTTCGTTATTTTTTATTTATCATTTTTTAATAAAATTTAAATTTTATTTATTTATTATTTATTATTTTTAAATTTTTAATATAATTTAATTTATTTTTTAATTTATTTTTTAATAAAGTCAGAATCAATCAGATTTGATAATTTAATATTAATCACATAATTTAATACTAAATTTAAATTTATTTATTATTTTTTAATTTTAATAAAAATAATAAAAATAACTGATAAAAAAAACGAAGAAAGTATCACATTACGTTATAGTACTATGGTTATGGTGCTATTTATGAGAAAAAGTTTACGCTACTTGAGTTCCCGAGCAATAAGCATCTATCAGCAAGGGTTCTTAACCTTCAAAATTGTTTTAGGTCATTGTTCAAATATTCCAAACAAGGTTCCAGAAATACGCTAGAGTGCAAATACCATGCAGCTCAAACTAATTTTTTTATTAAACACACATGTAATTTTCTTCTAGTTTTGCAGATTGAACAACAATATAAATAGAAAAATTTCAACTATCAGCCTCCCATATGAAGAGTTTCTTTTGAGATTGTATTGTTAATCTCTGTTAGTGTCAAATTTCATTAAGTAGCCTTGGCTACTCAATCTGGCAGATCAAGGAAAAAACGTACAAATTGGGGAGATTTGCTCAGAGAAATTAATTTTCCTTGTAAACAACAACGAGAAGACATTTTAGGATGAACAAAAATGGATATGATTTTGATGCTTATCTAATTAACAGCAAATTTATGAGGCCTTATAACTCCCCAGGCCATTCTTTTGCATAAGGTCCCAGATCAGGTCAAAATCCTTCCTGTCACCATTTATATTTCAGACAAGTCCTCACATTGAAGAAGCTGCTACTGTTTTTTGACCTTGTGAGATCATTTCAGTCTCGTTCTGCACATCCGTTTCCATTTCATACAACTTCCCACCCCTCCTTTACTAATCCCGAACATGAAATTTGCGCACAGAAATGCCATTTTCAAATCAAAACCAATATTGGCAAGCTCCTCCAAGACAGATTACAGAAGCCTTCTGCTTAGAATGAATGCATTCTCAATCAATTGTTAATGCTAAGATTGCCTTATCCAACTTTTAGATGTTCTCACTAGTTAGTTCTCTATGGAGCACTTACCAATAGTCATTACAGGAACAGCGTCCTTCGGAGAAATGATGAAATCGAATTTGATCTCTTATAATTACTTGTCGATTATAAACCCATGACAGAATCTTAGCAAAGTTGTGGCAGTCGATGCAGGTTTGAAGATTCTTCACTATTCTGATTGTTGTGCCAGGTGGGGTCACAAGAACTCCGAAAGCAATAGCCAACTTCTCACTATGATAGGAAAGTACATGTCTTTTCTCTTCTGCACCCAAATTATGTAGTTCAGATCTTATTTCGGCAACATAACCAGCAATTTTGAGCTGCTTATTAATCTCATCCAGCATTTTGTAAATCTCATCTTTTCGTGGATGAGAAACATCATCTGCAACAAATTCGTGAACTTCCCGTTTCAATTCAATTGAAGCACAGCCAGGTGTAGTTTGGATCCCTTTCTCCTTCATAAACTTCCTCAATTCTTTCACCTTCTCCCAATTCCCAGCTGAGGAATACATATTCAACAATAAAACATAATCCCCAGCCTCCTGAGCCTTAAGTTCAATCAAATGACCAATCACGCGTTCTCCAAGTGTAACATGCCGATGAATCCTGCAAGCCCCTAGTAAGGTCCTCCACATTGTTGGATCTGGTTGGACCTTCATTGACATTATCAGCTGATAAGCCTCATCAAGCTTACCAGCACGACCTAAGAGATCAACCATACAACCATAATGATAAATGTTAGGTGTCATCCCAAACTCGTGGATCATTTTATCGAAAAAAAGCATTCCCTCATCAACCATCCCACAATGACTACAAGCAGAAAGAACTCCAGTAAAAGTTTGAGCATCAGGAAAAACGCCCTCTATTTGCATCTCACAAAACGCTTCTATGGCTTCTTTCCCATATCCATTCATAGCAAAACCAGAAATCATAGCACTCCAAGTAACCACATTTTTATTCCGCATACTCTTAAACACATCATAAGCCTTGTCCAAACTCCCACACCGTGAATACATTGCTACAAGAGAATTGCATAGATTAATGGCATTGCTATATCCGAATTCCCGAATGTAACTATGAACCTTTTCACCAAATTCAAGTGCCCCCAAGTTCGCACAGGCCTGTAGCAAAAGCAAGCAGGTAACATCATCTGCTTTACACCCAAAATCACCACTAACCATACTATCAAATAAACCCAAAACATCCCTGGTTCTATGATTACGAATGAAACAGGAAATCAACACATTCCAAGCAACAGTATCTCTTTGAGGTATCTCATCAAACACTTTGCAGGCTTCATTGCCCCTCTTACACAGTGAATATAAATCCATCAAATTAGTGAGCAACAAACTATCTGACTGATGACCATCTACTAAAATCCTAGCATGAATCTGCGCACCACCAATAAAAGTGCAAATTTTAATAAAGCACTTAATCAGAAAGGACAAAGACAATGGGTCCGCACGTATATAGCTGTGTCTCAATTCTTGGTAAATATAGAACCCTTCAATAGGTGAAGCGCTCATAGAGTAAGCTCTAATCATGGCGTTGTACTGAAACAGAGATGGGTTTGGGATTTGAGAGAAAATTTGGCGGGAATAGGCGATATCTTGGATTGGGGAGCGAGCAACACGAGACAAGAAAGGGAGAGAAATAGTTGCTTCTTGAAGGAGAGAGATGCGAATGAGGTGGGCATGTATTTGGTGCAAATGGGCTTTTTTGGTGCTAGATTTTATGAGGGAAATTAAGTGTTGTTTGTGTAATTCAAAGTTGAAGTTTGTATCTTTTGGCTGTTCTTGCAGACGAAGATGATTGTAATTCTTGTCCAGAGATATTGCAAGTGAAGGAATTTTGGTGGCAGTGCTGAACCGAAAGGGATTTATAGGACGACTAAGCTTTGAAGAATAACAGTTTGATTTCAAGGGATTCTTAATTTGATTCATTTTAGCTTCGGCTTTCACCTTCCAACATATGCAAAGTCTATATGGTCAGGTGAGTCTTCGAAGGTTTATGCTGTCGGGTCATGGGTGGCCTTAACTAATATCTTCAGTGATCCATTTTTTCTGAAGGAAATTACGCGAAATACCTTAATTTTTTTGTTTTGTTTTCAAAAATGCTATAAGATTTTTTTACGTTTTTCATATTTGCATTTTTTGCTTTCAAATATGCCTATTTTTAATTTAAAAATTTTAGGTATATAAAAAATACCCACTTATTTTTATATCATCGACTTATTTTTCCTTTTAACTTTTTAAAGCTTTTTGTTGTTGTAATCTCTTGCATTGGGTTCTCTCTTTTTGAGGGTTTTGTTATTATCTTAAGAAAATTTTTATTATTCATTTTTTTAAGTTGTTTAGTTGATATTGGCAATCTGTTAGAGAGTTGTCATTCATCAAGTATTTATTTTCACAAGTTTGTCAAGTTTTGTTTAGTCGCTGGTAAGTAAATCGTTATTTATTTTTTTGTTGATTATTATTTCTTTATTAATTTTTAAAATATTTTATTATTTTCTTTTACGATTGTATTGATTTCTTGTTGATAATCGTTGTTGTGTTGATTTTTGTGTATGTTTCTTTTTCGCGTTGTTGTTTTTCACAATGTGTGATTAGTCGATAGATTTTTTTCTATTATTCGAAGTGAGATGGATTAGAGTTTTTCATATATGTTTCGATTGTTTTGTAAGGTGTACACACTGTGGTTTGTTTGGATATTCCTTGTTCATAAATTAAAAAACATTATGTTTAATAAATCAAAAAATAAACTATGTGTTAGTTGTTATTTTCATAAAAGGAAATACAATGTATTTTCTTTACATATAATGACCTTTTTGTTTTAATGTAGCATTTTTTTAGCTTTTTTTATCTTCTGCATATGAGATAAATACACTGTATGTTCTTTTCATAAAAAAAAATATACTATATTTTCTTTTAATAAAAGAAAATACACTGTATTTTCTTTATATATAAAACTTTTTTGTTTTAATACAACACTTTTTATCTTTTTTTTTGACTTATGTTCATAAAAGAAAATATAATGTATATTATTTACATATAAAGATTTTTCGTTTTAATTTCCAATTCTGTCTTATTCAGGATCCTTATTAAAGATATAGGATGGGAACTGAGCAACGATCAAATGTCTGAAATCCGGAAATGACTAGACCAAAATTGCCTATATAAATAAACAACGGTGATATATTAATGTCACATATGTCTTACATTGATTCATTCACTTCTTACTTTATACGTCCTTGCTTTTTATTTCTAATTTAAGCATCAAAGTACTTCTCTATAATTAACGAGATCCTTTTTCTTTTGTTTGTGTGACATTACTCAATTCATCCTCAAGTCCAATTGAATTTTCCAACCCAATCACTGCCTCAATCCATTTATGATCCCTGCCATGTTATGCCGTTCTCACAATTATAATTTAGTGCTTTCATTTAGAGTCATGCCAAAACCAATGGAAACTTTTCAAGAAAATGATAATTATGCCTTCAAAGGTCCATCATGGCTTGTCCTTGGTGATAGCCATGAGGAAAATACAATGTATATTATTTACATATAAATACTTTTCATTTTAATTTAGCAGTTTTTAACTTTTTTTTTTATCTTCTGCATATGAGATAAATACATAGTATATTTTTTTAAAAAGAAAATAATTTGTATTTTCTTTTTATAAAAGAAAATAAATTGTATGTTCTTTACATATAAAGACTTTTTTTTATTTTAATGTACTAGTTTTTAACTTTTTTTTTACTTCTGTATATGACATAAATACACTGTATATTATTTTCTTTAAGGAAAATACATTGTACATTCTTTACATCATAAAATAAAATACATTAATAAAAGAGAATACACTATATGTTCTTTATATATAAAGACTTTGTTTTTAATGTAGCAGTTTTTCAGCTTTTTTTTACTTCTGTATATGAGATAAATACACCATATATTATTTTCTTTATCGAAAATACATTGTATTTTCTTTTATTCTTTACATATAAAGACTTTTTTGTTTTAATATACCGGTTTTTAGCTTTTTTTTTTATCTTTTGCATATGAGATAAATACATTATATATTCTTTTCTTAAAAGAAAATAAACAGTATGTTCTTTTCAGAAAGAAACATACATTGCATGTTCTTTTCAAAAAAGAAAATACATTGTATGTTCTTTACATATAAAGACTTTTTTTTATTTTAATGTACCAATTTTCATATTTTTTTTTATCTTCTGCATATGAGATAAATACACTATATATTCTTATGTATTTTAAAGTTTATTTACATTTATGTGTTTTTATGTGTATGTTTTCATGTTATAAATGTTTGATTTTTTTGCAACTAAATATATCATCTTTATCATATTCTTGATCTCAGAAGTATTCTAGATCTCGTAAGATAGTAGGTGCTTCAGAAATATTAAGGACTAAAGAGTAATTTGAAAGTAAATAACGTAATAAGTGTAAAAAAATAAAATATTAACTTTATGTAAGTTGAATAGTAGTGAATGATGAAATTATAAATAAATGGAAGTTTAGAGACCAAAGTGTAAAAAGATACTAATGTGCCTATTTTAAGGATTAAATTATAATTAAAGATAGTTATGTAATAAAGTAATGGTTAGAAAAACTGTAAATGTAGAATGAATGAATGGATAATTGATCGAATGTATAGAAATTGTTTGAAAGTTTTAAATGAGTATTGAATGATTGGAGCCGAGTGTATTGGCAAATGAATTGAAAATAAAAAATAATTTGGAAAGTGCATGAAAATTAATTAAATATTGCCTTTAGTAGTAATCTGATAGTAAATCTAGTACAGGATATAGTTGGCTGGCCATAGGGATATTAAATGTATAGTCGTGGTGCGAATCATGGCGACTCGCTTTAGTAGGCCATTGACGGTCTACTGATTGAAATGTTGAAATATGAAATGTAAATGAAATGTGAATGTTCAGATGGTTCTTTGGAATCACTCTAAATATATCAATCCCATGTATCTGGTTTGAATATTCTTACTGGATTGATACTAGGGGCAACCAAAGAAAGAAAACTGAATTGAATAGTTTATAAAGGAATGAAAAATGATAAAGTAAAAAAAAGCAATCATGAAGTCTAAATGTTATATTGGAATGTCTGATAAAGTACTGAACAGCTAATTATCAAAGTAAAAGTAAAAAGGACAGTAATGTAATAGTAAAATGAATAATAGATAACCGATCAAAAATGGTGCCTACAAATAATGAATTAAAATAAAAATAATTAAATACTGACATAATAAGAGATTAAAGGCATAAAAGAAATATAGATCATAAGTTTAATTGAATTAAGAGTCTAAATTGAAATTAGATAACAATGAAAAAATTAAAAAAACTAGAAACATAAAATGACTGCAAAAATACTGGCTAACGAAAATGTGTACACCATAAAAGTACAAGGATTTAATTAAAATATTTTAATATAGGAACTAAATTTTTTAGATTGTACTAAAGTGATTGAACTGAAAGGAATAATTAAATCAGTTAAGTAATGTTATAACTGCAAATACTAAAGTGAAAACTGAACCAAAATGTAATCTAATGAAATTTCAAGGACTAAGTCATAAATTGACCTTAATTAAGGGATTGAAATGTAGAGTAAAATAAAAATAGGTAAGTAATGATAATGGATAATGATAATATTGAATAGTGTAGTAGTGTAAGTCAATAATAATTGTAATGCTGAAACTGACAGTAATATAACATTTATTAAGAGAATAAAATATAAAGAAAATTCAGTAATAAGTATAGTACAAACATAAAGACTGAAACAAAAAAATACTAAATAACATAATTCTAAAGATAAAGGTTAATGTTTAAAGATATTAGTAATGATGAAATTGACAACCAAAATAGTATGTGGCTGTAAATCAAGAAATGAACAAAAGAATTGTGCATGATTTATAATACATCGTGGTTGGATTGTAGTACCCCAAATTTCCATTTGACATGCATGTTACATTGTAGAGCATGAAAAATAACCCTTAGGATAATTTTTGGAGTAATCGGAGTTGGATAGAATAGAGAAATTTGAAAGCGTATAAAGGTTAAACGTGCTTGGGTTAGTTAATCCGAGGATGGATGACCTGATGAACAGTTTGAATTAACTTTAAAATATAAAAATAAATGTCAAATGGAGTCTAGTGGTACAATTTGAGAAGAAATTGAGTTTAATGGGCTCTTAAAACGGACAGAAAAGTTTTTACTTGTTACCGTAAGCTCGGTTGATCGAAGTTTGATCGAAAATTTAAAATAACAAATAACCTTTAAAAATCACCAAACTTTCCAGATCTATAAAATATAGTTTAAATTATTGTTTGGAGTGAAAAATAATTTTTTCCAATAGTTTTGAAATTTTAAATTTTGGACCGGATGATAATAGGTGCTAGAAGTATACCATAATGATATCAGAATGACTTTGAAATTTTAACCACATATTCATTCATGTATTATTGCACACGGGGAAAAATTTTAGAATATTTTGACAAGCGTAACATTAATTCCAAAAAAATAGTCAAAATCGGGGTTAAATTAATTAAGGGGCTTAATTATCATATTTAATTTATCCAAGGACATAATTAGCATTAGGGAATGAGTTATAATCAGATGTCCGAAGTACGATGGTAGAAGATATGTAAAAATCCATGAAAGGGTGACAAATCGCACAAATACAAAGCATGAGTTGTAAAGGTAAATGAAGGAATTTTAACTCCAATTTTGGTGGGTTAGTAGACTACCTAGAGGTCTCTAGAGATGTCTAAAATTCTCCTGAAAAATCATCCTCCTCCCTCTCCTTCCTTAGCAAAACCAAACTCACAGTTTTCTCTTTCATTCTTCATCATTTCTCCATTTCTTCCCACACATACCAAGAATTAAGCTCAAATTTTACTCTCACATACTAGAAACTCTTTCCTATAATCTAGAAATTTGATTGAAGTAAAAAGAAGCTTGGGAGTTGAAGAAATTATGTGAGAGAAAACCTATCAAAATTTGGTAAGAACTTGAGTTTTTGTTCAAATTAATTAGTTAGGAAAATAGTTATATACTTGTAAAGCATGATTAGTAGAGTTATTTAGTAGCTTTTAATTGCTTGAATTTATGACATAAACTCATCAATTTCTCTCTCTTTAAGTCGGCCTAAAGAAGAACAATAAGGAAGGACAAAGGCTAGGGGAAAAAAGGTGAAGAAAATAAAGAATAAGGAATTCTAAAGCTATTTTAAGATTAGTGGATGCTTATTACACTCAATTTCATTTATTTAGAAGAAATTCCTTCAAATTTTATATTTTGTAACTATATAAACTTAGGTATAAATGTGAAATAATTCAAGATAATAGGTTAGAATGATGAATTAAGGTGTGGAGAATGTGAATTAGTAAAGAAAACCAAGTGGAAGTAAGGGAACTTGTATAGGCCGAATGGGGTACCTAAATGTAACTTGTGATAATTTCAAGATTTATGACAAATTAAGCCCTAAATCCCTAATATTAAATATAAGAAAGGTAGTAGAAGTGATTAAAGGTGAAAGTAATTAGTGAATCTAAAGTTACATAATTTCACATAATGATGGAAGTTAAGGTAACTTGAAAATTATAATGTGTAATGAATATGTATCACTATATAAATGTTTAATATAACATTAGAATCATTTATGGCATACAATTGATTAAAGAATCACATGATAAGTGTATAAAATCAATGTGGAAGAATGCCAAATATTGTGAAAATGACATGTTTTAATTATTTTTATGTATTAGTACATACATACATGATGAATATGTAATGATAAACATGTCAAAGTATCACAACGTTGTATATTAATTGTTACATAATGGGATTAGTATGAAAAGTTGATGAAAATATGGTTTAATGAAACAAAATGAACAACCTAGTGGGTAATCCAGAACTGTAGATATAATAGCTAGTCATAGGGATTTCTACTGCAGTAGAACTATAAGATTTAATTTAACATTGTATTTGAATTGTCGGCACACATATGGATTTGGGATGCAGGGTTAAGATAAGTAATCTGATCCCAGAGATGCAGGGTTACTGTAAGTAATGTGATCCCATGAGTATCTTTTAGTACACATATGGATCAAAAATGCAGGATTATAGTAAATAATCTAGTCCCATGAGTATCTTTTAGTACACACATGGATTAGGGATGCAGGGTTACGATAAATAATGTGGTCCTAAAAGTAAATTAGTGGCATTGGAGTCCTTATCCCATGATCGATGTCTAGCAAGTGTACTAGATCGGCTAGTAATAGAGAAAAATATAAATTAAGACCTCAAATATCGTATCTAAGAAAATATGAATTGCTAAGGATAATATCTATGCATGAATTAAATTAATCCAAAATTGTTTCCCAAATAATTTTGATTTAAAGGCAAAAATTAAATTAAATAAACAATAAACAAAATAAAAACTAAAATTAAACTAACATGAATTAAAAACAAAACAATAATTGAAATTCTTTTGCTAAAGAAACTATCCACTTTAACTTTCATTGTAATGATTTACATTCTGTAGAAATATTAGTGATTATGAAAAAATTAGTAATAAAGCCAGATATCTTTATGCAAGAATATCATTCTTAGTATTAAACTCATAGACAAATCTAATACTTAGTATAAAAATCTAGTTTAACTTCCTAAATATTCATTGAACCCTTTTGCAAGTAAATTCAACTCTAATTTATTCTTAGTTCTTCCTCTCTCAATATTAACCAATAAAATTAACACATAATTACCTCATATTTCAGAAAATAATTATGTATAAATATTAAAAAGTTAACCCAAGAACATGCAAATCAATGACAATATCCAGACCAATTTTTAATTATTTACTCAATAAACCAACAATTAATCTCAACATAATCAAAGATAAGAATATGCTTAAAATCAAGAAATAATTACTAATATTGAAATTAAGCTCAAAATAAAGTCATAATAATGAAAATATAAGATTTCAAATATTCATTAGCAAAATAAGAAAATTACTTCCTAAACATGTTTAAAAACTAAAACAAAGTTAAAAAGAAAAATATTGAATAGAAACAGAAGAACTAGAAAAACTATGTAAAAATGTAAAACTAATGAGCTTTGTTTTTTTTCTCCTCTATATCCTAGCTTTGGTGCCTTTTTATAGAGTGAAATCACTGCTAAAGAAGAAGTTTTGCTGGCCAAGACTTCCTTTTCTAAGGTTGAGTTGGAGTTTCTCTTAAACAGGAAGACTTTTATCGATAATTTTCCTTTTTTACATGGAAGAGCAGTATTTTTGCTTGGAAGAGTGGTCAAAACAATTGGGAGAGCACGTTGCCTAGTAAAAAGAGTAAAATTGTGCTCGAAAGAGCAAAATTTATGCTCGGGAGAGCACTTTGCTTCTGTCCTTCACGTGCTTCATTTAAATCAACTTTTTCACTTTTGCACTTTTAGCCCAAATCTTCTTACTTCTTGCAATTTAATCCTTATTTCTTTCAATTTAGTCCCTAAAAACTTCAAAACTTTAAATTAAGCCAACAAACATCTAAATTAACCAATTAATCAAAAAATTAACTAAATTAAAATCAAATTAACTAAATTAAATACCTAAAAATATAATATAATTTACACTTATCACCCCGCATATTCGGTTCGAAGATTTTCACTGGACATTATTAGGGGTAAAATGATAATTTTTCATAAATTGAGGACTAAATGGAAATTTATGTGTAAAAGATGTTAAATGTGTGATTAAATAATGAAAAGGATGAAAAATAGAGTTAATTGGGTAAAAAGGGATAAAAATATAATTAAGCAAGAAAAATGGGTTAAAAGTGTAATTTGGCATTAAAAGGGAGATTAAAAAGATTAAATTAGTTAAATAAGTGAAAAAGGGTTAAATTATAACTTTGACAAAGTTAGGGACTAAAATATAATTTATCATTTTATGAGTTAAAGATAAGGACTAAAATGAAAATTTAACATTTAAAGTGAAATAAAAGTTAAAGAGGCAAAAACAGATTAATTTGGAGTTAAATAAGGCAAGTTAGAAAGAAAAAGAAAAATTCAAGGATGAAAATGTAATTTACTACTTTATAAAGAAGTACAAGGATTAAAATGTAATTTTTTTCACTTAGAAAAGTAATAAAAGTCAAAGAAAATAAGAAGAGTTAAAATGAAAGTCAAACAAGATCAAATATGAAGAAATTAAAAGTTTAGGTACCAAAATTGTAGTGTAAATTAGAAGATGAAGGAAACAAAGAGAGCTAAAATTGGAATTAAATGTGGTAAAATGAAATAAATCAAATGTCTAAGGATTAAATCATAATTTTACATTCAAGTAAGAATCAAATGAGAATTAATAAGAAAAACATATAATAAAAGGATTAAATAGTAAAAATTTAGATAAAGAGAGGATCAAATTAATTAAAGCTCGCAAAAAGAAACACTACAAAAAAATTACCAATTAGCGACGGTCTTATTTTCGTTGCAAATTTAGCGACGGATTCGCGACTGTTCTACAATTCCGTCGTGGGTATGATATTTTCTACTTTTTCCGACGAAATAGCGACGGAATGAATAAACAGTCACTAATTATTGGCGAGAAGTATACGTGCCATTTTTGCGACGGAATTAGGGACAAATATTTCCGTCGCTAAAGTTTATAATTTTTTATTCATAAATTAGTTCCAGAAACGTTAGAGACGGAAACTTTAGTCGCTAATTTTTGAGGGAAATTATAGCGCCTTTTTTGCGACGATTTAGCGACGGATTTAGTCGCTAATCCGTCGCAAATAAATTAAGAAATAATTTTTTTTAATTTCACTCACATGATTTATGTATAGTTTTAAGTAATTTTAATATAGACCATATGAAATGAATATTTTATTTTGTAACAGAAAATTATAAATTATTTTATAAGTTGATAATAATTTTTTATCAATTATATCAAAATTTAAAGTTATTTATGTAGAAAACTTATATTTTTAATAATAATAATAAATTAATTGTTACGATTATTATATATTTACGTATTCAAGATTAAAAAAATAAATATTTATAAAATAGTAATATAAAATTTATTATTTCATTCAAAATAATAATAAAAAAAATTGTAATTAATTTTTATCTTATAAAATTTAAATCAAATATTAATAAATAGTCCAAATAAGTTAAGATATTATCTGATAAATTCAAATATATAGTCCATTTGAATCTACATGTTTACGGTTTGGTAGGATCTTCAAATACAAATTGAACAGCTTTAATACGGAACAGTGTAAGTAAAGATTCAACGGTTAAGTATTTGCCGTTAGATCGGCCTGATATTTGCTGAGTACGTTCAAAACTCCTTGTTGTTAATTTTGAATGGTGAAGATTAGTTTTTAAGATCTGTAAGTTCAGATTTTATTACAAAAAAGAGGCTATTTTCTGGATATTTTACTTAATGACCAGTTTTGTATACGAAAATGATTGAAAAATCATTTACCGTTAGATTGGCCTGATTTTTGGTGAGTACATTCAAAACTCCTTGTTGTTAATTTTGGACGGTGAAGATTAGTTTTTAAGATCTGTAAGTTCAGTTTTTGTTGCAAAAAAGAGGTTGTTTTCTGGATTTTTTACACAATGACCAATTTTATATGTGAAGACGATCGAAAAATCATTTGCCGTTAGATCGGCCTAATTTTTGGTGAGTACATTCGAAACTCCTTGTTGTTAATTTTGAATGGTGAAGATTAGTTTTTAAGGTCTATGAGTTCAGTTTTTGTTGCAAAAAAGGTTATTTTCTGAATTATTTACTTAATGACCAGTTTTGTATACGAAGACGATCGAAAAATTATTTGCCATTAGATTGGCCTGATTTTTGGTGAGTACGTTCAAAATTTCTTGTTGTTAATTTTGAATGGTTAAGATTGGTTTTTAAGATCTGTAAGTTCAGTTTTTATTGCAAAAAAGAGGTTGTTTTCTGGATTTTTTACGTAATGACCAGTTTTATATACGAAGACGATCGAAAAATCATTTACCGTTAGATTGACCTGATTTTTGGTTAGTACATTCGAAACTTCTTGTTGTTAATTTTGGACGGTGAAGATTAGTTTTTAAGATTTGTAAGTTTAGTTTTTGTTGAAAAAAAAATGCTATTTTCTGGATTTTTTACGTAATGACTAGTTCAATTTTTGTTGCAAAAAAGAGATTGTTGAATCTTTTTGGGTAAATATTATTTTTATTTGGAGTATAAGTAAAGACGTTTCTATTCCTATACTTTATAGAAGCTTTGGTTTTCTATAATTTTTTTTAATCTAAAACATGGATTATTATACCAGTGATGTATTTTTCAATAGAGCAGAATCGAGAGAGATTTGAAGTGGGTTCAATATATGAATACTTGATCTGTTTTTTGAACTTATTTATTTAGAAAATTTACATTTTTAATAATTTTTTTGTCAATTATCCCAAAATCTTAACTTATTTATTTAGAAAATTTACATTTTAATAATAATAATAATAAATTAATTGATATATTTATTTTATAATTACATTATGCAAATTAATAAAAATAAAGATTTGTAAAATAATAATATAAAATTTATTGTCTCATTTAAAATAATTCTAAAAATTTTAATAATTTATTTTTATTTTGTTAATATTAATGATCAAATATTAATTATTAGAAATTTTAATTATATGTTTACCAAACAATCCTTGAATATAAAGACAAAAGAGTGAAGATTGGTAGGGACATTTTTGTATTTTAAGAATTGTAACCCTTTGTAACGCCCTAATTTTTAAATTATTCGAATGATAAATAAATCGACCCAAATAACATGTAAATTTGATAATAAAATAAATTGGGTTAAATTATAGTTGAGTTTTGGGTTTTATTGCATAAGAGAAGAAGTTCTGAGGTTAAATTGCAAATTGTGTACATTTGGGGACTTAAAGTGGAAGTTGGCCAAAACGACGTTGTTTTGGCCTCTCCCTTTCTCTTCTTATTTAACGTCGTTTGGCCTCTCCTTTCTCTTCTTATTTAAGGAACCAGTCGGTTCCTCTTTGTCCCAAAATGACTGTCCCTGTATAAATAATTACTCTTGCATTTTTTTTAAATATAAATCCTTTATATTTTTGCATTTTTTTAGGGTTTAACTTCACTTTCATCTCTTGCTCTCTCTCTCATTCTCTCTTATCTCCCTCGCTCTCCACCGCTGATGCAGGTATGGTTTTTCACTTTCACAGCGGTGAGGTCTTCCACAGCGTTCATTCCGTCGGAAGTAGGGGGTAGACTCGGAAGGCAGAGGCGGTGTCACTGCATCGAAAGCAGGGGTCTACTATTCTCAGATCTAGTTTTTTCTTTCAAAGTTTTTACAGGAAATCATTCACATGTGCGTTCTTAATTGGTGTTTGTTACTATTTGTTGCAATACCATTTAGATTAATGGTGTCCCTTTGAGGAGAGTGAACCAGTCTTATGTGATTGCAACTTCCACCAAGGTTGACATTACTGGAGTAAATGTTAAGAAATTTGATGACAAATACTTCGTCAAGCAAGTCGAAAAGAAGAAAAAGAAGGGAGACAGTGAGTTCTTTGAGGCAGAGAAAGAGGTAGGCTTCCTATCCTCATCAATTGCTTCTCTGCATTATTTTTGTTTTGACTTCTGTTGCGGTTTGCTTAATCAGTATTCCATTTAGTTTGTCTTACTTCTAGGGTTTGGATTGCAATTGTTATGACCGATTTTGTTATTTTGAACCTCGGATTGTTACTCATTGATATTTTATTGTTCAATTAATTATGAAGTTATAATTATCATAATATTTTATTGTTCTTGACGGACACCTAATGCACTGATTTAGCTGAAGCCATCATTACTTGTAAAACACAGCTTATCCATTATCCATTGCATACTTCATTTCTTATTAAGAAAGTAAATATACCGAACTGTCATTTTAAAAAATCGAAGTTTGTTTGTTTTACGTATCGTCCTCGCTCTCACACTGTGTCTCTAAATTGGCAAAGATCAGAGCTTTGAAGACCAAAGTATCAATACAAGAGATAGTGTCCAGTTCGTAATGGGAAAGAAGAGTGTTTTCTCTTCGCGTTTTCTGGGTCTTTCTATGCTATGGATAATTCATATGGCAATTACAGGAAGAGAAGGGCCCTCTTTTGCAGAGTTATAAGAGACAGCATTTTGGTTATAACAGATTGTTTAGTAACATCTTTGATACATCAAAATATGGGATTTTTCAGCTTAACAATGGCTTGGCTCGAACTCCTCAGATGAGGTCTCTCTCTCTCTCTCCCATTCCCTTTTTTTCAATTTATTTGTGTGATTATCATATTAAAGTAATGTTTTCTAATTGGATTTGGGTCTTTTCTGCAAATATTTCAATGTGTTGTTAATGGGGTTGCAGTGGTTCTTAGGTTGTTGCTTGTGATCATGGTTTTTTTTTACCTTTTCAAGGATTTTGTGTTGTTACTGCGTATCTTTGCAGATGGAATAGCTGGAATTTCTTTGCTTGCAATATCAATGAAACGGCCATCAAAGAAATAGGTGATTCAATTTATTTGTTTTCATACTACAAGTAAATTTGTTGGTGATAGTTAATTCGTGTTATTAAAATGTTAATAAGAAAGTAGTAGAATATGAGAAAACATACATTGGAATAGAGGACAAGAATGAAATTCTTGACCCTTTTCATTGCCCTTTTTGATAATTTGGGAAGATCTAGCATCTTTATGCGGTAAACTCAAACAATTTTGTATATCATGCCCTAAAATTGTTGCTTTCTTCAGGGAAATGGTTTCATTGAAATTGTATGTACATATTCCTGCTTTGCATGCAGTTGATCAAGTATTACTGCTTGCTGAAAGCTATTATATTCGCTCTTTGGGTGTAGATCCTAATAGTTAGGAATCTCTCTTTTTTTTTGTTTTCAAACTCCTTTTGAACTACCAACATTCAATTTTTATCTTTGACAGCTGATGCACTTATTTCAACTGGCTTGGCTGATTTGGGTTATGCACATATCAATATAAGTACTTGTAGTTTTTAATTCAAGTGTTTTTCTACTTGAGCATTTTGCTTCTCTATAGTCTTATTTCATGTCATTGGATGCAGATGATTGCTGGTCTTATGCAACAAGAGATGCAAAGGTCATTTTGACCCTATTGTTTTTTCCAAAAGTTTGTTCATTTTACATCTGTATTGTATAACAATTACTAATTCTTTCTCTAGTTTAATAAAATGCTCTCAGCTGGGGCTCTTAATTTGTCGACTTCCTGACTTTTTCTACTGATACCAAAAGGAATGCTCCTTAGTTTGATGTTCTTTTCTTGTGTGCTTTTAAGCTTGTTATCATTCACATAGGCATACTGCCTGGAATTTGCAATGCAATAACTCGTTTACTTAGAGATGGTAAACTTTTAAGCTAATTACTGGTGTGATGAGTGCAATTATGGATCTTTCCAGGGTCGATGTGTGATCTGTGGAGGAGTTGGGATCTCATATGCTTACTATTGCAAAGAGTTCACTCAACAGGAGAAAGATCGGGATGGGTGTTATGGTGAGTATCTCCGTGGGAAGATCTGATCTAAAATTGTTGTTTTTAAATGTACGTCTTGGATTGTACATGTAACACAACAATTCTTTTCTATGTTCTTCTACAAAGACTGTTAAGAGTTTGTCATGTATAGACATATGATCTGCAAGTTTTGAAAGTATGTAAATGTATGTCTAATTTGATTGTTGACGCTAATTAGTACGATAATATTTACTATTTTATTGTTTCATGAGAGATTGTTTGAGGATAATATTATGTAATGTTTCAAATAATTTTTTATATATATGTGTATTTTGGAACATATTCGGATTTGGAATATGTATGTGTGAGATCATTGTTATGTACAGGTTGAAAATAAATAAATAAATAACGATCATTGTATACAAAATTAAAATTTTAAAATACAGCAAAAGAAAAAATTCAATTATGCAATACTTTTGTGACGAATTTGCGACAGAAAACTGTCGCTAATATGCATAAGATATAATTTAAGAAATAATTAGCGACAAATATTTTATCGCTAAATTTTACGGTAAATTCATAATTAGCGACGGAGAATTTAGTCGCTAAATATTATTATTATAATTCGACGACTAATTAGAAATATAAATTAGCGACGAATTAAAAAAATTTGCAACGAAATATTTCGTCGCTAAATTAGCGACTGAATTTGAAATCCGTCGCTAATATATTTGCAACTGGCCTATTAGCGACTGTTCGTCATAGCGTCGCTAATTAAAAAATGGTATTTAGCGACGAAACTAATCTGCAGTTTTTTTGTAGTGAAATATAAGAGGGTAAAATGGTAAATTACCATTACATAGAGGAAGGTTGAAGACTCAAATGTAAATTGAGAAGTAAATATGAAACGAAAGATACAAAAAGGGTAAATAATAGTACAATGGTAAATTAGATAATAAAATTGTAGCCAGATCGAGTAAAAAGGAAATTTTTAACGGATTCAATAAATGAAGGACAACATTGTAAATTAGTGAAATACTAATTAAAAGAAAAAGAGATGACATAAATACCAACTTAGTTAAAGAGGAGACTTGAATGTTACTTCAGTAAAATATGGGATATTACAAGGTAAAAGTGAAGTTTTATTTTGAAATGAAGTTAATAGTGAATTTGTATTAGATTAGAATAATGTGGATAAAACAAACAAGCGAAGAAAAAAAATAGTAAGCTTAAATCATTCAAAAGTAATTAAGGATTAAGAAAGATAAAGTTTCATTCAGTCAAAGTAAGGAAGAAAATTATTTCGATATATAATTGAGTTTTAAATTATATTTTCAGTATGCTTGGTAGGATTAAATTATAAATTATGATGTAAGTAAAATGAAAAAATAAATTAAGTATTAAACAAAAGTTATTAAGTAATCAAGTAAGAAAGAATGGACATAAGTGTGTATTAACATTAAATTGAAAATTTAGGAATGTAAAGTTTTATAAAGTAGAAATGTAAGAAAATAATAATAAGTCAATCAGGACTAACGATAATGAAAAACTAAATTAGTTAAACGATTTTATTAGATGAAATTTTATATAGTTGTATCCACCACTAAGTAACAACATTGCGTAGCACGTGATTTGTTAACTGCGTGCAGGGATGGATATTTAAGGACTCGAAGAAAGCGAGATGTAATGGCATGTACGTGTGTCACAATTGTGGATATGAAGCTTAGATAACTCATATATTAGGTTTGATTTCGTAGTTAATGATGTATTATGTTATGTTATGTTATGTTATGTTATGTTATGTTATGTTATGTTATGTTATGTTATGTTATGTTATGTTATGGATGCAAAATAATAGTGAATCTATTTATATGTACATATTAAATCATGAGTGTATGGAAATTTTGTGAGTGAGTTGTGATGTGCATTGATGATTGATTTTAGAAGTACAATGAATGTTGGAGTATTGGAGGTGGAGGTTGCCATTTGGGAGTATTATCCTATTATTTGCAGGTTTGGATAGTTGAAATTATAAGCCGTTATACTACTGAGATTTATACCAAATAAATAGTGATCCTTTAACCTTAAATTAGACATAAGTAACCAAGAATGAATATAGAGTGTCACATGGAGGTGGATCATGTTTTTTCCCAATAATTGTAGCAAAGTGTCTTTGGATTTTAGGAAGGCTATCAGTGAAGGAGAGAAAATTTTTTGTGTATGATTCATTGCGATCAGTACGGAGGAAGCAAATACTAAGTGGACAATAAATGCATACACTATTATACTACCATATTTTTTTATTGTTTTAGCTTTTATGATGGAATAAGTGATGCACAAACTAATGATCATAGAAAAGGAAATCATCCGATTGAGGTTGTGTATGTTCAAAACCTTCATACTCAAACAAGCATGTATGTTTTAAATATTATTTTTTTCATATACTATGTTAATTGTTTTCATTAAATATAGTGTTTTTATATTTTACATCATTTTTTTCTTTTCTTTTTGTTTTTTCAGTAATTGTGGAGTTTTTGTAGCACTATTTTGCGAATACTTCATCGAAGGGAATACAATTCCATCAAAATTTGATGTAGAAAAATGTACGGATAGATTAGGTTTTTTATTGTATTTGTATGGCATACGTAAGCAACAAGGAACCATTAAAAGTGATACAGACAATAATCAAAAGAAGATAGGAAATCAAAAGAAAGTGAAAAGAAGAAGATTGAACAAGAAAATTGTAATGGATAGTATAAAACTAGAATAGCTTCTTCAAATTTTCGTTTATATAATTTTTTTGTAATCATTTGTGTGTGTGTGTGTGTGTATATATATATATGATTTGTTGTTTTCTAATTGGATTTTTTAATAAAATATACAAATTTATTCAATTTATAAATTGAGTTTAAAGAAAAGAAAAGTGTAAATAAGTAATAGGATATAAAGAAGTAAAAAAAAAAAGCTAAAACTGTATATTCTTCACATATAAAGACTTTTTTGTTTTAATGTAGCAATTTTTAGCTTTTTTTTATCTTCTGCATATGAGATAAATACACTATATTTTTTATGTAAAAAATATCATATATTGTATTTTTTATTTACAAAATTTTATGCATTGTATTTTTTATATACAAAAGAAAATATATTGTATTTTTTATATACAAAAGATTATACACTGTATTTTTTACGTGCAAAAGAAAATACACTGTATTTTCATGTACAAAAGAGAATATACTTACTTTTTTTATATACAAAATATCATACACTACATCTTTTTATTTACAAAATATCATACATTGTATTTTTTTATGTATAAAACATCATACACTGTATCTTTTTATTTACAAAATATCATATACTGTATTTTTTTATGTATAAAAATTCATATACTGTATTTATTTTATTTGCAAAATATCATACACAATATTTTTAAGCACAAAAGATATACACTTTTTTTTTATCTACAAAAGAAAATACATGTATTTTTATGTACAAAAGATCATACACGATATTATTTTATTTACAAAATATCATACATTATATTTTTTTATTTGCAAAATATCGTATACTGTATTTTTTTATTTGCATAAGAAAATAAACTTTATTTTTTATTTATAAAATATCATATACTATATTTTTATGTATAAAAAATATACTGTATTTTTTTATATAAAAAAGAAAATAAATTATATATTTTATGTACAAAATATCATGCATTGTATTTTTATATACAAAAAATACACTATATTTTTTATTTATAAAATATTATATACTATATTTTTTATTTTCAAAAGATCTTACACTATATTTTTTGTTTGCAAAAGAAAATAAATTATATTTTTTTATGTATAAAAGATCATACACTATATTTTTTATGTACAAAAGATTATAGACTATATTTTTTATGTACAAAATAAAATAAATTATATTTTTTGTGTATAAAAGAAAATATATTATATTTTTTATGTATAAAAGATCATACATCGTATTTTTTTATTTATAAAAGTTCATACACTATATTATTTTATTTACAAAAGAACATACATTATATTTTTTTTGCAGAAGAAAATTTACTGTATTTTTTAATTTGTAGAAGAAAATATACAGTATTTTTTATGTATAAAAGATCATACATTATATTTTTTATATATAAAAGAAAATACATTATTTTTTTGTACAAAAGATCATATACTATATTTTTTTTTGTACAAAAGATCATAAACTGTATTTTTTAAGTATACAAGATCATACACTGTATTTTTTATGTAAAAAAGATCATACATTGTATTCTTTTATGTACAAAAGAAAATATATTATATTTTTTATGTACAAAAAATCATACACTGTATTTTTATTTACAAAAAAAATCATACACTGTATCTTTTTATTTACAAAAAATAATACACTGTATCTTTTCATTTACAAAAGATCATACACTACTTTTTATACGTAAAAGATCATACACTGTATTTTTATTTACAAAATATCATATACTGTATCTTTTTATTTAAGAAATATCATACTCTGTATTTTTTATGTACAAAAATATCATACACTGTATTTTTTATTTGCAAAAGATTATACACTATATTTTTTTATTTTTAAAATATCATACACTGTATTTTTTTATTTGCAAAAGAAAATACAATATTTTTTTACGTATAAAAGATCATATACTATATTTTTTATATATAAAAGATCATATACTGTATTTTTTATGTATAAAAGAAAATATATTGTATTTTTATATATAAAAAATATATTATATTTTTTTATTTATAAAAGATCATACACTATATTTTTTATGTATAAAAGATCATATACTGCATTATTTTATTTACAAAAGATCATATATTATATTTTTTTAATTACAAAAGATCATATATTGTATTTTTTTTATTTGCAAAAAAAATATACTGTATTTTTTTATTTTCAAAAAATCATATACTGTATTTTTTATTTACAATATATATGTGTGTGTGTGTGTGTGTGTATTTTGATTTGTTGTTTTATGATTGAATTTTTTAATAAAAATGTACCAATGTATTCAATTTATACATAGATTTTAAAGAAAAGAAAATATATTGTTTATTCTTTACATATAAAGACTTTTTTGTTTTAATGTAGTAGTTTTTAGCTTTTTTTATCTTCTGCATATGAGATAAATACACTGTATTTTTGTGTAAAAAATAATACGTTATATTTTTTATGTACAAAAGATTATACACCGTATTTTTTTATATACAAAATAAAATACATTATATTTTTTATGTATAAAAGATAATACATTGTATGTTTTTATTTACAAGAGATCATATATTGTATTTTTTTATGTTAAATAGATCATACAATGTATTTTTTTATTTGCAAAACATTATACACTGTATTTTTTTAAGTACAAAAGGCATACACTTTATTTTTTTATCTACAAAAAAATGCATTATATTTTTTTATGCACAAAAGATCATACAGTGTATTATTTTATTTGCAAAAGATCATACATTATATTTTTTTTATTTTCAAAAGATCATAACTTGTATTTTTTTATTTTCAAAAGATCATAAACTATATTTTTTTATTTGCAAAAGAAAATAAACTGTATTTTTTATTTTTAAAAGATTATACATTGTATTTTTTTATGTACAAAAGATCATAAATTGTAATTTTTTACGTACAAAAAAATGCACTATATTTTTTATATACAAAAGAAAATTCATTGTATTTTTTTATGTACAAAAAATCATACAGTGTATTTTTATTTATCAAAATTAATCTCTCTTTTCAATTTTCAAAATAACTAACATACAGTTTATTTTCAGTTTATCACCTATTATGACTTTGAAATGTAACAAATTAAAGAAAAAAGAGTCAATTAAAAATATAGTTAAGAAGATATCGGAGACTAAATACTATAGAAGACATAACACAAAACATATATACTCGAGCATATATGATACATAAAGAGAGCAAAGGATGTGATCGCAGAAAGAAGAAAAAACTTACATTGATTGCATGGAGATGAAGATATCACGAAAATGAAGGAGATGAAGATATCATGAAAACGAAGTGCTCTAAACTTACGATCTGTGATAAATAATCGGCAAATTTGAAATTTATGTAAAAAGAAAGAGAGCAAAGAGTTTGATTGCAGAAAGAAGATAAAACTTACATTGATCGCAGGAAGATAAATATATCACGAAAATGAAGGGGATTAAGGTATCACAAAAACGAAACTCTTTAAACTCTTTAGGCTTACGATCTGTGAGAAACAATTGTAAAGATTGATAAAAAGAATCGTGTATTTTTTTTTTTGAGAGAAAATCCTATTTGAATTGTAACCATTGAAAGTAGAAAATAGGAAAAAATTCATTTGAGTATATTTGAAAGAGGAATATTGGAAAAGTAGCAGTTATGAAATAAAAAAATTTAAATTTGGATTTTATAGTGACTTGAAAACATGCGGGCGTATTAATGATATATATTTTCTTTGTTGTGGTACCTGTGCAGAAACTCCTTTTTTCTAGGGACTGTTTCACGTCCTAAATTGGAGTATAATTTTTCACAGGAATTATTTCATTGAAAATTCAGATATGGAGTCAAGTAGGGAAAAAAAAAAGGAAATAGATTACATAAATTTACATGGATCGATCCCTTAAGAAACATAAGCTTCTATAATTCAATTCCTGATTACAAAGTTACATACAATCATCGATACAGACAAAAACAAGGATGAAAAAAGATTGTATGGACATATATAAAGTTAAACTACCAAAAAAAAAGATGTACCTAAATAGGTCAGAAATACTATATCAAAATTTAAAGCCTAAAATTGTTATTATTAATTAGAGGATCGGTCAAGAGTGATCTGATCTCATCATTTTCATCATCCTTGTATTCTTCTTTTTCTTCTTCAAAAACAGACTCAACAACAACATTACTAGAAGAAGAAGAATGTCTATCAACAATGCCCATAAGCTTTCTCTTCTTGTAATTAGCCTTGAAACAAGCTTGTCTCAGTCTTTTAGTTGTATTCTCTAGCTGCAAATCTGGCATCTCCTCTACCATCTTCCTTTCTCTCTCCAATATTTCAATGGCTTCCTTCAATTTCCCTTCACTCTCTCTCCCTTCCACCTTCTTCAACTGCTGCATAATATAACTCATATCAATCTATACAAACGCTTTAACACATAAAATTATATTAACACATTATTAATATATGGTAATTAACCTGGACATTTTTTATGAGCGTCTGAATGCTCATGAGCTTTCTGTGTGGCCATCTTTTGATTCCCAACTCTCTGCATCTTTTCTTCAAAAGGGTTAGCCCTACGTTGAGCTCTTTTGCAGCTTGAGTAATTGGCATGTAAAAATATTTTGATATTAATTCCTTCGATAACCCTTTTGATATGCTGCTATTGTTGGCCTTAACTTCTCTGCATTTTTTCACTTTCTTTTCTTCTCTTGAAGATGAATCCTTGCTACTGTTGCATATTAAAAGCATCTTTCTTTCAGGAAATATAGGACCCAACTCATCCCACGCACAAACTCGATTTACATCCTCTGCAATAAACATTTAACCAAGGTATCAAATCACAAGAAAATTTTCATAGTTATATATATATATATATATAAAGAAAAAGAAACAATTCTAAGAAAGTGGAATCACCTTGAATAGGGCTAGGAATTTGTTCAATGTCTAGAGAAACGTATAAAGGATCAGGATCAAGAATACTCTCCATTGATGAAGTAGCATCAAGAAAGCTCTCTTGTACATCAAATTCGTGCTGCCAATTCATTGCAAGAGCATTTTCGTCATACTGAATCGCATCAAACCTGTAAAAATCAAGTATGAATGATCAATTAGTTACAGTTAAAAAGAAAAAAAAAATAAAAAAACATATAAAGTGACACGTTAAAGTTGATAATTGTCGTACCTAAAATCAAATGGAGAAAATGATGTATCAAAGACAAAGGAACCTTCATCTTTGGGAACAAAGTCAAGTCCAGAAACCCTATCATAAGCTGAAGTTGCCATCTTTATTTAGTGTTTTGTGGGGGAGAGGAAATAGCTTAGTTGTTAAGTTGGGAATAGCGGAAGAAGATGAGTTGCAGAGTGAGTGTGTGTGTATATATATATATGAATCTAAACTGAATCTAATTATATTTAGGAGAGTGTGCGCCGGCTCATCACATAAATGATCATTCATGAACAATTATACTATTATTTATTGGTTAGTGTGTGGTTATGAGAGTTACAATACGCAAATTATTACTCCTACGATATTTCCACTCTTTAGAGAGAGGAAAATTAATTTGCACAGTTTTAATCTCCCTTTTACATTTTAATTTGCTATTGTCCATTGCATTCTCTAATTCAATCATCTAAGTAGAGTAAGATTAATTAATCTTAATTTGTTCTCGTTGTTTTACTTTTTGCTAAATTATTTCTCCTTGTTTAATCTCACTAGCTTTATCAATTCCCTTCTCTTCTAGTATTAAACAAAAAAAAAATGTGATTACTGTAAGGAAAAATGAAAATGACTGCAGAATGTGAGTAAAAATTATGGTATATTTCATTAAAATTAAGAATGCACAATGCAGCCTTTCTTTCTTTCTTTCGATTTCATTTAATTTAATTAGGAAAATACGTTCGTTAATCTTAGTAGAACCTGGATGAAACGTTTCAATCATATGCATAAGTGAATGTGAATCTTTTGCAGAAATGATAAAGAAAATCGGAATTTTATTTATTAGGTTTGAATCAGAATTTGGATAAATATCTGATGAGTGAAGAATTTTGTTTTACGAGAAGGTGTAATGGGTGTGCATGGCAGCCAGATGGGATAGCAATGGCCTTTCACTGGATAGAGATAATAAAAATAATGTCCAAGCGTGCATATTTGGATTCGTATATTTTCTACATTTTGTTAATCAAATGTCGTAATGATTATTTAGGCCCACCTTCACTCGCCTATGTTAATAATTACACTTCGAGAATCCTCATTTGTTTTGAAATGCACAACATGATTGATTCGATTGCATGTTTTTCCAATCTAATTTTATCTCAGCCCCATTTTCGTAGCGTGTGTGATTTTACTTGGAGTTGGATCATTTTACGTGAATGTAACGCATCAATCATTTTCATTTTCTTATTTATGGAAAATTAATTTAAAATAATTACATCTATCCATTAATTTATCTGTTGATAAGGTAAATTTATACTACTATTTTTTTAAAATAATTCTGTATCTAAAACTCATTCATGCAATTGATTCAAATTCAACTGAGAAAGGCTAGTTCAGGTATTTGAATTTATGTTGAATGATCAAAATTCTCAGTTTTAACTATTGAAAACTGCTCTTCATAAAAATTAAAAAAAAAAATTGCGCATAATACGTACAATGCCAAAATTTATGATTAAAGGGAAAAAAAAAAAACTCCACTATTTCATCTTACTCACTGGATATGATTTCTGTCTTCTTTTCTTGTCAATGAGTGACAGATTATTGCGGTATTTAATTATAGCCTTTAAAGATTAAGGAAGAAAGATTCATAACTAATTATTTGATTGGCTTAAATTTCCGTTTGGTTTTAATAGATTAAAATTTTATCTATTTAAATTTAAAAGTATTTATAAATTGGTTTTCCTCAAAAAAAAAAAGAATAAATAAACAGGGAAATGGTTAAATGCCGTATGTTGTTCCTTTATTTTCAGCAGAGAAAAAATCAGATAATCTCAAATTTTATTCAAGTAGAATAAATATTCTAAAGAAGTCATATTTTCTTTTCTTTTTGCTGATAAAAAAAGATTAATTTTTGTTGGGGGTAGAAAAATCAACTTACATCTTGAGACAGTAATAAGTTGAAATACAGTTAAAAAGAATTACTATATTTATATCTTAATAAAAAGTACAATAAAGGATACTCATATCTCAATTAAATTGAGATTACGTTTAACTCATAAGAGATTGCACTGCACTTTAAGCATCACAAATGTTGACGTTACATTGCATCCGTCCGTTGCGATGAGTTAATATATCGCCTTCCATTAATATTTCCTAATCATACGAATTAAAAATAAATAAATAAATAAATTTTAAATGTTACCTTCAGGTTGCCTATCACAAAAGCTTTAACTTGTTATCTAGCCCTTGCAGCAGGGTTCAATTGAGAGAAATAGTGCAATAACAACATACTTACTATTTAATTTAATATAATTAGCCCTTTAAAGTTCAATTAAATTTTAATGTTTAGTCTAATCCTTTTGCGTAACTCATCAAAATTATCTAAAACTAATTGATTTGACTTGGAATCAGATTCCAACAGCTGATTGTATGCTAAATTGAACTTAAAAATAGGCAATTGGATCTAAAAATACGTTGCTTCCTCATTTATTCTTTGCTTTATAGCGATAAGAGTTAAATTGGGCTAAGACCAACATTAAGAATATCAAGTATCACCAATCAGGTAATTGAAATACTTAAATTTTGTTAAATATATCAAATTGAGAATTAGGCTTAACCAGCATCAAGATCTTTATAAAATACAAACTTCAAACTCAAAAATATAGTAAATAATTGCAGATAGATGCTGTGGGCAAACACAGAAGAAAATCAAATGCCACTGATTTTTCCTTTTTTTTCCTTCAGTAAACCTTTTACCCCTAGATAACTGGAAACATTAAAAGGAGTGGTTCAGTATCTTGGTTTACCGCCTCTTCCACGTCCACGTCCACGACCACGACCACGGCCTCTTCCACCTCTTCCCCCACCACCTTTTCCTCCCTGGCCCTTGACATTCCCATCGGATTTTATTTTCATGTCCTCTGGCAAGGGAAGTATGTTATCCACACACTTCCTGAAGCTGAAATCATCAACTTTATCATCTTCCCTGATCAGGAAGAAGCATAGGCTCTTCCACATTGGATGATATCGGACCTGAAAAGCTTGGACTCCAACCCCAATCTTCTTCTCAGGTTCTGAATGTCCCTTCTTAAGCAATTCCAATAACACCATGTGTTCGTACTGTAATGTTTACCGAAAACCAAAACATCATTGGAATGTTACATTATTTGTATGAAAGTATCAACTGATGATGCTGTTAAAACTAATTGAAACCACTTGGCCTATAGCAGGTAAAAGTAAAGCTAATTGCAGCCACCATAACATCAAGCAACTTTTACACGGTAGGAAAGAACAGTGAGCAATGTTGCGTTTTCATTACAGTTATTGACCCCAGTTAATTCTATTCAATACCATATAATCCCAACAAATAAGGTTTGCAATGATCCCAATAACCTCTCATTCCATCAAGAAATCACAGTCCATTTTCACATATATGCTAATATTATGGTACAATGACGAGCAAATTTCATAATCCGAAATTATTAACCAACATAAGCAAATGAACACACCAACACACTAAATTTCATATCCAAACACTCTAAATATTGGAATACCCATTAATGGTTAATTTCAACGCAGAAAGAATTAAGAATCCTTTACTTCATCTAACAGAGACCCTATCATGTGATGGTTTGTTAGAAAAGTTAAGTAGATTTATTTGTAATTCAACTATTAAGGAAAAAAAAAAGATATCAATGATAGATAAAAATGTAATATGACTGACATGGAAGAACATAGTACCCAAGAAGGGCATTGAATTGATTAAATGCCATGAAAAATTTATAGTCATTAACAACCAGAAATTCCCCTGTTTCCCATGCTAATAGTCTTCTCCAAACTTTATATGCAACCCAACAAGTATAAACGAAAAACATTAAAAGAACTCAACTTTCACATGATCAAAATCAAGCATCTGTTTGGACCCGACGATTGCAAATTTTTTTTAACCTTAATATATATAAGTAAATTCTGAAATAGAAACCATTACCTTATTGATATTAAGGTTAGGAGGCCAATAATGGAGGAAAGTGTATAAATAATCAAACATCTCCACCGATGACCCGAAACTCTTCGGACCCACACTAACCGGACCCGACTTCTCCTCCCGTTTATTTTCTTCTTCATTCTCCTCTCCCTCTCCCTCTCCTTCTCCTTCTCCTTTTCCTTCAAGGTTCTCATTCTCCTCTCCTTCTCCATCAAGCTTCTGCAATCTCTCCTCCTCAACTGACTTGTCAACCTTCTGCTTCTTTGATTCGTCGTGGCTTCCTTCCTCCTCACGCGCCCTCTTTCCTCCATTAACGGCCGAATCCTGAGCTAGATCCATATCTTCAGTAGCTGGATCTTGCTGCTGGTTGGGTTCGGCTTTCTTTTCTGCCATGATTACGTATTTTCTCGAAGGCAAGAGAGCTAAAACCCTAACATTTAAACCTGGGGTTAATCCAAGTTAAGTTACTTGCGAATTTTGGGCTTGTTTAGGTTGGCATTTACCTTAGTTTCCATTTTAGCCCAAACAGCCAAAGCCCATTTCTTAAAGCCATCCCATTATGCATGATTTAATCTAATAATAATCATTATCGTCTTAGTTATGGTTTAATTCCAACTCTATAATAAGATCGAAATGGAATCCATCCGGATGAATCAAATCAAAATATATTATGTTCAATCTATAAATTGTTTATTGCATCATTATATAATTTTATCCTATTAGTTGCAATTTATATTTCTCATACTGTTTTATTAATCATAATTTGTATAGTTTTAAAAATATTTAATTATTTATATTATATTTAAGATGTGTATAATAAAAAAAAGTTATGGTAAATTTATAATAATTATAATTTTTTAATTTATATGAAAAATAAAAGTGAGCAAAAAATTATGGAATAAAGACCCTACAAATTCAATATTAGTTACTTCATGGATCGTGTAATTTTATATGAAAAATTACAGTTGTTTTATATAAGTAAACGGATCTTAAAAATTCTCAAAAATTTATTTACAAATTAATCTAAAACTGAAAAAGATTAAATGTATTTCTTTGAAAAAAAGAAAAAATTGGCCCCCTCACACTAGACCTAGGTCCAGGTCCGCCCCTGTCACTGTTGATATTTATTTTGAGGTTTATTGTTGATGATGGAAGTCTCGCACTTGAAAATCATTCTGTCAAAATGGATACTATTAGAGGAAAATATCCAATGCACTGATGCAGCAATACTTTATTAAGTTAAAAAATTTGATCGGATGTTTGTATTTATGATGCGTTTTATAAATATGATTATCCATACCTGCAGCTAATTTATTATTATAAAATAATCAAATATAAAATTTATGATTTGCAGCGGCGAAAACGTGTAAAGACTTTGCATACTATACCGTAAAGAAATGGTCAAATATTTGAAGCATAAAAAAAAAAAAAGTCTTAAAAGGACACTCCAAAATTCTCCTCATCCAAGTCTTGGTCTTGGTAATTTGGTATGTGATATTTCTAGGAAATCCACTGCCTTTTTTCACTTAATCACACTCAAAAAAATATCTACATCCTATAACTTATAGGGCACGTTTGGTTCGCTGTATTATATTAGCATGTATAGTATTAACCTGTATAATATTAGCTTGTATACTATTAGCCTATACAGTATTAATCTGTATTATATTATACAATGTTTGGTATAAAATTATATTATCATGTACTATTATATATTGTATTTGATGTATAATATCGTAATATATTATTATAAAAAAATTAAAAATAGATACAATTAAATTATTTTTATTATAACTAATTTAGATAAAAATTTATAATTATAAAATACAAATTTTAATACATCAATTTTTTATTAAAAAATAAAAAATTTAATGTAAAATGACTATATATTATTAGAAATATTGATATTTCTAAAATTAAAATTAGATAAAAAAAAGAAAAAAAATCTAAACGACAAATTTGACGAAACATTTGAGCAAAAAATGAAATAATTTATCAATTATAATATAATTTTTATATTATAGTTATTAGCTTATACATTCAATATTATAAGTTTGAAAATTTAATTGTAATGTGATAATAGTAGTGGCGGCAGTGTGGTGGTGGCTGCAGCGATGGTGATGGCAGCGGCGATTATGGCGATGATTGAGTGGTGATGGCAGCGGCGACAATGTGATGGTGGCGATGGTATTGTAGTGATGACGATGGTGTGGTGGCATTGGCGAAGGTAGTGTGGGGGTGTGGTGGCAGCGGGACGGTAGTGGTGGCAATGGCAGCATTTGCAGTGTGATGGTGTAACCAGCAGTAGTGGTGTCGCCAATGAGGATGTGCTGGTGGTGGTGGAGGTAGAGGGGGTGTGGTGATGGTAGCGAGAGTGTGGTGGTGGTGGCAGGGGTGGCGATGGTGTGGTGGCAGGTAACGGTGGTGGCTGCGACGGTGATGGTGGTGGCGGTAGTGGAGGTGGTAGCAATGGTGATGGCTATAGTGGTTGTGGTGTCGGCAACGGCATGACGGTGGTGTCAGGTGATATGATGGTGGGGGTGGTGGCGATGGTGATGTCGGCAGTGGTGGTGGTGTTATCGACTGCGACGGCAGGGGTGGCGGCGGCGATAGTGATGGTGGTGGTGTCGGCAGTAGCATGGTAATGGTGGTGGCGGCGGCAATATGGTGGTCGGGGCAATGGTGGTGGAGGTGGCGATAGTATGGTGGTGGAGGCGGTGGTGGTGGCGGCGGCGACGGCGATGGTGGCGGCGGCGACGATAATGGTGGCGACAGGGGTGGAGGTATTGGTGACGGAGACAGGGTGTGGTGATGGTGGTGGGATGACATTTAGTATTAATACGATATTTACCGTATTATATAAACCCAAGGGTTTGTGGTGTATTATTTTATACAGTGCATATGGGATAATGAGACATATACTGTATTATATTATCCCCACATTAATTTTTCAAAAATTCTTCCAAACATCGTACTTATATTAGCTTGTACTATTTTATACTATCACATGTGCAATACAGTGAACCAAACATGACCATAAGGTCCACTCCAACAACCTTTTTGTCTCCACCAATTTCGCCCAGCATTAATTCTACAATCTACCCTGTATTTACTCTATAAACTAATAAATCAAAAAATTTAATTTATAGTGGAATATGTTGTAGCACTAAAATGCAATCTATGTTCTCTCTGCATGATTAAGTAAATAATCTAATTCGCCTCCTTCAGTACTTTTTTTTTTTTCAATCAAATATTGGCAGCATAATTTATTTATATTCATTCGTTGTTGATTAGCTTCCACGTTTACATAATTCCATTCTATTTTTCAGAAGAAAATTCAGCTAGGACTGAAACGTGGCTAGACCCGATTGGACCAAGGGAAATTCCATAATCCCACGAAGAACAGACGGTAAGATCCGCCAAATAAGAATCACTTGTGACGTTAATTTATTTTCTTCTTTTTTATTCTAATTGGAAAAAAAAAATGCTTTACGGCGACGTTACCAAACCTAAGCCGAGGTGAGCTTCGTATCAACCGAACCTCATTTTCCAAGTCTTCTTCCCTTCTCCGCGTATATAAACAATTTTTTTATTGGCCCTTTTGTCTTTTCAGAGCTTACACATTTATCAGAGAGAGGAAATAAAGCTTTAGACTTTTCCCCGTAAAAGCTTAATCCTTATAATCTAAAAGAGGTTTCTGTTGTCTTGTTCCGCATTTGCAGGTACCTTTCGATTTCTTTGTGTTTTATTTGGTGTGATAACTTGATTTCGTTTTGTTGTTGATTGATCTCGATCTTTGATTTTTTTTAGGGTTTCTTTGGGATGAATTTGATTGGCATTTCTGTGCCTTTTGGTTTAGGTCAGATCAGATTATTATTATTTTTTTTCTTTTGGATAAGGGACTGGCCGTTTGGCCGGTGAACAGTAAGATGAAAATTACTGAATATGGAAATACATTGGAAGGGCTTTCTTTTGCCCTTTGTTTCGTTGTGCTCTGTAAATGAAAAAACTTTTGGAGAGAAAGGGGAGTAGTGTAACCAATTGATTGAATTGGCTAGAGCCATATGTTTTGCACAGGTTAATTAACGGGACTTTTTTAGGATTTTGATATCGTTTAAAATTGCCTCTTTTCCTCAGCTTCTAAACAGATGGATCAAATACGTTGACTTCTAGAGATTTTCATCTTTTTTTTTTTTTTTCCTTAAGTGGTTTTATCTTCTCCTTATAATTGGTTTGATTCATACATGCATGGAAGAAATTGGCTTCCTGTCTCATATTTAGAAAAATGGAGGAAATGTACTTCTATGGAACTGAAATAATATATTTTGTTTGCTATGTAAACTAAGGATGTTTGACGATTTAGTGAGTCTCAATTATCCCTTCTTTAAGATGGTTTTAATGCAAGTTCTCAGCAATCAATTTTGGCATAGTTATCTCTCGCTTTAGGCATTTTTACCTACTCCAGCGGTTTTAATGCTCATGAATTAACTGCCTCATAAATTGTCAATATGCTCGGTTTTTGGTCTTTAATGGAGTAACTTACTCTTATGCAGTATTTCAGAGGATTCCAATTGAATACCAATGAGTGATCACCTAGTCTTGTGTTCTGATCGTCTTATAACACCAGAAAGTTTGCAGTCAATGCAAGAAACAAAGGAGCCAGGACCTTCTGGAGAGTGTTCAACCTCTCATAGCGATGATCAATCCACTTGTGTAATTGATATTGAGGGAGTTGGGGAACATGGTTCATCTGAAGAAGAACCACTTATTCAGACTATGGAATGCCGTATTTGCCAAGAGGAGGATAGCATAAATAACTTGGAGGCTCCCTGCGCTTGTAATGGTAGCTTGAAGGTAATATTCTCTGCAACATCTTACTTTAAAGTGGTAGAATCATTAGTGATTATTCTTCTTCCTCTAATTTTACTTTGGATTTTATATTTAGTTTAAGCTAAATATCCTATATGATATTATTTATTGGAATCTCCACGTCAATGTTATTGATAAAATCGCTCCTATTCAAATAGAAGTTTCACATGCACTCATAGGACATGCATGTTGTCCTTTGGATTAGTTCTTAGTTCAATCATTTTTTAACTAATTCCTCATGCATGTATACTACTGTCTCTCGTATATAGAAGCTTGATATATTTTCCTCTATTCTTATAGAATTAGAAGAGTTCAATTGCTTTTATTGTAATTGGTTAAACATCTCCTATTTGATCTATGGATTAACACCGATACTGACAAGTTTTATTTTTATAGTTTGCCCACAGGAAATGTGTACAGCGATGGTGCAATGAAAAGGGAGATGTAACTTGTGAGATATGTCATCAGGTATTTGTGTTGGACATTTGCAACTCTTGGCTAATATCATGCTCATCCACTATAATGTGATGTATGGGAGCTTTTTTTGACTTTTTTTCCCCCAAATTTCTTGACTGCACAAGCTCTAGGGAACAACTAATTGGAGATTCACAACTCTCAAAAGTATTGGTTGTTGTGATCAAAATTAGGTGTTGGCATGGGTACTATTAGTCTTTGTTAGGTACTTTTTAGCATATTCAATCTGTCAGAATTTTGGCAGTAATCAGTGTAACGATGCCAGTCTTGAGATGAAAAGTTTTTGGAACTGCCAGAGAGAATCTTACCTTTGAATTTTTAAATTTTTATGTGCTCATTTTATTTATTGGGTTATGCTGTAGATATCCAAGAAAATTATGTGAAGTAGAGTATCCTAGGTACTCAGTGCAGTTAAACATGGAGTAGTTCTGATTAAGGGGTGCTGACTGAATTCACGCTCTAACTTCTGCAAAATTGTCTCTTTCATTTACAGCCTTACCAACCTAATTATACCGCTCCACCACCTGCATCAGAAGATACAACAATTGATATCAGGTAACCTCAAATTTATGTATGATTGGCTCCTTATTTAGTCCTTTTTTGGGAGAGAGAGAGGGAAAATTTGGTCCATACCTCATTTTCCTTTTCACTCCTATTTTTGTCTCATTTCAACAGAGGGTTAATGCCAGAGCTGTATAATTTTTTCTGATTACATTTTGCCATTTTGGAATGTACTACTGGGTTCCCTGATTGTTATCTTTGCATGGTTCTTAAAATTATATTTTCTTCTCTCTCTCTCCCTCTCTCTCTCTTTGAAATTTTGCCAAGTTGGATTTATTTTTTCTTATAGCTGTTCCCTACGCAATGTTGTGTACTAATTCTCATTCAATTAATTCTGACATTCTAATTTCTAAATTTGTTTATCACAGTGAGGGTTGGACGATTGCGGGCACTCCTTTGGATTTGCATGATCCTCGAATTTTGGCAATGGCAGCAGCTGAACGTCATTTTCTGGATGCTGAGTATGACGAATATGCTGATTCGAATGCTAGTGGAGCTGCATTTTGCCGCTCTGCAGCTTTAATTGTATGCCATCTTTGTCTTCATTTTGATTTTAGCTTTTATATGCTAATGTTATCACCAACATAATTTTGGTGTCTTTTTTTTTTTTTTTTCTTTTTTTGCAAATGTTACTATACATCTGAGTTGACCTGAGTACAATGTGATGTGTGCACAATTACACATTTTCAATCTTTTGAATTTTGTACGTTTTGTTGTATATTTGTGATTTTCTTCACCTGGCATGGACCTGGTTTGGTGGATCCATATTACATTGGAACTTCAAGCATTTTTTAGTATTTGCTGGATAAGACCTACCTTCTTTATATGGCATTAAAGTTTATATTAATTTTTTGTTTTATATTATATTGCCTTGTAATCATATGTTTTTTGGCAGTTAATGGCTCTTCTACTCTTGAGGCATGCAATGTCCCTCACTGGAGATGGTGATGAAGATGCTTCAACATTTTTCTCTGTAAGGCTGATGTTTAAATTCCCATTTTTTTGTGATTTAAAACAGAAAGCATTGCAGTGTTAACAAAAAAGGGATTATACTTGACAGCTGTTCTTGATACGAGCTGCTGGTTTTCTTCTTCCATGTTACATCATGGCCTGGGCCATCAGTATATTGCAGCGACGAAGGCAAAGACAGGTTAGGATTGAGCTTCTTTTTCTCTGTTTTTTTCTCCCTTTTGGGGGGCAGGGGGTGTGTGGAGGCAAACTTTTTTGCTTTACCAATGCATGGGGTTTTCTTGTAATTCTGCGAGATTTTAAAGTCATCATATGCTTCTGCTGTACTGTATTTAAATAATTTATGTTGTTGAATCAGGAAGCAGCAGCACTTGCAGCCTCTGAGGTTGCATTCATGCTACAAGCAGGCCAACGTCGGGGCTTGCAATTTACAATAGCACCTGGACCGCCAGTTACTCCTCACCAAGCTGCAACTCCGCAGCAAGAGCCACTTGAATGATGGACAAATCACTAGGAGAAACATGAGTCCTTGCATCGTGCTCTGTATCTCTAATCAGGTTATTTATAAAAACAATTGCTTGCACATTTCACTTCAGCCTTCCCATGTATATAAATCCTTGATTGCAGCACCTGTTTTGCGTTGTTTGAGATATTCTGGGATAGCTTTGGTCCATGTATGGACATAACTGCAAGATATTTGTTGATTTTGTTGCGACTTGGCAATTGGCATGATTCTTCATGCACGCATTAAAATGTATTTCTTTCCAGTTTTTATGAACTTTTCATTTTTTTAAAAGTTTTTTGCTACATGTTATTCGTTTTTTTGTTTCAAGAAGAGCAATGAAGCAAATAATAATAATAATTCTTCTTTTAATAACATATTAAAAAAAATTCTAGATTTATATTACAGAAGCTGCATAGAATTTGAGCAGTAATTCTGATAATTCTTCCTTCCAGCTTCACTACTTGATGCTACATAAAACTGAACCGAACAGGTCTATTGGCTTCGCTTGTCGTTTTAGAGAAATGGTTAGTCATTTACTGTTTTTGCTGTAGCAAACAGCCGGCAAATTCCCAAACAAAGTCGGTTAATATCAAAATGAAAATGCAAATCTGTAAAACTATGGGTTTGGGACAATGAAGCGTATTGGGTGGACGACCTGCTGTTCTCAACCAATAAGAAACGTTGGACCATACGACAGCAAAACTGAGCACTGTTTCAGGAAAAGAGGCAATGCGTAAGAAGAGTAATGCAAGTTGTGATTTGTTGAATGTTCAAAATGTGAATTTGGGATGCGACTAATCATTGATTATTTTTTTCTTTTTTTATATTGATTTCTTTTAACTTTAATAATGTGGAGCTAAAAGGAGCAAGCCACGTCACTCACTGAATTTAAGCTGTCACAATCTGTTTTAGTTTTAGGCTTGAAGGCAGCAACCGATGGCCAGTGGAATTCTTTTTCCTTGTTTTAAATGTTTTCACTTATTTCTTTAGTTAAGAATAAGATATAAGGATTAATGCAAGCATATTCTCCCTCCAAAATTTCATTGACCAAATCATTAGCAAGAAAGTTTTTCTAGTTAGTAACGGCATTTGTCTTGTCAAATCCTGTCTGCTTCATAAATTCCAATATACATATTAATCCAAGTTAATAAACTACCGCGAAATTCACAGAGTGAAATTCGTTGTAATATATTGATAAAAATAAATGTAGCAATAAAAACAATGATTATTCTGGATAATAACAAATATCAATGTACAAAATTTGGTATTTAAAAATAGGTTTTGAATGAGCAATATGTCCCCTTTATATGAAAAAATTTGAAATGTGGCCTATCAAATTTAAATTGGAAACAATGTGTCTTTGTGGATAAACAAGAAACAACATCAAAAAGTTAGAGAAAGGGAGATACCGCAGCCCCAGAACTGCAAATTGGAAGAAGCTTAATGGGTTTTTTTTTCTTACAGAAGAAAAAAAAAACAAATGGAGAGGCTTAGGGTTTTGGCAATCCAAAGATAGAGCAAAGAAAAGCATAAAGGAAACCCAATTAGCACAAGGAACCAAGACTTGTTTTTTGTTTTATTTTATTTTGGCATGGAGAGAAGAGCTTGGAATTCTAAAGTTGGTTATAAGCATAAAGCAAGTATTTTTATTTTTATTGAGAAGTTACTATTCCCCCAATATCTCTACTTTTAATGGCTTTCTTGCAATGTACTGTAGTGTTCTAAAATAAATAAGAATCAGCTGCCCCATGACTTGCTTTTTGTCCACATTCCATTTTTCCTCGCATTAGTTACCTATACTACAACATCCATTTAAATTTTCACTTTAGATCTACAAAAAAATATATGATTTATTTTTTCTCATACTTCAGTGGCCATCTATTTCCTATTGTATTCATATTATTTCAATAAAAGCAAAATGGATGTATGGAATTGGAAGGCCATGTCAGATTTGGTGGGATGATGTGGCAAGTCGGCTAAGAATAGAGTTGGTCATGGATTGGTAAAAAAGAGCAATGCAAATGATAGGGAAATGTGGGGAAACGAAAATTGAAAAGATACTTCTCTTCCCAAGGATATTGTTCTAACTATAACTTTTTGTTCAAACCTGTCAGAGTCTTCTAAAACACCCTTATATTTGCTTCTATGGCATGCTTATGATTGAGGTGAATCTCTAAGCTTCCCTACATGTTTTGGGCCCATTGTTTAACTGCTTTATGCTTCTTTTTATTTTTCAAATTTCCCATAAAAGCATAAATTACAACCTTATATTCCTAAACATATAAGCCTTGAGGAGATGGAGAATAATTCAGTCTAACACACTCATTTTCTCATCATTGCCTTCTTTGCACAATACTAACAAACATGGCCTTTTTATCTCATAGGGGAATTCTTCTTCTTCTTCTTTGTATTGGGTACCTATCTATTCAACCACACAAGGCTTGTGGCTTGAAAAGCATTGATCTTGCCCTCAGATTGAAGCAAGAGCTACTGCCATTTGTTCAACATTCGCGTGTTTTACACACTGTTTCTCACGAGGATTTGAGCCCACTGGCAAGTTCTGCTCCTGCACCTTCATTTGTTTTTGATCCTAATCAGTCGGATAAGCGAACAGTTCACAAAGGATCGGATCCTATTCACAACAGATGTTGACAGGTAGTGGAAATGCAGTTTTTCCAGCAAAGGCGGTGATGGCTTGAAGCTGTAACTGATGCAAAAAGAGAAATATGAGGATTTCCTCAATTAGAGTTTGTTGGATTTCTGATATTTTTATTTGTTATAGTAAAAGGTTTTTTCTTTATTTGATTGAGCTGAAGAACTGCAGCTGAAAGACTCTTCTGTGAGACAGCATCCTCTCTATATTGTATAGACTTTAGGTCCTTGATTAAACATAGCTGAATCCATTATAGACGTTGATGCTGCCTCTCCCTACACAAACATATAGTGCTTTTCCTAATCTTCTACACAAGAAAAATTTATATGTACTTTGTATGTCAACTTTGTCAATTTGTTTTACAAAGATACACTTGCATGAAATTTTGCAGCAATCGAAAATTTCCCTTCTTGTACAGAACCTTGTCCTGCATATGCAGGTACCTGTTCATCTTCCGTGTGAGTTCCTTCTTCTCATGGACTTGATATGTTAATAATTAATATATGAGTAGTAGACTGGTTAAGAAAGAGCTTGAATAATTATCGTCCAATAGCTGAGAGAACTTGTCCACCACGCACATGGTCTCTTACAATTACTGTTGATGATATGTCATGCAACCTGCAACTTCCAGAACACAAGATTCATAATGTTAATAAAGTGAAGTCTTCCTGAAATATTTTTATGGTGTATATAAATAAAGTCTCATAATGGGAAATAGGGAAGCACAAGGCTCAACAACTCTTTCACCATGCTCGGTAATGATGATTGGCATGTAAAGACGGGAAAAATATTCAACTACACATTTCCTCAAAGATATACTAAAAAGGGAAAAGGAAAAGAAAAACAAAAATACTAAGCTCGTATCTTGGCATGTAGAAAAACCTACAGCTCAGTCAAAGATAATGTTTTCCTCTGCATTTAAGGCTAGTCTTCAGTTATCTATCCGCTGTTGGTCATTTCAATCGCTGAACTGTAGATCTATGATATCTTTTGTTCCTGTTAAGTGTGAAATGCACCGAAGAAGTCTTGCGTGATAATGCCTGCCAAATCATATCTACAGCATCACCAGGCTGCGATGGATACTGATATTCAAAGTGTGGTGCAATTTCTTTCAATCTTTGCCACATCCTGGTCCACCTATCTCGATCGATACCTCGAAGAAGATTCAGCAGGTACCCTTTTTTAATAGCATCAGATGCAAGCACAAATAGACTGAATTCAGAGTAGTCCAGTACATCTTCATACGGTAGCTCAATGTCATCACTTATTATTACAGGAATGCAGTGACTTGCAATGGCATCAAAGAGCCGATTTGAGGAAGGGGTATCACCAGCAATATTCAGGCAAAACTTGGATGAGGCCATCCCTTCGCTTGCCTTGTTGATCCCATCCCCTCTAACAGTTCCAAATGTAAAGTGTACATCTTTCTCATCTTTTATAAGGTAATATAGTTCTTGCCGAATGACTCCTCCCTAAAGGGAAAAAAAAGATATTAAATTCAGGTTCTGTCTGATTGACACATGCAGGGATTCATATGCCTTCCATATACAATTTAGGAAATTACTACTGACCTTAAATTCAAGAAAATCTGGAAACAGGAAATAGGAAAAAGCAATGGTCTGATATATGGGAAAGCAAAGATGAAAAAATATGCAATGTGAACAAATACTACTAACGACAATGACATACATGCTACAAAAACAGCATTCCGGGACAATTTATAACTATTGGCTTCACTGTGAACTTCATGTCAACATTCAGTCATTATCTCATCTTCAATGGCACAGATTTGTGCCAAATGCCATACAATGTGCACAGAGTAGTTTCACTCTCCAGCATGATTAAGCACCATTTTGGAAATGGTTCACAGGAAAGTGAAGACTTGTCTACATGCCAACCATTAATTGGATGTTAGGAATGCAACAACCTAATTATTATCCTCATATACATGTAAAAATTATCACATATAATCTTCCGTTTGTGACAATGGCATAATCTCAAACATTTGGTCTGGATGCTTTTACAAATGACCGAGAATTGTAAAATTTCTGGTGCAGATGCTCGTTTCGAGATGATGACAAACTCTGGAATGCCTATTAAAAATAGACTCCTCATTCTATCATCATTAAATAGAATGATTATACAAAACAGTTCCCAAGCATTTAGAAAGCCAAATATCAACTTAGAGATACTGTGTTGTGATAATTTGACAACTGATGCAATATATTGATCGACATATACATTTTTGTTGATAAATTCAAGTATCAAAACACATCACTATACCATGTAAAGTATGTGGGGTTAATCTTAAATTATTTTCACATTATATGGATATTTTCAACAGCTCATGATCAAAAGAAAAAGGAAGAGAGAGTCTTACATCCTTCCTATATATTGCTCCTTGAAAAAACACTAGTATGGGACGCTTTTCATATGAAGCTGATTCACTACTTGGGATAGTCCTCACAACATGCTTGTAAGGAGCAATTATGTCCTTCCCTAGGTTTGCAATTTCAACTGGATATCTCCCAAAATCTGCAAGCAAAAACGTGGCATTCCCCAGCAATTTTCTAGCGTCTAACATGCTATTTGGATGGTGAGCTACAATCAAATGATCCCTTCCACCAGACTGCTTCCACTGATCCCGACTCATAAAAAATTGCACCAATTTATTCTGCAACTTCTTGTTCACACTAACTTTCTCCTTTCCATGAAGCTTAGAATGTCGATTATAACTCAGAGAAGAGAAAAATGGGACAAAAATAACATCTGCTTGACTAGAATTCTCCACTCTGATTGCACTGCATGGTCTGGTTACTTTTGGTCTGTTCGATGCTAAAAGATCAAGAGTCAGCCAGTATTCCATGCTATGCTGTAAGTTCAGTCCACCAGGGTATACTGGGATACGATTAAAGTTATCAATACTTGGCCATGTTTGATTCACCTTTCCCTTCCAACCCAGTAAGCCAAAGTGAAACTCAGGAGGTAAGTCATACATGTATACCCTTAAGAGAGCCTGATAAGGGTCGCACGTTTTCTTACCCATTTTATAATTTTGACAATTCTTCCCTCCACCTCTACTTGATGATTTAGCTTCAATTTGTGATGGCATGGACGAAAAGAAGGGAATTTTGACAGGTTCTCTTTTGACATTGGATTTCAAGTAAACTGATGTCGTATTGGCAAGAATTAGCTCTAAAACTGATTTGGGTAAGAGAGAATTATTTTCAAATTGAAGAAGGGATAAGGAGGAAACGATCAATAGGAACAAAGAAATTGGAACCAAGGAAAAAAGAAATCTTGAAGGAAGCCTGCTTTTCTCAGACATGGAAGAAATAAAGAAGAAAAATCTATTCAAATTTCGAAAATTAAGCACAAATACAAAAAGTGTTACCCAAACGAAAGAAAGCAACTAAAGTTCCTTTCCCAATTGAAAAGAGGTATAGTAAAGCTTCATCGTATGCACTCAAGTCAAAGATGTCTTAATTTCCAAATGCATCATAAGTATGGAGACTAATCACTTGGAAAAGGAGGCACTGGTTCTTACCTATAACAAGAACAGCTTTCTTTCCACGAATTTGATCATCTGCAAAATATAGGATAAACCCCAACTTTTGTCCTTATACCCTTGGGTGCACTGAAAATATATCAACTTGTCATCTACACCACATTCTGCTCCAAAAACCTTACAAATTTCCAATACCCACCAACATTTCTCAAAAGAAAAAGAGGAAAAGAAGAAACTTTTCCTCTTCTTAAGAACTTATTCCACGTACAGTTGTATTAGCTGAACTTGTTGCTCCAGATTCTCGTCACAAGAAGAAAACTTCTTCTCGTCATCAAAGCAAATACTACATCTGCAAACTAAGTAGAAAAAATATCACTCAATACATTGTAATTTTTCAGCACATATAAGCACATTTTCTAACTGCAGATTGACAACAAAGAATCCTAAACACCTAAACTGTTATAAATTTATAAAGAGAGAGAGAGAGGGAGAGAGAGAGAGAAACAAGTTCAGTCAGAAGTTTTTCATCAGGGTTATACATTTGCTAAACTGGGCAGATGAGAAAAAAAAGTAAAGAGTACGTGATCAGCCAGGCTTTCGAAGCTGAGTCCATGGCCAAGAAAAACGAGAACCTTTTGTCCAGACTGTGAAGCACCGAGAGGCAAGTCTGAAAGATACCAAAAGTCTTTTTTTCATAGTTATTAAAACCGGACCGGACCGGCAGGTCGAACCGGTAGGTTAACCGATTGGTTCAACTATTAAAAACCGAATTGGCAAAAAACTGAATTAACAGAAAAAAAACCGAAGAACCGGACAAAATTAAATTTTTTGCTAAAAAAAGTAAAAAATCATTTTTTTTAATTTTTTCACCCACCCACACACACACACATATATATATATTAATATTTTAAATTTTAAGTATATCACTTAATAATTTAATATATTTATTAAATTTTTGATTAATTGTAATCATATATATATATATATATATATTATTTGAAAAAAATTAGTATTCTAAATTCTAAATATATGTCACTTAATAATTTAATATACTTATTATATATTTTGATCATTGTAATATTATATTAAATTATTAAGTAATATCTTTAAAATTTAAAATACTAATTTTTTTCAAATAAATAAATAATGAAAATTTAAAATATATATATATATATATATTAAATTTTTATTATTTATTTATTTGAAAAATTAATATTTTAAATTCTAAAAATATCACTTAATAATTTAATATACTTATTATCTATTTGAATTTATTGTAATTAAATATATGCAAGGTTAATATTTTTTGTGTTTATTTTATTAGTATTCCATCTAAACATGAAATTATTTTCATTATATGATTGTATTTTTTATATTTCTAGCATATGATATTCAATAATCCATAATTAATTACTTGTAATAATAAAATTAAAATTATATTTTGTAATTTATTATTAAAATATTTGTGACATATGTTTAATATTTGATAAATATTTTTTTAATTTTTATACAATAGTATTCAAAAAATTATAATAATTATAATATTTTAAAAATAAAAAAAATCTGATTGAACTTGGTTGAATCGATCGAATCACGAATTCCCAGCATTGTCGCTCCTTTATTCGGTCTGATTTTAATAATATTGTTTTTTTTAGATTAATAAGTTAAAGGGACATTTACCTTAATTATATGGACATTTACCTTAATTAGATGGATAAAATCGCATTATATAATATGCTTTTGTCTTTTTCATGACATAAGCGCATGAAAAAGAGTAGATATAAAATGGTTTTCCCGTGAAGGATTTGTGGCTTTTTTGAATTATTACAATAATTTGCTTATTGGACCTTTACTTTTGGACGCAGATATCTTGGCTTTCCCGGTTTCCTAGAAGTATACCTTTAAAATAAGCTTTATTTTCCATTGCAATAAATTATCTAACGAGGTACATCTTTGGATCTAATAATGCATGGTAAAACTGTTAATTTTAATAATAATTATCCCCCCAATTATATTAAAAATACAAATTAATTACGTGCAATACTAATAATAAAAAAATAAAATTATAAAATGCGAAAAATTAATAAAATTACTATAAAATATTTCTAAACTTTTCTGATAAAAAATAATTGATAATTGTAATATCTCTAACAATTTGCCTTTCAAAAGAAAATTCACTTCACCCACTGTATGTAGAAAAAAAAAGTCAAACTACTTACAGAAAACTGTTCCAATTTTTCAGAAAATTTTTTCACAGAAAATAAAAAATAAAAATCATTTTTATTTTGATCAATTTTTTAAAATAAAAAATAAAAAATAAATTTTTCAGTTTTTCAAAATAAATAAAAAATTATAAAACTAATAAAAGATATTTTCCAAAATTTTTAAATAATCTTAATACACATATATATATTTATACATATATATATATGTACATACATACATAAATATATGCATGTTTACGTATATACAGTACATGCATACATATGTACATGTGGATATATATATATATATATATATATATATATATATATATATATATATATATATATATGTATGTATGTATGTATATATGCATGCATGTATGCATATACATACATATACATATATACAGATGCACATACATACACATACACATGTATATGTATGTGCATGCATACATACATACATACATACATATGTATATATATGTGAATGCGTATGTATGTACATACATATATATACATATGCATATGTATGTGAATGCATATATATATATATATATATACATACATACATGTGCACATGCAATACAGACATGTGTATGTATGTGCATATATTCACATATATAGGCAAATACATATACATATATATGTGTATGCATATATATACACACATGCACATACACATACATACATACATACATATATGTATGTACATACATATACATGTATATAAGTGTATGTATAACACATATATATGTGCATATATACATATACACATACACGCACACACAAATAAATAAATATATATATATATATATATATACACTCTAATTTTCAATTTGTTGATAAATGAACGCATTTTCTAAATTTTTTACAGAAAATAAATACTTCAATTTTCTAAGAAAATAAAAAATTATTTTCTGCAAGTAAACAGACCCTAATATTTTTTATTAAAAAAATATAACAACTCTTCATTTAAAAAAATAATAATTTTCAAATTGAAGATGGTAAATTTGCATAAAAAATAAAATTGCATTTAAGTTTATACTAATTTTTAAGCTGCTAAAAGAACATTTATTTGATTGAATTTTGCTTATTATTTTGCGTTCTTTTAAGTCGGTTTTAAGTATTTTTCTTTGGTTTGTTTATTTTTCTGACTGTAGGAGTGGATTTTGAGGAAGTTGTATTTTTTGGGCTAATTGTTGATGATCTAGAGAAGCGAAGAATTTTTGGGGTTGATTTGGAGCAAAGAGCTGATAGTTGAAAATTTTGAAAGTTGCCTTGCCCAAGGGAATTGCCTAGTTACCCAAGGAAGAAAGCCAAGCCTTGCCCAGTTTCCTTGCCCAAGTTGTCCAAGGAAAATTGACAGTAGACTGTGATTTTTCAAGATAATTTTAAGCGAATTTAACCTAACCACCACTTAAATTCTAGCTGGTATTTAGGAATTTGAAGAATTTATTTTAGGAGTAAAGAGGCAGTGATTGGAGGAATTTAGAACTCTTTTAGGAATTTTATTTTAAATTTCCGAGTTGGGTTGGTTTTCTTGACTGTTTTTGGTTATTATTTAAGAAAAGGGGTCCTCAGTTTGAGGGGGTCTTCCTTCTGCGATTTTTGTAACTCGAATTCTGTAGCAGGGGTTTTCTCAACTTCTACTTTTTATTTTGTGAAATTCTCATGGTCATGAGTGGCTAAAACATTATTTTTAGTTAAAGATTAATTCAAAGCCAGGATTTATTTCATTGTGAGATCGTTATGCTTACTTTTTGTTCTTTATTTCATATGGTGTTCATGTTGTTTACTATAGTTTAGAGAAACCATTTCTCAATTGTTATTTGTTTCATGTTCAATGAGGCGCCATTGTTCATTAATTAAATAACATATTGCTAATTGAAGATATCAAATCCGTAATTATTTGGTAGATTCAATAACTAGTAGTGATCAGTGTAGCTTCCTCACAAGGGTTGTTATGTTGAGTAGATGCATGAATTGGTCTAAATTGGTCTCGCTTGTAGATCGATTGATCTAGGTCGGGTCTTTCTATTTCTTAATGCTATTAATAGATTAAATTCTTGCGCTTATTAAGTGTTGTCTACTGGTTAGGAATTAATTACAGTCTTGCTTGGTTAATTTATTAATATAGAAAGATTAGGTCGGGAGCACGAAGCCGACGGCTATAACTGGCCCATTATTTGATTTTTTTAGAATTATTTATTAATCTATGATCAGTTGAATGAATCCTGTGTTACGAATATCTTTAGCTGGAATTATCATCCCTTGAATTTTCTCTTAATTAATTTCTGACTCATTTATTTATTTGCTTCAGTTCATTATTTCACTTTCAATCTATAAACTCTCCCATTCAATTTTATTGTTAAAAATCTGGTTGTTTAGAATTACTTCAGTGCTAGTCTCTATGGATTCGACTCTTTCTTGCCCTATTTGCAATTTATTTGTTGGGATAAGTTAGATTTTTATTTTTGGTGGCTTTGACACCCATCACTAATTAATCACAAAACAAAAATAACGAGTTTAGGTATGAGAAAGTGCCAAAGGTGAGCAAAAAAAATCGAAAATACGGTTAACCGCAAAATCGATCCCAAATTGAATCGATTTTTATGGTTAATCGATCCCATAGATTCAGTTACGGTTTTTAATTTTTACATTTTTTATTAATGGTTGCAGTTTAAATTTTTAAGTATTGATTAACCGTTGGTCAACGGTTAATCAGTTCATGTGTGTATATATATATATCTTCAATTTTTTTCTATTTCTCTCTAAAATTTATATAAAATAATACTTTAAATTAAATTTATATTATGTCATTTTCTTTAATTATATAGTAATATTTATATACAATATTCAATTAACTTTTATATATGTTTTTTATCATATATTGATGTTCATATTTTACTTAATAGCATTTAATTATATTTTCTTATTTTTTAGAGTTTATGGTATAACATTTAATATTATCCAAAATTTTATTTGACTTAGAATCAAGAATATTAATCTCCAATAAATATCAAATATATTTTATAATATTAGCTACTAATTTATAGAACATGAATTGTAGCTGGTAAATTATGTTTGTTTCATAATTTTTATATTAAATTACTTTGTACATTTGAAATTGAATTGAATTTCGTCTAAATTTTTTTTATAATTTTATGTTATAAATTTTAATATTTAACCGAAAAATATTGGCTAACCAAACCGAAAAATCGAAACTGATGGACTGGTTAACCGAATATAACGGATTAATTAATAGTTAATGATTTTAAAAAATCGATATTAATGGATTGGTTAATTTTTTTGCTCATGGACTGATTAACTGGTCCATACTCACCCTTACGAGAAACACAGATTTAGAATAAATAAATTAGATTTAAGAAATAGAAATAAGATATGAAATAACACAATAATCAAATATGAGATTAACAATTTCGAATTCTTGCTCATCCACCAAATTTCCGCAATAAAGGTAGGTGTGAATTAAGTGTATGTTTATTTATTTATTTATTTTTTTCTCTAGAAACAATCGAAAGTCTAAGACGGGCTGTTAATTTTCAATATATAGATTGAAATTGAATAACAAGGTTGGTGTAGTCTCATACATGACAAAATATTCAAAGTTTGGTCGTATGTATAAAACACTTTCAACTTCAACAACTCAATATTTGCTTATTTTCTTTTATAACCCTTCTTACAAGTAATCGCGAAACAAAATTTTTTCAAACAAAAGAAATTATATTTTAAATCAAGAAATAATTCAGAAAGCATGATCTTGTGGTGTACTGTGTGTGAAATAAAAACTAATTTGCATGGCAATTTTTATAATTTTAGAAGATCACCCGTCCCCAGAAGAAACGAAACTGCATATGAAAATATTTTAGATCATATCCATGAAAAATTAATTAACAGAGGATTAATTGGACTTTTTAGTTTTTGGAGAAAGGACTAGTTGGACTTAATTACACATACAAATTGTAAACAATAATTATTTAATTTGGTGGATAACTATGGAAAGGTTCTACCTGACCTAATATTTAGGACCATTCGAGGTCTGCACGTAAAGGGCAAGAATCGCTTTGGTGATCTAAATCTCAACGCAAGTCAATATTGATTAATTAATAGATGTCTATAATTGAGGTAGCAAATGGTTCTCCCCACCAATTTAGATCCGATAATAAATGGATGAATAATAAATAAATCTGATTGTTATCAAATTGGGGTCCTGATATGAGCTTGAATAGTTCATATTTAGTTAGTGTTTTGTATTTATCATTGTTGTGTGCGTAATCTTAGTTAATTTGTGTGGAATTTGGTGTATTTTATGTTTTTGTGTGTTTTGTGTGTGTAGGAGTAGAGAAAACAAGGAGAAGAAGGCATAAATTGAGCAAAGAAGTCACGGTTCTATCGTGAGAGTGGCAACCATTGCGAGCGTGATCCAGGAAGGAAGAAGAGGAGAAAGTCAAAGAAGAAGAAAGAAGTCAACAATTACTGGAGCGTGTCTTGTTGTGAGTGCGACAGTGATCGCGGGCGCGACAACAAGTGGCATTGGGGCAGTTATTTGTCAAAAGACACCTTAAGAGGCATGACTTTCACAAAGGGTTGTGCACCTCTATAGGGGCATTTCAAGGGACACAATGCTTAGAAAAGTATAAGTGCAAGGATGGTTGAAGTTATTGGCGGTTGAATTTTAAACAAAGCTTTAAAAGGACATAATTTTTCACACTACAAGAAAATTACAATTTAGCAACAGAAATTAGCAACGAAAAATGTCAATTTTCCGTTGCTAATTAAAAATAGCAACGAAAATTTCGGTTGCTAATTTGGTGGTTGCTATTTTTAGCAACGAAAATTGAATTCCGTTGCTAATTTCAACAATGCAAGATACGGTTAATTGGTCAATTTTAGCAACGGAATCTAATTCAGCAATGGATCTGAATTTCCGTTGCTAAATTCACCTATAAGTAAAAAAATTAACGACGGTCGTTTCCGTCGCTAACATATGACTGCATCCAATAGAGAAAGGAATAGCAATTCTCCACCGAATAATTGAGAACCTTCAAACCCTAAAAACATTGATAAAAGGACAAAAATGGTGAAACGTAAGTATCAAGAGAACCATGAAAAGAAAATATGTCAAAATGTTCAACCGTCAACTACATTATAACAATGAGCTTTGATAGATTTCATCACCAAAAGCATGAAGAAAAATATAGCTTGTTCTTGACTTCTGGTAATAGCCCTCCCAGAAGGTAGCTGCATCTTGTGCAGGGTTATGTTACAAAGAAAAACCTAATTAAGAGGAGACAACATGCCTCTTTAATCAATTCAGATGTTATATTGCAATAACAGGCTGTCAAAGCGTAGGTTCATATTCTGATTACAGGTTTTTCAAAGCAAAAGAGAAGCAACGGTATTTTTTTTTTCTTTTAGAAAAAGTAGATTATTGTTTGAAGGGATAAAAAACTTCAAAATAAAAACTGAAAAGAATTAAAAAATTTAATTACATTTGATTGGATACTAGCACCCTAACAAAATCTTACAACTATTGCAACCCACATAAAGCTATTAGAGTAGGCTTAAAACCATGAAGGCAATCGAAATGGCTGAATTATTTATTAAGTGACAGCCTGTACTTATGAAAAATTTGATATTAATTGTTTACATGTAAAGTAGAAGGGAGCATATTTATTTATTAAGCGATAAAACTATCTGATTTGTTTCCTGCAAAATCATGAAGATATATATATATATATAATGCAAATATTATGAGTAAGAAAAACCAACCATGTACTTGTTTATCAGGATCAAAAATTTCATCAAGCATAGGAGTATAGCCTTGACGATGCTCATTCCTTAAAACCTTCATTTTTTCAACTCTAATTTATCAATAAAAATTCCAGAATCTAGATCAGAGAACAAGTGTATATATGTTTTAATTAACTTACCATGATAAACCCATGTCTTAGTGAAGCTGATCAATCCCATAGGCTGATACAAACGAAACGTTACCCTGAAATATTTGCAAAACCAGTATTAAACAATCAAATTTATACTATATAAATTTAAACAAAAGCAAAAAATCACTGATTATGATTCTTAATTACCCTCTTTGTACATTTATCTTCTGCAGTTTTCTTTTCTTCGTCGTTTTTGCAAGGATGCCACGTGGATCCAACACTTTCTAGTATGCAAATTTCAGAAATAGGACCTCCAAGTGCTGTTAAAAGTAAGGATATAAATCCCATAAGCATCAACTCTGCAAAATTCAAGTGAACTCAAGTCAGCTAAAAAAACCCACAAAAATTAATAATTTTATTGAATCTTTTATCAAGTGGGTTAATTACCTGATTTAATCTTTCCAAGTGCTTCAACTAGAGCTGGCTTGTGCATCTTATGGAACCACTGTATACATTAAGATGCAAAAATACATACTTAGCCATTTATTAGAATATAATATGTATTTTTTATATTAAAAACGAGAAAGATCATACCTTTTCTACCAAATGCAAAGCAAGCTCAATTAAAATTGAGATGGCAATCATGACAAGGCAGACAACAGAAACAGCCCATGTTGGCGTATCCTCCAGAGAACGAGATTACCTTCCTCACCAATAGTCTCCATAGTGCATCGTCGCTCTTTTTCTCTAATTGCATTTTCAATTTGAATTGCCTGCAACATTTATAACCACCAGGATAAATGTTAGTCTTGGCAGTTTTATGGTAGATATGAAATTGCAATTTGCAAACATTGCAACAAATATCTATTGTAGAACTAATAATGCATTCACCCTCTATTTTAGTCAAAAAGCAGCTAAGCCTAATCTGTCTTTTATTATTCCCCTGGTGAAATTACATACAAGACTTTATTAAACAAAATAGCCCTCTTTTTACTTGTTGTTCATCTTTTTATAAAGTTCAAGGGAACAATTGACGTTCTTAAAATCATTTTGGAGTCGAAAATGAGAGTGAAATTGACAGATGCAGACAACTAAACCACTAGTTTCGAAACTTAAAAAGAGGAACAAAAACGAAAATCAAAACCAATCCAAAAGCTGACCTCACACACCCAATGACCAAAATCAACATAATGGAAGAGGAAATGTTCTCCGTTTACTTGACCAATCCATGCTTATGTGTCGCATGGGAAAAAGCTTTCTTGTCATCAACAAAACAAATTGAGTTACGGCACGGCCAACCAAGACATACAAAAAATTAAAAGGATAAAATTTAGTAAAGAAAAATATCAGGTATCAAAAGAGAATTTGCCAATCAAAACAAAACAAAACAAAATGGAAATTAAAAATAATATATTTACATAGTATAAAGGGCTAAAAAGAAAGCTGAATAGTTTTCTTGATCACGTGTTTTCTTTTGTTAGATTCGAATTTAGTGTTTCAGGGGTTGGATGAATTTAAATTTTAGGATTAGGATCAAATTTGGTTCGCTTAATTCCTCTTTTTCTTTTGGATTGCTGCGATATTTCTTTTCCTTTTAGTGGATCAATTTTATTGTTTATTTATTTTTAAGGTATAATAAGAAGAGTCAAGTTTATTTTTGTCGATTTTGTAGTGTTCTGTTCTTTTTTCCTTTCACAAATGATTTTTGGTATTTTTGTGCAATGAATTCGTTAGCTTCTGCTCTTTATCTTTTGAAAAAAAAAAAAAGAAAAAATCGTCACATTTTGCTATTGATTGTGTTTATTTCGCAGGTGTCTTCAAGTTACTGCAAATTAATTTTTTTTCAAGGACAATAATCTACATTACAGGCAAAAAACCACAAGAAACACCTACTAATCAGGTCCATTCCAGAAACATAATATATAACCCAAAAAAAAGGCATCGATTCAGCAATAAAAAAAAGCAAAGGTAAGTAAAAACAAAATATTAAGGAGAGCGAGCTTACTTGAAACTTGGGATCGATCTATCAAAAGGAAGAGAGCAACCTGCGTGAAAGAAAAAGAAAAATGGAGTCTCTGGAACTGATAGAAAAGAAAAAGGGAACAAATAAGAGAGAGCTAGGAGGCGAGAGGCGCAAAAAAAGAAGAAAGAAGTAGCATTTATACTTAGGATTTTTCAAAAATAGCAACGGAAATTAATTTCGTTGCAAATTTGCAACGGAATTAATTTTCATTGCTATTTTTGGAAAATTATTCATAGGACTAAGTAAAATAGCAACGGAATAAAATATTTGTTGCTATTTTAGCAACGGAATAAAATTTCCGTTGCTATTTTTGGACCCAAAATTTTTCACTTCTTTGGGACCAAATTACCAACGAAAATTGCTTTCCGTTGCTATTTTTTGACAAATATTTAGCAACGGAACCTATTTTCCGTTGCTAAGTCTTCCGTTGCTAAATTTCGTTCCAAAATTTAGCCGCCATCCAATGCCGCCATTTTTAGCAACGAAAATAGATTTCCGTTGCTATTTTCGTGACCATATTGTGGCGCTAAAATTTTCCTCTCTTTTTAGCAATGGAATACCACCATTTTTTATTCCATTGCTAAACAAAAAAAATTAACCTAATTTAGCAACAGAATTTAATTTTCGTTGCTAATTAGCAATGGAAAACAAATTTCATTGCTATTTTTCCATTGCTATTTGCAGATTTTCTTGTAGTGTCACCAAGGATTGTGTACCTCTAAAAGGGTATTTGATGAGTTGCATTGGTTCAAGAAGGGCATATAAAAGGAGACAAAGATTTGAGGAAAAGATATACATTATTATATGATTTTTTAATAATATAGGCATGCGATAGAAAGATAGAAAAACTTAACTTTTGAAGGGAAGACAAATATCAAAGAGGAGGAAGAAGAAACATTTTATGAATAACGGATTGAGAGATAATCTTTTATTTATCTTTCAATCATCTTCTCTTCTTTGTAGCTATTTGAATGATGTTTTAGGAACTTGAGCATCTTTGTGAATATTTTCTCATCATTATTAATCTAAGTAGTCTTTTATTGCATAATTTTTTATTAGTGCTTTTTGCATGATCATTGTAAGGGAGAGTATAGTTCTAGAGATATATTTCTTTCTTAACTCTAATAGAAGTTCATTATCATAACATTGCTGGAGAGATCAGGATGTTTAGATAATTGTTATATGTTGGTTGTTATTCTTAGAATATGTGGTTATGATTAACTAATTCATTAATGAGAGTTAAGGGTTAGAATCATAATTGCATGTTTTAGGCATTCTATTTCATGTCGAAAGAGTGATCTAGAACTCTATTTCAACTTGGCTTGCATTATAAAGATTGCATTTTAATCAAGAGAGTAATATCAAGTTTCATAGTTGTTAATCCATAATCATTAATCTTATTTATCTTCTTTGACTATAAATAAAGTAGATTAGAATCAAGTTATATTAGTATTAGTATAACATTAATAGTTTAGTTTAATTACTAAATTATTGAGCATTGTAAACAAGATTAGAATCAAGTTATAGTGAGTGATAACCAATTTGTTCCTTGTTGGAACAATATCTTAAGTACTAAACAGAAGATCATGCGCTTGCGAATTTAGCATAACAAATTTTTGGTGTCGCTGCCGAGGAACATGATTTGTGTTTATTGCCATTATTATACTTGATTTGAAATTTTGGATTACAATACTTAACTAGAGTTTGTTTGTTTTGTTTTACAAATTTGATAATTCGAGTTTATTTCAATTTTTATTTATTTATGCTATTTAATTTTATGTTCTTACTTAGTTTTATTGTTACCAATAAAGTTTGTGTGCATTTCACATGATTTGTTTGTGTTTTTGACAATTATTATCATTGCATTGCATTTTGTTGAAACTTTAATAGATTTTTCATATTTTGCTCTCTGTCTCAAGTGCGACTCTTTACTCATCAATTTTTCTGGATTTTGAAATTTTAAGGGTTTTTAAACGTTACAACTATTCAAATGTCTTTTAAGTTTGAATATTTGTTTTTCTTTTCGTTATCTTCTTCAAACTTTCAGATTTTCCAGTTTTTCTTTTCTCCCATAAACGATTTCTTTTTATTTATTTCTTTCTTTTTACAAGATTTAGTTTTCCTCTTCCCTTTTTGCTATTTTTTTTCTCTGTGGGTTCTTGATATTTTGCTGCAGTTTTAACCATGGTTTGCTTGAAGGATATGGAGGCCCAAATGCAAGATTTGAGTAGAAGCTACAAGAGTATGACTCGCAAGTTCATGTCATTTTTTCATAAGAAAAATATCGAGTTTTTGCCTTCTCCACCTGGGTCTCCAAGTGGTGTTTCTTAAGGGCAATTTCTCTTTACTCCATTTCATTTTCCTTTTGTTTATTTATTTAGTGTTTTCTTGTTGTGATCATTTGTATTTTTCTTACACAATGAGGATATTGTATCCTTTAAGTGTAGGAAAGTTAGGTTTGTCCCAGTCTTAGTATTTAAAAAATCAAAAGTTGTGTTAATATCTGTTTGAGTGTTTATTAGAGCCTTTATTCTTGGTGATATTTGGGAACATTTTTATGAAATTTCTTGCATTTTGGGATTATTGGTCTAGTTGATGAAATTCTTAGGCGATGTTGTTGGATTATTTATTTTAGTACATTGTGTGCATGTAACACACTTATAACACAGTGCTATACGTATGGAGACTGATTAACTCAGATATCACATCAGAGCTACAGTTATCCGATGCACTATACCGAACAGTCCGGTAAAATTTTTTTTTCAAACATCATTAACATTCAAGCACTATAATAACCAAGCAATTCAAATTCAATACTAATTACAGTTTGCACTTATACAAATACATAACCATAATTCTAACACTTACACTCTTATTCCTTATAATAACATACGTGCCATGCTTAAGCCTTCCATCATCCTCCATGTCCATCTATCAAATCTGTTGAATCTTTCTGTCTTTGAAACCTACGCACAGTCACAATACTACGCATTGAGCATTAAAAATGCCCAATTGTAGGATACATATCCCAAACTTTCCTATCCTAATCACATGCATGTATACATAAGCTCATTCGTTTCTCATATTATATTGTCATTAATTCTTTTAATATCGCTACCTCGATTATCCAACAATTATTAGAATCGGCTATTACTATACTTACACTTTTATTCATTAACATTTAAGTGCCGGGATCTTATTTAATAATCTATTACTTTCTTTCCTGATTAGCTTTTTTGTCATTTCCTTTCATTCCCACTATGATCTATCTATACTTTGCTAACCTCTTTGCTTAATTCTTTAACATTATAGTAGCATTACTAATCAATTTACTGCCATTATTCTTATCATTAATATTAACATCAATAACCTATGCATTAACATTATCTATAACATTTTTATCCTTAATTTTTTCAGACTTATTTTACTTATTGACCGCATTCTAATTCAGCTTGTAGGCTAATCTTCCTTTAATCTTATCAGGACTAATTTTCAATTAACTATTTTTTAAATTCCATTAATTTACAATTTACCCTTCACTTGTTCAACATTACTATTTTTTCCATTTCTTAAACATTCGTCATCATGAGAGAAATTTTAGGATCTAAATTGTAATTTATGAATTTTATTTAAATTAAAGGCCAACGAAAGTTAATCCAGTCAAAACTGTGATTAGAATTGGTCAAGTTAAGGAAAAGTCAATTTCAGAAAAATTAAGAAATTAATTAGAAAGAATAAGTGATAAAGGTATTTAAAGTAAATTATGAGTATATTAAGAATAAATCATGGATTTATATAATATAAGAAAATTACAAGGATTTAAAGAAAAGTAATGAAAGTCGAAGGAATTAAAACGAAGAATAAATAAAATTTAAGGACAATGAGTAGTGAGTCGATGGGGCCTAACCGAAATTTTACATCCAACTAAAGATTTTATACATATTTTTGTGCTAAAGAATTAAGTATAAATCATCCTTTTTGACTTTTTGAGCTATTGGCCATTTTTCTTGTTTGATAAGCACTTTACTATCCTTAAATCATTTTTGAATGTTAAATTTTTCTTTTGACATCCTTTTTGTGGGAGGATTAGTTCTTGTTATATCAATTGAGATTAATTTTATTTGGTTGTTTGCATGATATTAGTTATTGGTCCCTTAAAATATATATGTCCCCAAGTTGTTAAAAAGAAAGAAAAATTAAAAAGAAAAAAATAGAGAAAATTTAAAGCATTAATGGAAAAATATATAAAGTTGTGGACATGAATGAGGGGAATTGAGCAAAAATAAGTTAGAATCTTTATGTATCATGTTATGTTTTTAATTTGTAAGTCTCATGTGATGCAATAATTGCTCTTCTTCTCCACATTTTAAGCTACTTATCCAAACTTACCCTATTTATTGCCTAAGCCAAGTTACAACCTTTAGTAAGGCTCTTTGATTTTATACATTGACTTTATGCTGGTAGTAGAGGTTTTTACTCATTTATAAGCTTATGGTATGTATTGGTATATTAAGGGATGGAATGAAACACTAGCCTAATAAATACTTGAGTCATGTGAGGAAAAAGTGTTTGCTCTAAGAGAATGTTACTTTAGGCAATGTAACATTTGGAATCATTGATATATGTTGTAAGAAATTTGATTTTTAAGGTGCCCATATTTTTGTGCTTTGCATTCTCATGATTCTTTAATTAGGTATACATGGATATTAAAGTTTGATGATCCATGATATTGCTTGGAAATTTGTTGACATAGACTAGTAGATTTTGAGATAAAGGTTGTTTCATCTGTCACTAAATATATATTAAGTATGTAAGCTCTATGAGCATGTTGATGTTGTTGAGTTTTGTTTTGTATTTTATTTTGTCTCTTGAATTTTAAGCTCTTATTTGAGGACAAACAAAGGTTTAAGTGTGGGAAATTGATATGAGCTTGAATAGTTCATATTTAGTTAGTGTTTTGTGTTTATCATTGTTGTGTAAGTGTGTAATTTTAGCTAATTTATGTGGATTTGGTGCTTTTATGTTTTTATATGCTTTGTGTGTGTGTGTAGGAGAAAGTAGAGAAAATAAAGAAAAGCAGGCACAAATTAAGTAAAGAAATCACGATTCTATCACAAGTACGACAACCATTATAAGCGCAACCCAAGAAGGAAGAAGAAGAACAAGTACGACAACCATTATAAGGCACCAATTTTTCGCAGCCAAAATAGGATAAGAATTTTATCGATGGAATTTTTTTCGTAGAAAAATTACCGACGAAATCATATTTCCATAGGTAATTCCCTACGAAAATATGATTCCGTCAGTAAATTACCTACGGAATCATGTTTCCATCTGTAATTTACCTAAGAAAATATATTTTGATAATTTCCCTACAAAAATATGATTTCATCAATAAATTACCTATGAAATCATGTTTCCATCGGTAATTTTCCTACGAAAAAAAATTTCGTTGGTAAATTACCTACGGAATCATATTTTCGTTGGTAATTCCCTACGAAAATATGATTCCATCGGTAAATTACTTATGGATTCATGTTTCTATCAGTAATTTACCTACAAAAATATTTTTCTTCGGTAAATTACCTATGAAATCATATTTTCGTTGGTAATTTTCCTATGAGAAAAAAATTATGTCTGTAAATTACCTACAAAAAAATATTTTGTCGGTAAATTACCTATGAAATTTTCATTTCGTAGGAAAATTGAAATAAATTATAAACCCAATTTTTATAATATTTCTTTCTCAAAATTAATCAAAATTCCTATTTTATGATTATCTCACAATAAGAAAATTTGGAAATAGCGACGGAATTAATTTCGTTGCTAATTTGAAATTCCGTTGCTAAATTTAGTTGAATTTTTTATTATTAGCAACGGAATAAAAAATGGTGGTATTTCGTTGCTAAAAAAAAGTGAAAAATTTTAGCGCCAAAATATAGCCACGAAAAATAGCAACGAAAATCTATGACCGTTACTAAATATGGCGGCATTAGATGGCGGAAAAATTTTGAGACGAAATTTAGCAACGGAAACTTAATTTCATTGCTATTTTAGCAACGGAAAATAACTTCCATTGCTAACGTTGTTATTTTGCAACGAAAATTAAATTCTGTTGCTATTTAGCAACCAAATTAATATTTCTTTGTTATTGTAGTGCCAAAGAGGTAAAAAATATTTTGATCCAAAAATAGCAATGGAAACTAAATTTCATTGCTAAAATAGCAACGAAAAATATATTCCGTTGCTATTTAGCAGCGAAAATTAAATTTTTTTGCTATTTAGCAACCGAATTAATATTCTATTGGTATGTTGGTTCCAAAGAGGTGAAAAAATTTGGGTCCAAAAATAGCAACAGAATTTAATTTCCGTTGCTAAAATTGCAATTAAAATGGTTTTTGTTGCAATTTTAGCAACGGAATTTGAATTCCGTTGGTATTTTTGGTCCCAAAAAAGCAAAAAAATTTGGGTTCAAAAATAGCAACGAAATTATATTTCTGTTGCTAAAATTGCAACCGAATTAAATTTTTGTTGGTAATTTGCTATTTGCCCTAGGTATAAAAGGCCTCTTATTTCTCTATCTTCATTTTGTCTCTCCCTTGCCCTTGCCGTCTGCGTTGCTCTCTCCCATCTGCCTCGCTCTCTTCCTCAGCCTCGCTCAACTCCGTTATCTCGCTCACTAGAAGAGCCCTTGTATATAAAACCTGACACTTCTCTGTCAGCGTTTTAGGGCGTAAAAGAAGAAATAAAGCCGTAGAAGAGGGCTCTTTCTTGGCCGAGCTAAAGAAGATATAAAACCTGACACTTCTCTGTTATCCGTTCAAATCCTAGTTCTCTTTCCTTCTCAATTCTTCGCTATTAAACCTATTCGTCTTCATAATTTTTCTGCAACAACTATGAGAGAAAGATATATCTCATATGCCATGAGTCTGCTTGAGGTTTGTCTCTGCGTGACAAGTCAGTTTTCATTTCTGTGACTTCTTTTTTTTTTGTAAGTTTTTGGCTTTCATGAGATTTTCGTTGATTGCAATTTTTGGGTTTTGGTTTTATATATACATGATGGCCTGGAGCTCCAACTTGGATCTTTACAGTTGAATTTGAACGTAGTTCTATTGCTAGGAGTTAGCTAATCATACTATAGTTGCTGAGAGCAGAAATTTAATTCAATTCAGGGGCTAAATGGATATGCTTTGTGTGATTAATTCCCTGGGCAATTGTGAGAGTTTGTGTATGTTTCTGGTGAAAGCTTTAGAATTGGTTTCAATGTATTGTTATTCCATATTTCATTTGGCATATTGACATATATTTTTTTGCAGCCTATTATTAGGCGAGGCATAGCCAAAAATTGTGGATTCAGAGCATCCAGATTTAGTTTTATATTTCTTGGTGTGGCATTGGAAGTTTATTTGTTGACCTGATAAAAGGGACTAATTTTTGTCACAGCACAAGATAATCTTGCATTTCTTGAAGGCTGGTTTATCCAATTCCCTGAATACGAAGACATAGATTTCTTCATCACAGGGGAGAGCTATGCAATTTAGATTTAATTTTCCTTTATGAAAATATTGAATAACCTTTTTTTTCAAAGGTAGTATAAATGCATCTATAGAAAAGGAAGTTGAGGAAGTATGCCACATGTACCAGTTGTTTGAGTTTAATATGTTGTGTTAACTAAATTAACATTGTACTGTCTCCTTCCATCCCTTCCAAATATTGTACTGGGCACAAAAGAAGCATTTCATTTATCTCCTAGTGGAGGTGTAAAATTTTCTGCCATATTCTGTTTATCAAAGAAATTGAACGTTGCTTTTGCTACATATGAATCTTACTAGTTATATGCTTTTATTTGAAGGCATGAATATTATAAAGCTAGTAACCTATTGTCCATTTTAGATTTTTTCACCATATGGCCACGTTGAAGATGTTTATCTCATGCGTGATGAAATGAAGCAAAGTAAAGGTATATTCGTAACTTCTTTATGATTTTGAACAAAACATTATGCCCTTTTCTGAACTGTGGACTGCATTTTCAGCCCTGGTTTTCTTTATCATTCTAAATGGTGACATATTTATTTACTGACTAAATCAGATGCATGAACTTTAAATTATTCTCTTTCTCATATTGAACCATCTACAAGAGTTACAGACCATTTGCTTGAATCTTTATAAGGCATGAGATGATTCATGTGATCAAAATAGATTATCAGCTCTAAAGATGTGGATTTGTTAAATAATCGCATAGAGAAATGGCATTAGCAGCTATAAATTCCCTTAATGGAACCTACAGGATAGATAAATTCCCTCAGTATGAAGGAATGTATAGACGATGAGAATGGATAGATAAATTCCCTAATATCTCAATCAGCTAATAGGCCCGCTGGAGAGAAAGATTGCATGATTTTGGTGCAGTTAGTGAGCCATGGAAGTGCCCCTTCAATGCTACATCAAGATTTCAATTCTTAATGACAATTCAATCTATCCTCAATTTGAAAAGAACCAAAATTTATCTTCTAGTTAAGTAATCAAAGAGATAAGGGGGAAAGGGGAGCTTTCTGATCTTCATATAAATAATTGCAGATCAAAAAAAAAATATTGCAATTCACACTGCCAAAAGTAGTCTGCCTATGCATGCATGATTGAAAGATTTACTAAGTAGATGTCTTCCATAAGAGAATCACAGTATCCATAGTTAAAGATAAGGTCTTGTAGCACAATTGCTTGTTGTTGTCTGGTTTACAACATCCGTTGGGTGTTAATTTCTTAAAGCTTTTAACAGGTTGAATTAGGTATAAAAATGGTGAGAATTCTCTACTGATAAATACTATTGCATAGTGGTGATAAAAATATCAATAATTGCATTATTGCGTGTGGAATACTTCTTAAATTATATTATCATAGCATTAGAGAGACACCTTAAAAAGGATTCCATGGAGCGGATGATCCATGGAGAAACACCTTAAAAAGTTTTTGTGCAGAGCATATGAAGCAGCTGGCTAATAGGTAAGATTTTTCAATGGAGCACCTTAATTTGGTAAACTAATATCCTTATACACAAAAATATATAAATTTACCATTTTACTTGGACATGCAGATGTTGATGGCACCCTTCGTTCCGGTCTAGCAGCAGCAGCATGTGGCAAGAATATTGAAGGTAAATGCTTAGCTGATTTTTTAGTTATGTGGCAAGAATACTTAAATCTTATTGGAAATGCAGAGTACTGCATGCCTTCATTGGGTTTCCGGGTTAATTTCACCCACGGTCACTCAACTTATCACTAATCGCGCAAAAGTAACCGACTTTTTTTTCCTGACTTAAAAGTAACTGAACTTATTACAAATTTGCATAAAAGTCATTATCACCGGATTCCGGCAAGAACGTTTGCTGGATTGATGACATGGCATGCCACGTCATATGCCGGACACACGTGGCACGTTCCATATTTGGGTTAATTTCAGCCACGGTCACTTAACTTATGATTTATCATCCAAAAATAACTGACTTATTTTTCGTGACTTAAATTTTACTGAACTTATCATATTTTTTTAAAAAAGTCATCTTGACCGGGTTATATGTTTTTATTTTAGTATAATATGATTTATAATTTTGTATAATTTTTAGACACAAATTTTTTTATTTTTTTTTAAAAATAGTTTTCATTTTCAATTTTCGGTTGACCGAACCAAACCGATCGAAATTTTAGATGAAATTTTAGCTTATGATGTGACAATAAATCCATCACTATGAGTATCAGGTCAAGATGACTTTTTTTGGAAAAAAATGATAAGTTTAGTGACATTTAAGTCACGAAAAATAAGTTAGTTACTTTTAGGTGATAAATCGTAAGTTCAGTGACCGTAGCTGAAATTGACCCAAACGTAGAACATGCCACGTGTGTCCGGCATATGACGTGGCAAGCCATGTCATCAATCCGGCAAGGGTTTTCGCCGGAATCCGGTGATCATGACTTTTATGCAAATTTGTAATAAGTTCAGTTATTTTTAAGTCAGGAAAAAAAAGTCGGTTACTTTTGCGCAATTAGTGATAAGTTAAGTGACCATTGGTGAAACTGACCCTTGGGTTTCCAGTAGAAGATTATTGCTATCAGAGAATAAAGGTAAGTTATATAATGGAATTTCTAGAGCTTTGGATTTGTTTCTTTTCCGGAATAATATGAACTCCAGGAAGTATTGGAATTCAATTGAATAAATTTTTAAAGAAATAGTTATTTTTTTCATTAATTATACATGTTATTTAATTTTATTTTTGCAATATCATCTTTTTAAGGAATAGATAAGATTTTAATTACAACATTATAAAAAAAAAAATTAGAGATATATGCGGATATAATGTTATCAATTAAGATTTTCAGAATAATGCATCTCAGAATGTACGAAAAATAATCCATCGGTGAGTATCATTATTTTAATGTACACGAAGGTAGAAAAAAACATTGTTCACATTTTTCTATACCTCTTCTCCTTTCTTGAATGGCTTTCTCTTGTTGAAAGCTAAAAGGTAAATTCTTTTATTCAAAATTTGTGTTTTTTTTATCAATTTTATGTTGGTGATGTTAAAATCGGGAATTTATAAGTCTCTTGATTGAATTTGAAAGTGGAGAAGCTTTGATTATTTTTGCGATGGATTTTGATGTTTTGTTGATCTTTTTGATGAATTTTCATTTAATTTCTTTGCTATTGATTTTACAGCTTAAAAAAAAAAGAAATAAAATCAGGTTATTTTTCTAAGGGATGGCTTCAGTGGAATACAATATTTGTTTGGATGCTATAATATACAGTCGCTGTCTACTTTCTTGTAGATACAACTACTGATTTTCTTGAATTATTTGGGTTCTGTTTAAATTTTTCAATTGTTACTCCTAATGAACTAGAATATATAATTATGTGTTTTTTTTTCATAATGAGATTTTCAGAATTATTGTCAATTTAATGATTTTGAGGCAATTCTTGAAGGCGGAGGATATTTTGTTCTTGCTTGTATTCACCGAACATTAAAGTTGCTGTTAGAATTCTTACGGAGAATAAAAATTCATAATTTTTGTTGCCTTTGCATAATTTAATTTTTTGATATGAAGTTCACTATACAATACAAGCATTGTGATCTTATACGTCTTCACATTGATAATTTTCATGTGCCATTGTTTTGCTTTTGAGTATACTGATTGCACTTGCTATTGGCAGCATTGGTTTTGCCTTGCAAAATTATTTGGAAAAGATGTCCAAAAAGTTTCGAGGAAGCGTTGCAGAAAAAGATTTATCGCCTGAAGAGCAGAGAACTAAGGTATATATAATAATAAATACAATAATGCATTATCTTTTTAGATAGATTATATTTGATGTCTTATTTGGCCAGAAGTTGTGTGCTGTCTTGCTTATATTTGCTCAAGGATCATGTTAACTTATTCCTCTATTACAATTATGTTTTGATGTTAGTTGCTTTGATAGTCTAGGATACAATTCAATATTATGACATGTAGTGGATTATATTTCATGCAATTAGGAGCCTTAATGTATAAACTCTAATGTACATGAATTCGGATTGCATGTTTGTCAAAATTTTTTAAATTAATTCTGGGACATGTTTGCTTATTCTGTATGGCATCAGATGTGTCCTTTGATATGGCTTTGCATACAATCTACTAATTCGTTCATCAAGGATTTGCATGGTCGGTGTTTCATCATATTCAGTCCTATCTTACTCTTTCAAGTGCCTCTCTAAGTTAAATTGATTTCACTGCTCTTTCCATCTTTTTGTGCTAAATGCTAAGCTTGTTGGCAATATGAAAAAAAAAATGTTTGGTGTGTTAGATTCTTCGACTACAAATTAGCCTATATAGCAGCTGTTAGAAGGTGAAAAGATGGTTATTTGTGGGAATATTTAAGAGGTGAACAGTGAACTAATTGAATTCCTGTATCTTCAGATTAATGATGTTAGAAGATGATGGGACCTATTGCTGATAAGTTCCCGGGACTTTGTTTAGATACATCAATATCCAGGTATCTTAGAGCAAGAAACCGGAATACGAAGAAAGCAGCACTATGCAATTAAAATAAATACTGCTTTTTTGTCATTTGCTTCTTTTGCTGCTCCCTTTTCTCACTCTCGTGTGAGGATGAGGGATGAACTTTAATCATGTTACCTGTAGGTTTTTGCATAAATTTTGTGTGAAAAATCAACAATAATTTAGTGATGGAATAGCGATAATAATTCTGTTGCAATATTTTTATAATACTGGCTGAATTTAGCAACGAAACTTTAATTCGGTTGCTAGAAATAGCAAAGGATATTAATTTCGGTTGCTATAAATAGCAACGAAAATTATAATTCTGTTGGTAAAAATAGCAATGGAAATTAAAATTTGTTGCTAAATTTAGCAACGGAAAAAAATTTTCATTGCAAAAAATACCAACTGTCAAATTTGCAACTGAATGTTCTGTTGCTAATTTTTAATAGCAACGGAAATTCAACAAATTCGGTTGCTAATTTCCGTTGCTATTTGCTAATTTTCTTGTAGTGTGATCTATTATACTATTAATTCAATTTGGCTATTAAGATATGCAAGTTCAATTCTTTTAGGCATCAGTTCTTGAGCAGATCCCGATTAAATGACGGTGCTTTAGAGCGATTGACTAGTGCTGTGGGACTCCTCTCGACGTCGGCTACCTTTTGGTGTCCTTAGCTCATATTGGCAAAGCTCCGGTGACTACCAAAATTGTCTCTGTTAATTTCATTTTAATAAATTCTGAAATTTGTTAAGATTTGTTTTTTTTTTTTAAATTAAGTGTCTATTTGCTGTGATTTTATTTTTGTATAATGTATTTGGTGGTTGGGTTTTGATGATTTAGGATCCAGATTTTGAATTTCAATGTTTTGTTTATGATTCAATTCTACTACATAAACAAGATGTCATTATATATACCGAGCACATATTTGATGAAGGAAATTTTATTGAATATATACTTTTGTTGGCTGAATTGAATCCTTATTGTGTTGTTTTTGTGGCAATAATTGTGTGTTAGATGATATTTTTTTAATGTCATTGTTGAAAATAACACTTGTTTTAGCAGAGGTATCTGTTTTAAATTTTCAGTTATAACACTTTTTTTTTGTTAGTATAGTCTGAGGTTGGATTGATGAGATTATGGAATAAGATTTGGCATTTTTTTGATATATTCATGACCAGTTTGATTGAGGCAAAGGCTATTATCTTTGAATGTGGTATAAATTGTGGCTGTGGACCTGCTTGTGTCAACCGTACATCGCAGAGAGGACTGAAGTATCATTTTAAGGTTACATTATTGTCTCAATCTACCTGTCTGATTAATAATCCCACTAATAAGTGATGCATGCAGTGATTAATAAGTAAGCATTGTGCTCCTTCGATTTTGGCCCACTCATATTTATTCTAATGGCCATCAAAAGATAATAATCATCGCATTATATAATATACTTTTGTCTTAAATATTTATTACATTGTTTGATTCCTTCTAACGTGGACTTTCCATTTCCTTTTATTTATTTTGATGGAAAAATATTACACAATTAATTAATTATTTTTGTTTATTAATGTAATTTGTAGGTGAAATAATTATACAAACATGTGTTTTTCTCATGAAATCGTTAAGTGGAAAGTAAATAAATTAGTTAACGAAATCAACGTATTAGGTTAGCATTAGTGGATATTGGTAGATGCTCTCATCTGTTTGGTTTCATATAGTCCACTTTGTGGGTCTTAAGACTTGACATTATACACTAGGAAACTAAGATACTATTACTTGGTTTGCTAAAGTACAATATATATATATATATATATATATATATATATATATATATATATATATATATATATATATATATATAATAAATTATGCAGGCCAACAATTGACCAAAACTTATATTACACTGGCATGAAGTATACCAAAACTTATGTTACATATAGGACAATTGATTAAACATCTTGAGGAACAAAACAAAAGATATGCGATTTTTATGAATTGATTAAACATTAAGAAATTGAACATATTAAAAACTGATTGTTTCTTGTGATAGATATATTACTTGTTTTGATTGGCTTTCCATTACTTATATATATATATTACTTATGGATTAAATGATTAACTACCTAAATCAGTTTTGTTGATTAACTTTATTTTTATAATTTATATGATATATGTCCATTTTATAAATAGTAAAAAAATATGTTTCAATTTACTGTCATGCAAGAAATGGATAAAAAAATAAAAAGTATTTAGTACTTTTTTAATTTTAATATTAATTCAAAAAATAGAGTTATAAAAAAATAATTAAAGGATTTGATATAGATTCCATTAATAATTTTAAGATTTATGAATGAAAAAAATATGTGAAGTTTGCTAATTTTGATTTGATATCCACTCCACATTCTGATTTTGGGTTGAGCTGTTGAACTTTCATATTTTAATTGATGAAAATTGTAAAGTGCATGATTAGTTAGGTATGTAGATTCGGACAAGAGGAAATCTTTTTGATTAGTTGAATAGCTTCAATTGAAAATTCCTTTGTTTATTATTTGGAACTAACACTATTTTTATTTTTTTTCTTTGTTGCTGAATTTATGGCATGGATTTAACTAATCTAATAGAATCTTATAGTTTTATTAATTTTTGGTTTAATTGTAGAGTTGGTATCAGATGCTTTTTTTTTTGTTATTTTGAATTCATAGTGGCTTACCATTATCGTCACTAGACAGAGGCGTTGTCATAAGCTACAGTCAATTATTAAATAATTATTAAAAATATATAATATTTTTAGTAACGGAATGATGACGGATAATTTCATCATGTTTTTTTTTGTAGCAGGCAAATATGTCGGTAGAAATATACTTACCATCACTAAATTTATGTACGAAATACATCATTCCATCAAAAATTTGCCTATGGAATACTTATTTCCATCGGTAAAATTGTCGACAGAAAATATAATTCCGTCGGTAAATATGGCAAATGATGACTTTTTTTTGTCTGCACCTTCCAAAGGAATTAGTGACGAATAATATTTTTCGTCGATAAATTTATGGACGAAAAATTTATCGTCAGCAAAGGTGCCTACAACCAGTACTCCTACACCATTTTCGTCGCTAAATTCCATTATTAATTTTATTTTCCTATGAAAATTCACTTAATTTTGTCGGAAAAATGAATTATTCTTGTAGTGCAGGCATGTGATAGAAAGATAGAAAACTTAATTTTTGAAGGGAAGACAAAGATCAAAGAAGAAGAAGAAACAATTTATGGATAAAGGATTGAGAGATCATCTTTTATTTATCTTTCAATCATCTTTTCTTCTTTGTAGCTATTTGAATGATGTTTTAGGAACTTGAGCATCTTTGTGAATATTTTCTCATCATCATTGTTCCAGTAATTTTTAACCTTGTGGGCTTTCAAGCTTTTTGAATGATATGATTTGCTTTTGAAAGAGCCATTTTATACCATATACTCTAGAACTTATTGTGAGTAAATTTCAAGACTACATTTAGCATATGTTTTGCCTAAAACATGATGAGGGAATTAGAATTATTTTTTAACTTACTTAAAAAACCACCTTTTTTTAACTTTTGGTGGCCAATTTTGAGCCATTAGCCATTTTTTTGTTTGATAAGCACTTTATTTGCTTTAAATCCTTTTCGAATGTTAAACTTTTCTTTTGGCACCTTTTTGTGGGAGGATTAGTTCTTATTATATCATTTGAGACTAATTTTATTTTGTCGTTTGCATGATGTTAGTTATTGGTCACTTAAAATTTATATGTCCCCAAGTTGTTGAAAAGAAAGAAAAATCATAAAGAAAAAATAAATAAAGGAAAAAGAAAAAAAGAAAGAGAAAATTTAAAGCATAAGTGGAAAAATATATAAAGCTATAGACATGAATGAAGGGACTTGAGTAAAAATAAGTTAGAATCTTTATGTATCATATTATGTTTTTATTTGTAAGTCTCATGTGATGAAGTAATTGCTCTTCTTCTTCTTCTTCTTCTTCTTCTTCTTCACATTTTAAGTTACTTATCCAAACTTATCCTACCTATTGCCTAAGACAAGTTACAACCTTTAGTAAGACCCTTGCATTGACTTTGTGCTAGTAGTGGATATTTTTACTCATTTACGAGCTTATGGTATGTATTGGTATATTAAGGGATGGAGTGAAATGCTAGCCTAATAAATTCTAGAGTCATGTGAGAAAAAAGTGTTTGCTCTAAGAGAAGGTTACTTTAGGCAATGTAACATTTAGAATCATTGATACATGTTGTAAGAAATTCGATATTTAAGGTGTCCATATTTTTGTGCCTTGCATTCTCGTGATTCTTTAATTAGGTATACATGGATATTAAAGTTTGAGGATCAATGATATTGCTTGGGAATTTGTTGGCATAGACTAGGGGATTTTGAGATGAAGGTTAGTTTATCTGTCACCAAATATTTATCAAGTATGTAAGCTCTACGACCATGTTGATGTTGTTGAGTTTTGTTTTGTATTTTCTTTTGTCTCTTGCATTTTAAGTTTCTTCTTGAGGACAAACAAAGGTTTAAGTGTGGAAAATTAATATGAGCTTGAATATTTTATATTTAGTTAGTGTTTTGTGTTTATCATTGTTGTGTAAGTGTGTAATTTTAGATAATTTGTGTGGATTTGGTGCCTTTTATGTTTTTATGTGCTTTGTGTATATGTGTAGGAGAAAGTACAGAAAACAAGGAGAAGAAGGCACAAATTAAGCAAAGAAATCATGATTCTGTCACAAGTATGGCAACCATCATGGGTGCGACCCAGGAAGAAAGAAGAAGAGAAAATTAAAAAAGAAGAAAAAAGTCAACAATGATTGGAGCGTATCCTATTGTCGTGATCGTGGGTGCGACTACAAGTGGCATTGGGGCAATTATTTGTCAAAATACACCTTAAGATGTATGACTTCTACCAAGGGTTATGCACCTCTGTAAGGGCATTTCAAGGGACACAATGCTCAAAAAAGTATAAGTGCAAGGATGGTTGAAGTTATTGGCGGTTGAATTTCAAACAAAGCTTTAAAAGGACATAACTTTCACCAAAAGTTATGTACCTTTAGAAGGATATTTTATGAGTTGTATTAGTTCAAGAAGAGCATATAAAAGGAGACAAAGATTTGAGGAAAAGATATACATTATTAGATGATTTTTTAGATAATATAGGCATGTGATAGAAAGATAGAAAAACTTAATTTTTAAAGGGAAGACAAAGATCAAAGAAGAAGAAGAAATATTTTATGGATAAAGGATTGAGAGATCATCTTTTATTTATCTTTCAGTCATCTTCTCTATTTGAATGATGTTTTAGAAACTTGAGCATCTCTATGAATATTTTCTCATAATCATTATTCTAGTAGTTTTTAACCTTGTGAGCTTTTGAGCTTTTTGAATGATATGATTTGCTTTTGAGAGAGCCCTTTTATACCATATACTCTAGAACTTATTGTGAGTAAATTTCAAGACTACATTTAGTATAAGTTTTGCATGAAACATGATGAGGGCATTATAATTAATTTTTTTAACTTACTTAAAAAACCATCCTTTTTGACTTTTGGTGGCCAATTTTGAGCCATTAGCCATTTTTCTTGTTTGATAAGCACTTTATTACACTACAAGAAAAATTGAAAATAGCAACAAAAATTATTTCGTTGCTAAATTAGCAACGGAAAACCAATTTTGTTGCTATTTAGCAACGGAAAATAATTTTCGTTGCTAAATTTGATTAAACTTTGTAGATTTAGCAACGAAAAAATATTTGGTTATCTTCCGTTGCTAAAAGTGGAGGAAATTTTTGGCGCCAAAATTTAGCAACGAAATCACTATTCTATTGCTAATTAAGGCGCCAACGGATGGTGAAAAAAATTTGAAACGAAAAATAGCAACGAAATTTATTTTCGGTTGTTAAATAGCAACCGAAATATATTTTCGTTGCTAAATAGCAACTGAAATATAATTTCGTTGCTAAATAGCAACCGAATTTATTTTTGGTTGCTAAAATAGCAACGAAATTTCAATTTCGTTGGTAAATGAGGGGCATTTTAGTATTTTTCATGTTTGTTAGAAATATAAAGTAGAAAAATCCTAGTCATACACATTTTCCTCTTTCCTTCTTTGCACCTCCTTTGCCCACTCTTCCCCCACCCCCAGGGCTATGAAGTGATCTTTTTATTTGAGTGAAAGAAAACTAGATTGATTGCCTAGAAAATATGAGAAAATATACTTAATAGACTGAAAATCATATATTAAAAATATAGTGTAGAAAAATTAATGCCAGCAATTTAAATTACGCCGAAAATACCATCAAAGGGATCAATATCATCCTCTGTTAATCATAATTTAAATTTCACCCATACTGCCCTAATGTTATAACTATATAACTAAAATTCAGATGATGATTTATTTAATTGAATTGTTATCATTACATCTAACACAACTATAGAACGTATTTAATTGTTGTATATTTTCATAAAGTTTCGTATTTAATTTTTAGAAATTATGTGATTGACAAATGACACATTTAATATATATATATATATATATATATATATATATATATATAAACAGATGAAATTAATAATAAAAATGCTTTAAGAAAATATATTTTATCACTTATTTATAGATTGACTAAAGGCTGCACCATATCACGAACGGGCAAAGCGACCTTCTAGGTCTCTAGAACGACATCGTAACCTTTAACAGATACACAGAATGAATGTCATAGCAAATATTTCAATCAACCACGTGCAGGGAAAATGATTAGGATGCATCGAAAGTACACAGACTTCACCAACAGATAAACTTTGTCATTCCCAAGCTTTCCCTTACAAAGTCCTAAAAACCCTAGCTTCTCCTTTGAAGGACATTTGCCTGGCAGAAGTCGCGCGTCGAGCAGCAGCAAGAACAACCAATGGTAGTATAGAATGCTTATTATTAAACAACCCTAATGCTATCTCGAGTTTGTCCCTTTCAAAATCCATGATTAAGTGTGTTAATTTGTAATTTAAGGGTATCGATTTGAAGGCCGGAGGCAAGAGCAAGAAGACTAAGCGCACTGCGCCTAAGTCCGATGATATCTACCTCAAGCTCCTCGTTAAGGTACCCATTTCTCTAATGTGCTAATTTTTATTTTCTTGTGTTTTCCGTTGACTTAAATTGCTGGATTTGTACAATAGTTGTACCGATTTCTGGTGAGGAGGACTGGTAGTAAATTCAATGCTGTTATTTTGAAGCGGCTCTTCATGAGCAAGGTTAACAAGGCCCCTCTCTCCCTTTCTCGTTTGATTAACTTCATGAAGGGCAAGGTGGTTTTCTTTCTCCCGTCTTCTATTTGTTTGGTTGCATACACATAGGAAAACTGAATATTTTGTTTCGTAAATTATCTAATTCCATCTGAAATTCATATCGCTATTTGTAGTGAGAGATGCTTGCTCATTATTGGCGAGCCACATTTGTTTTATGGAATTGGCATTATTTGAAAGTGTTTACTGTGCTTCCAATTGTCCTTGGCTTTCAATTTAGTCTATTCCTTTGTTTTTACTGTTCATAATTATAGATTAACTCCATAATTATAGAAATAATTACTGTGCTTGAGCATGAATATTATAGATGAGGGTCCAAATAGTGATTCACTAGATTTTAAGCATTTATTTCAAGAGGGTTACTATAAAATATCGGCCTTGAATGAATGCCATGAATCAACACAAGTTGATTTTGCAGATAACAGCAGCAATCCTTGTGATTTGGAAAAATCTAAGGAAGATTGTGAGAACAAACAAACCAGTTGGTGTTGTGGTGAATTTTATGTCCGTATATCATGATATGCATTCAGAGAAATCTCATCAATTAGCATCATACAAGAAAATATTGATAGATTATTTAAGTAAATCCAATATTTGACAAAAATGTACATTTTGATGTGGGATTAGTTGGTCACTATATATTTGACTAGTGGTAGCATTGTTGCCTTTATAGTAATTTCAGTGTTATTGGGAAACACTATATCAGCATAATCTTCTTAGGCAAAACTTTATTATGAAGGCTAAATGGTTATTCTATAGTTAGATTTCTATTTTAGGATGAGTTGCACTGCTTCTCCATTTTCGCATGAGTTATACTGTTAATATTTGCTTATGCTTTGTTGAATTCTTGACATAAAAAAGTTAAAGTCTTTGTTTTTTTTATCTGTAAAATATAATGAGCAGAAGCAAAATTGCAATTTGATCTAAGCTAAAAAAAATACATGCATTGCAATTTTCAAGTTCTGCTGTAATATCACTTTCCATTTCATTCAGTTTTATTATGCCAAGGTTGATCAAAGGTCAGCCTAATGGAGGGTTAGATACTAAATTTTGCAAATTTTTTTAATTACAAATAAATTTTGCACATTTTTTTAATTACATTGCAGTGATATGGGGTGCCATATAGATGGGTTCATTGCTGCAGTCTAAATTGTAACTTACAAGTGTTTAGTAACTTGTTTCTCCTTCTGTGCATTTTGGATGCAACATTATCTTGAGAAATTGATCATTTGCTCATACAATTTAGACTTTTCTACAATGGTTGTGCTCTTTTATATATGAAAATTTGATTGACAATTAAGAAATGCTTATCTGGTGTATGCGAATGCAGTTTTATATAGAATTATACCTTTTTTGCATTGATGACTCTTGGTTTCATTAATTGTTATTAGATTCTTCAATTCATTAATCAGCATGTTGGTGATATTTTTGACATGAAGTATACTGCTATAGAAGCGTGGAAACAGTCTGCCTATATGGATTAGGCAGCTTTCTTTCACATTTAAAATTTTTCTTTTGTCAGTGGGAGAACTCTCCTCCTCAAATGATTTAGACAATTAATTTATCTACTTTATTTGCCCCACCCAAATGCTGCCTTAATTTTTAACATGAGACTTTTCAATCCTAGTCAAAGTTTGGAGAATAATTTTGAACTGATATGTTGTAGATGCTTGTCAGCTGGATTTAAAGATATCGTTTGGAAAACTATTGATGAAGAGAAGGAAGAAGAGATGCAGGTGGAGAGAAATGGTTAGTATCTTACGACTCTTGTATGTGCATTTGTCCACATTGTTAATAGGTTTTATGTATGCACTGTAGTAGATAGGCATATGGGCTAGAAATTTGAGTTCTGGATGCATGCATCATTTAGCTTCCTTTTGATGTTCAAATATAGTAACCAAAACCGAATGTGTTGGATAACATTTTTACTATTATGTAATTTTACATCCTACATTAGCATATAAATATACATACAGCTGGACGATATTGGAACTTTATATGACATAACAGATAACCATAGATCATTCATTCCTTTAGGATTTAGGACAACGGGGAAAGAGAATTATGGTGGATGAACTTGTTGATAGGCCAACGATGTTAGTCTTGTCAATTTAAGAACTCAAACTGTCTTCGGGCTTAAATAATTTTTATTTTTGCCCCTTGCAGGTGCTAGTCTGGTTCCAGCATAATAATTGGCTTTTGTAATGGTTTGTTTGGTGGTTTTTTGTCTTGGAAAACTCCAAATGTGTGATTATCCAAAGGATATGTTATGTTCTATATTAATTGTTGAGCGTATAATGTGATATTATGACGAACTAATTTTATGATAAAGAGCTTGCTTGATCTTGTATATATAAATTGACTTTATTTGGTTTGTATGGTTGCCACAATCGTTCTCTAACACTGCATATACGAACTTTTTCATGATAATCTCCAATAATTTAGCGACGAATTAGCGACGAACATGACCGTCGTTAATTTTTTTACTTACGGATGAATTTAGCAACGGAAATATAAATTTCGTTGCTAAAATTGACCAATTCACCGACTCTTGAATTTAGCAATGAAAATCAATTTCCGTTGCTAAAATTAGCAACGAAATTCAATATCCATTGCTAAAATTACCAACTGTCAAATTAGCAACCAAAATTTTCGTTGCTATTTTTTATTAGCAACGGAAAATGTCAATTTTTCGTTGCTAATTTTCGTTGTTAATTTGCAATTTTATTGTAGTTAATTAGCCTTCAATTCTTTTTTGAATGTTAAACTTTTCTTTTGGCACATTTTTTGTGGGAAGATTTTCTTATTATATCATTTGAGACCAATTTTATTTGGTTATTTGCATGATGTTAGTTATTGATCACTTAAAATATATATATCCCTAAGTTGTTGGAAAGAAAGAAAAATAAAAAAGAAAAAATAAAGAAAGGAAAAAGAAAAAAGAAAGAGAAAATTTAAAGCATAAATGGAAAAATATATAAAGCTATGGATATGAATGAAGGGATTTGAGCAAAAAAAAGTTAGAATCTTTATGTATCATATTATGTTTTAATTTGTATCATATTAAGCTACTTATCCAAACTTATCCTACCATTGCCTAAGCCAAGTTACAACCTTTAGTAAGACTTTTTGATTTTATGCTAGTAGTGGATGTTTTTTGTGAGACCCCTTACATGACCCTAATTAAATTTCATGTTTTGAGAGGAGTTTTAATTGATTAAGATTAAGAATTTAATGAGAAATTCGTATAAATAAATTGTTAAGGGATAAATGACGTTTTTATTATTTTAATGGCATGGAAAATAAATTGATTAGTGTGATGTAATTTGAATTGAGGGTTTAATTGGAGTATAAATATTGATTTGGGGTAAATTGGTAATTATGACATTTTAATGGGGTCAATTGAGAATTTAAGAATAGTAGAGAGGTTAATGTAAATAAGAGGTTAATTGGTGGGGTTGAATTATGAATAGACTAGCTTGTGGGAATGAATTGTGACATGCAAGATTTGGTGGGAAGTCTTGGCATCATGCAATAAAATGAAAGGATCATTTAGGGAATTTGCCTTATTATTATATAAGTTGAAATGTAGTGGATGGAAAGAGAAAAGTAAGAAGGGAGTGTGGTGTGGTCGGCAATGGTGAGAGGAAAAACCAGAGATTCAATTCCTTTCAATTTTCATACAAAGTCTTTGAGTCTTCAAGAAATTTAAGTGACAAATCTTGATGGTTAATTAAGGCAATTAAGTGCATAACTCTAAGGTAAGTGGTCTCTATTAAATTTCATCATCTTCTTCTTCTTCTTCTTCCTCTCATCTTGGTTGAGGTAAATGATGGATAAATGCTGGAAATTATAATTGATGATGATAATGATGTTTGTGAAGGAATAAAGGGAAGGATATTGCAAGGGATTGAAAGCTAGGGTGATAAAGGGTTCGGCCAAGGTATGGGATGGTACTCTCCATGCATGCAAGTGATTGTTAATTGAATCAACAAGGTGTTTATGTGTGATAGATGAAACAATGGAAATGAGATATGAATTTAGACTTTGTATCAATAGGTATTGCATGAAGATTTGCTTAAACTATTGACTGTAATTTAGATATAAAAATGAGTTCGTGACCTTAATTTAAATCTATATGAATTTTGATAGTTTCATATGAGATATAGGTATAATAGTGTAGTTGAAAAATAGTACTAATTTGGCCTTTAAATTATCCCTACATTGATTGAATATTAGATACATCTTTGAATCCGATTTTGAACAGCTTGGGGTAAAATCTTCATAATTGATTGTAAATTGATCAGAATGACAAGGGGTTAATTCCTACTTAAAATAGACTTCAAAACCTACAATTTCTATGAAGAAAACGAAGTCAAATAATGCCTACAACATTGCCTAATTTTCACTTGAAAATCGGAAATTCTGTGTAGCCTACTATGATGAACAGTCTTTAGTAATTTCAACATATCTCGAGTTCTAGAAATGATATTGAAAATATTTTTGATTTTCTAGAAACTAGAAATGTATATCTACAACTTTGTAGAAGACAACTTTTTCTAAAAAGGCCGTTTAGTGTGTCAAAAATGATGTACAAAATAAAATTATTAAGAAGTTTGCAGGATTTTGGGGACAGGGTGAAAAACTCGTATGGCCAAGCGAGCGCGACACTTACCGCGAGCGCGACAGAATGATTTTGGCCCATAACTATGTTTTTTATTCACCTTTATCAGTATATTAGACTACCCCCATGTGTTGCACATATGACTGAACAAAATAGACCTAGAATGCAAGTATACGAGAGTCATATACTCGTGTGTATATAAATTTGTATCACTTACATTGGAAATTGCCTATGAATGTATACCTATGCTATGAAATAGGAAACATGTTGATATTTGTATAGTACATGATCTGATTAATGATAAATGTATGCGCATTGATCAACATGCTTATAAGAATAAGCCTACTATAAGCGAATGTATCTACATGTATGTACATTTATGATTATGTATATGAATGTATGAGCAATTGAACAGGTATGATGCATTACTTGATTAACATATCATGATTATGCTAATATGAGATATCTAATGATGGTATATAAAAAGTAATTGTATCATAAAATGAACTTACATATGCAGTTATGTCATAGTAACAATGTAGCTATCATATGATTATACATGTACAAAATGAACACTATAAGTGCAAGTATGATATATGAAGGAAAGATTAAATAGAATTTGCCTGCAGTTATAGTTCAATTGTGGATAGATAGGCGCCTATAGGGATATTGCAGCTGCCACAGTCGACCTTTTTAGGTCCACAGTATAATTGATCCTGTTGGATCTTGCACAGCCATTATGGTTGTTACTTGCCCTCGTGTGGGTCTTTGACCGGTCCATCGTACAGTTGGCCCTGATGGGTCCATAGTTTTGATATCTTCGGATATCCATAGTTTTGATACCCTCGGTATCCACCGATCCCGTTATCCACTCTTAGAACTTAAGCAAGCTAAAGTAAAGCAATAATGTATCACAGTGAATCACAGTATGAACTATGCATCTGATATATGATTTATCATGTTTAACAGTGGTTTCTTAAACATGTATTGGTATCTATTTATATTATATACATATCTCATATTGAATTGTATGAACTCAAGTATGCTGAATAAATTGTGAAGGGTTATCTTGTTATGCAAGTATTATTATTATTCAATTGTTTTGAATATCCTATATTTTTTTGACGACCACTGTGAGTGGTTGTCTTTCATGTTTAGAATCCCCACTAAGCTGTATAGCTTAGCACGGGTTATTTTGATCCGTGTAGGTTTTGGTAGTCAAGGCTTTTGCACAGGAACTATTTCTGCATCAGGACAGGCCAACACCAGTCTATAGAAGTGGATGTAGGAAACTTTTGATAAATCTTGTTTAGTTCCTTACATGTTTAATATGCATAAGGGTTGTAATATATGTATATGTAAGTTATATGGAAATGAAGTTTGTAATAAGCTCATAGTGAGAATGCTGGTTTATGCATGCATCTAGAAGCTATAATACTTCATATAAATGTGCTGAAATGTTGAAGGATACTCATGAAAGAAAAATGGCTAAAGTATGATGATATAGTATAATTATTAAGATATTGGGATTGCATATGAAGTCAATATGCTTATTCAAATTTAAATGTACAGGAAAGATGTGAAAGTCCTGATTAGTATATTAGGTATATGATTATTTGGATAAAATGACGTAGATTGCATTATATATAGTAAAGATGTGGTTTAGGCTGTTTCATTTTTACTCATTTACAAGCTTATGATATGTATTGGTATATTAAGAGATGGAGTGAAACGCTAGCCTAATAAAGTCTTGAGTCATGTGAGGAAAAAGTGTTTGCTCTAAGAGAAGGTTACTTTAGGCAATTTAACATTTAGAATCATTGATACATGTTGTAAGAAATTTGATTTTTAAGGTGCCCATATTTTTATGCTTTTCATTTTCATGATTCTTTAATTACGTATACATGGACATTAAAGTTTAATGATCCATGATATTTCTTGAAAATTTATTGACATAGACTAGTGGATTTTGAGATGAAGGTTGTTTCATTTGTCACCAAATATTTATCAAGTATGTAAACTCTATGACTATGTTGATGTTGTTGAGTTTTGTTTTGTATTTATTTTATCTCTTGCATTTTAAGTTTTTGCTTGAGGACAAATAAAGGTTCAAGTATGGTGAATTGATATGAGCTTGAATAGTTCATATTTAGTTAGTGTTTTGTGTTTATCATTGTTGTGTAAGTGTGTAATTTTAGTTAATTTGTGTGGAATTTGGTGTTTTTTATGTTTTTTTTTGTGCTTTGTGTGTGTAGGAGAAAGTAGAGAAAACAAGGAAAAGAAAGCACAAATTGAGCAAAGAAGCCACGGTTCTATCACAAGCGCAACAACCATTGCGAGTGTGACCCAAGAAAGAAAAAGAAAATAAAGTCAAAAAAGAAAAAAGAAGAAACGTATCCTATTGCGAGCATGACGGTGGTCGCGGGCATAACAGCAAGTGTCATTGGGGCAGTTATTTGTCAAAAGACACCTTAAGAGGTATGACTTTCATTAAGGGTTGTGCACCTCTGTAGGGGCAATTCAAGGGATATAATTCTCAGAAAAGTATAAGTGCAATGATGGTTGAAGTTATTGACGGTTGAATTTCAAAAAAAGCTTTAAAAGGATATGACTTTTCACCAAGGATTGTGTACCTTTTGAAGGGTATTTGATGAGTTGCATTGGTTCAAGAAGAGCATATAAAAGGAGACAAAGATTTGAGAAAAAATATACATTATTAGATGATTTTTTAGATAATATAGGCATATGATAGAAAAATAGAAAAACTTAACTTTTGAAGGGAAGATAAAGATCAAAGAAGAAGAAGAAATATTTTATAAATAAAGGATTGAGAGATCATTTTTTATTTATCTTTCAATCATCTTCTATTCTTTGTAGCTATTTGAATGATATTTTAGGAACTTGACCATCTTTGTGAATATTTTCTCATCATCATTATTCTAGTAATTTTTAACCTTGTGAGCTTTTAAACTTTTTGAATGATATGATTTGCTTGTAAAATAGCCATTTTATACCATATATTCTACAACTTGTTGTGAGTAAATTTCAAGACTACATTTAGTATAATTTTTGCATGAAACATGATGAGGGCATTAGAATTAATTTTTTTAACTTACTTAAAAAATCACCCTTTTTTACTTTCGGTAGCCAATTTTGAGCCATTAGCCATTTTTCTTGTTTGATAAGCACTTTATTAGCCTTAAATCTTTTTTGAAAGTTGAACTTTTCTTTGGGCACCTTTTTATGGGAGGATTAGTTCTTGTTATATCATTTGAGACTAATTTTATATGGTTGTTTGCATGATGTTAGTTATTGGTATCTTAAAATATATATGTTCCCAAGTTGTTGAAAAGAAAGAAAAATCAAAAAGAAAAAATAAAGAAAGGAAAAAGAAAAAAGAGAGAGAGAGAGAAAATTTAAAGCACAAATGGAAAAATATATAAAGCCGTGGACATGAATGAGGAGACTTAAGCAAAAATAAGTTATAATCTTTATATATCATGCTATGTTTTAATTTGTAAGTCTCAAGTGATGTAGTAATTGCTCGTTTTCTTCACATTTTAAGCTACTTATCCAAACTTATCATACCTATTGCCTAAGCCAAGTTACAACCTTTAGTAAGATCCTTTGATTTTGTGCATTGGTTTTGTACTAGTAGTGGAGGTTTTTATGAGCTTATGGTATGTATTGGTATATTAAGGGATGGAGTGAAACACTAGCCTAATAAGTACTTGAGTCATGTGAGGAAAAAGTGTTTGCTCGGAGAGAAGGTTACTTTAGGCAATGTATCATTTGGAGTCATTGATACATGTTGTAAGAAATTTAATTTTTAAGGTGCCCATATTTTTGTGCTTTGCATTCTCATGATTCTTTAATTAGGTATACATGGATATTAAAGTTTGATGATCCATGATATTATTTGGGAATTTATTGACATAGACTAGTGGATTTTGAGATGAAGTTTGTTTCATTTGTCACCAAATATTTATCAAGTATGTAAGCTCTATGACCATGTTGTTGTTGTTGAGTTTTGTTTTGTATTTTATTTTATTTTTTCTCTCGCATTTTAAGTTTTTACTTGAGGACGAGCAACTGTTTAAGTATGAAGAATTGATATGAGCTTAAATTGTTCATATTTAGTTAGTGTTTTGTGTTTATCATTGTTGTGCAAGTGTGTAATGTTAGTTAATTTGTGTGGAATTTGGTATCTTTTATGTTTTTGTGTGCTTTGTGTGTGTGTAAGAGAAAGTAGAGAAAACATAGAGAAGAAGGCACAAATTGAGCAAAGAAGTCATGGTTTTATTGCGTGCGCAACCCAGGAAGAAAGAAGAATAGAAAGTCAAAGAAGAAGAAATAAGTCAACAATTACTGTAGCGTGTCCTATTGTGAACACGACAGTGGTCGTAGGCGCGACAGCAAGTGGCATTGGGGTAGTTATTTGTCAAAAAAAACCTTAAAAGGCATGGCTTCCACCAAGGGTTATGAACCTCTGTGGGGGCATTTCAAGGGACACAATGCTTAGAAAAGTATAAGTGCAAGGATGGTTGAAGTTATTAGCGGTTGAATTTCAAACAAAGCTTTGGAAGGATATGACTTTTCACCAAGGATTGTGTACCTCTAGAAAGGTATTTGATGAGTTACATTGGTTCAAGAAGAGAATATAAAAGGAGACAAATATTTGAGAAAAAGATATACATTATTAGATGATTTTTTAGATAATATAAGCATGTGATAGAACGATAGAAAAACTTAACTTTTGAAGGAAAGACAAAGATCAAAGAATAAGAAGAAATATTTTATGAATAAAGGATTAAGAGATCATTTTTTATTTATCTTTCAATCATCTTCTATTCTTTGTAACTATTTGAATGATGTTTTAGGAACTTGAGCATATTTGTCAATATTTTCTCATCATTATTAATCTAAGTAGTCTTTTATTGTAGAATTTTCTATTAGTATTTTATGTATGATCATTGTAAGGGAGAGTATAGTTCGAGAGATATATTTTTTCTTATAACTAATAGAAGTTCATTATCATAACATTGCTGGAGAGATCGGGATTTTTAGATAATTGTTATAGGTTGGTTGTCATTCTTAGAATATGTGGTTATGATTAACTAATTTATTAATGAAAGTTAAGGGTTAGAATCATAATTGCATATTTTAGACATTTTATTTCATGTCGAAAGAGTGATCTAGAACTCTATTCCAACTTGGTTTGCATTATAAAGATTGTTTTTTAATCAAGAGAGTAATATCAAGTTTCATAGTTGTTAATCCATAATCATTAATCTTATTTATCTTCTTTGACTATAAATAAAGTAGATTTAATTAATATCTTAGTATTAGTATAAAATTAATAGTTTAGTTTAATTACCAAATTATTGAGCATTGTAAACAAGATTAGGATCAAGTTATAGTGAGTGATTATCAATCTGTTTCTCGTGGAAACGATATCTTAAGTACTAAACAGAAGACCGTGCACTTGCAGATTTAGCACAACAGGTCCAAACATATCAAAAGGATTTAATAGATTCTTGAGTTAGTCTAAATAGATAATTTGGTTTAAAATTTATTTTTTTGGATGAAATTAGCTAATAAATTTTGATTTATTTTATCCTATTTTTTTCTCAATTTTATTGTGTATCTTGAATTTCTATGATATCTAGTTGGAACTAGGTTGGGTTAAACAAAAGCGGCTCTAATCCTATTCTAATGCACCTCTGATCTTTTAAGAAAAATGCAACAAATAAAGTTAAATTGGGAATTAGGACACGAACGAGCCATAGATAGATTCTATAATGGGTTGGATTGGGATAAAAAAAATTGAAAATAATGTAAATCCGACCAAAATTGGGCTGAAATCTGAATTTTGAACAGGTTTTAGTCCAAATCAAAGCATACCATGGGGCTTGGACCGAGGCTATGAGACCAATACTGAAGCCTAGCTCAGAACCTGTCTATGGAGGATGGGCTTTTGCGTGTCTCAAATGGACTTTTGAATTAGTGTTTTCTCTCCCCAAAAAATGAAAACAGTAGTACGATAGGTGATGCCCATTAATTTAATTTTAAAATGTGAAACTAACATCTAGGCCTAGGCATCATCTACATCATTCAACAATGATTTGTTATTTGTCTTTTAAAGTTATAGCATTGAATTTATAAGGTGTTAGACTACGTGATTCAATTAACGCTCCTATTAATAATTTCCCCACATCTTGTTGCTTCAAAATAATGATGAAAAAAATAAAAAATTTTCAACATATCACCGAAAAGTTTGACATTTGAAAATATTTATACTCGAGTCTTTTTTATTTTTAATTTTTCTTTCAAAAATCAATTAAATGGTGCTTGACATTCAATTCCATCGATATAATAATTTTTAGAGTCATTTTAACAATATGGGGAAATAATTACAATCATTCATTTTGCGTTCGAATTATTTAAAAAAAAATTCCCAGTGGTTAATTTGCTTGGATAAACTCGTGCTATTTTTTATTATCATAGAAAAGAATATTGGCGTTGGTGGTAAGGCTACTCGGTTGTCTACAAAACCACATGAACCCAATGGAGCCATGAAATAAATTATATTTCAATTCTGGTTTTAACTGGTCATCCAAATAATGATTAATTAATGACCAAACCCCCGGGAAGGAAATTAATTAGTAAAAAAATTAAGTAATATAAAAATAATAACATAAGAGAGGTCTAGGGGCACTTGGGTCCTCCACGCTTGGTCTTCCAGTTGTTGTAGCAAGGACAAACTTGCTTGTTTCCGTAGAAACCAGGAGGCACACACAGGCACTTTGCGCAGCATTTTTGGCAGAAGAACATGCATGGTTTGTGGTACTGTGTCTGGCTACATCTTCTTGTGCATTGTGATGGACATTCTGTTCATTTCCATTGCCATTTAACAATTATAAATTTCTATTTTTTTGGCTTAAAACCTTAAGCGATAATGAACGCAATTGCATATTGAAACGTAAATTGCAACTTACGGTAGCTCTTTAGACTCCCAGGTCTATAGTTCCCCTGAAAATAAATAAATTTCATTGTCTTTAATAATGTAATTTATAAGATTTAAAACACCAGCTAGCAAAGAACAAGATTGAAACGACGAAGAAAATTTACAACTTACACCATCAAGTTGGTACTGAGCATCTTTAGCCATGATCTGCAAGAAAAGTTGAGGAAAAGAAAAATAAAGAAAATTGCAGGTAAAGTAACACAAAAAATAAAGAACATGTTGGGTTAAAGGCAAACCTGGGTAGCAACCATGGAAATTGTGAGAAGAGCAAGAAGTAGGAGGCAGAAAAGCTTAGCCATAGCAATTGAAAGACAGAATTGAGAATGAAAAATGGGTAGCCAAGAAGTTATTGGTGATAAGTGCATAGGTAGTGTCTGCTATAAATAGAACTCTTAAAAGGGTAAGCAATAGATTGTCCTACGTACCTGATTTGCTGTTTCCATATTAATTACTCGTACTCTCTATCCATTCTTTTTTTTTTTTAAATCTCGTATTTTCCAAATTGCCCTCTTCTAAAGTATGAGAGAATAGAAAATTCTCTGTAAAAACAAGTCTAAAGCTTCAGCAGTATCCAAGACCTGGAAATAATTTGATTGAAGATATTACTAAAATTTGAAGGGTATGAAGGTAAATTAATTAAGTGTGCAGAAAAAAAGCAGCTGAAGCATGGCTGCCATGGTAACATGGGAAGGCAGTTAAGTGCAAGTGGCATTTCAATTATAGGAAGGTGAAACAAAATTTGATCACATTTATGATAGTCTTTAAAAGTGAAATTCAATTAAAAAGAATTTAATCTATACATAGATTAAATACATAAAACGAAACCCATTAACCCAAATAATATGATGAAAGATGGTGAGATTGAAATATTGATGAGATGGCAAAATCACAGAAGCCAAGGGTAAGAAAAAGAAGTGGGAGAGAAGAGTCTATAATTGGAGCCAATTAGGAGAAGTGATAATTGAGCCATGTGCAGGCATCTGACCCTAACGAACAAACCACATGCATTTCCTAATAAATTCACCAATTCCCATCTTAAGCTGTAAACCATCCAATCCTGTCTATACTATGTTCTTTTGCTTTCAACTTATCATTAATTAGCCTATACCTTGATTATAACGTTACAGAAAAAAAAAAACATTTGGACATTTTTTCATTTAAAAGGTATGTAATAAAGAAATTAATTACTCCACTATGAATCAATATATATACAAAATCTGTGCTATTAGCATGTGACTCTATTAGAAAGCACCCCCCAAAAAAATAAGATAATTTGGAAATTTGTTAGGTAGCATTTGTTGAATAGACACGGATAAGAAATTTTAAAATAAAATTAAAATACTTTTAAAATTTAAATATGAAATAATCAAAATAAAATTGTAAAGTATTTCGAATTTTTTTTAATTGTTTGTTAAAAATTTTAAGATGAACTAAAAATATATTAGTTTAATTTTTTAATTGTTTTTTATATGATAAAATATTGAAATGTATATCTTAACATATTTGTTAAGATATACATATTTTTATTTTTTAAGATATAGATAGTTAAATTTTTTTATTTATGGGATTATTTTTTTTAACAAGCACTTATAAATTTTAAAAAAATTAGAATAATTTTATTTTTTTTATCTTAAGTTTTTCAAAGTTAACAAACATTATCTCAGTGGTTAGCTGTAGGTTTTGACTTGACAGTATATCACTTATCTGCCTTTTGGATTTTCAATTTTTTTAATTCCATGTGACCAATCTATTATTTCTTTCTCGATTTTTTATATGTCATTTTTAATATTTTTACAATAATTAAAAATATTAATTAGATATAAGTTTAATATTAAATTGCATAATTTTGAATAAATTGTTTAATATAATTGATTTTAAATAAATTAACTTTTATTAAAAATAAAATTAAATTGAAAAAAAAAATAAATTACATTAAAAATTTAAAAATAATAAATAAATAAAATTTAAATTTTGTTAAAAGTGATACATAAAAAATAATAAAAAAAATATTATTTAATGTATTAAGCTTTCTTTGTTTGTCCAAACAAAAATAAAAGCAATAACTGTTTCTTTTAGTTACGTGTGGTCCGTGGAAGTTCGTAGCAGTAGCAGCATCACAATCTCATATTATGAATTTTTCAATGTTATTAAAATCGGATCGATTGAATTAATTTAACTGCAAATCAGTAGGTCAATTGATGGATTTAACTATTTAAAATCGAATTGAACAGAAAAAAATTGAAAAACCAGGATTTTGGTTAAAAAATATAAAAAATCATAATTTTTTTTATATTTTCACGCACACAAGCACGCGCGCGCGCGCGCGCACACACACATATATATATATATAAGTGACATATTTAAAATTTAAAATATTAATTTTTTTAAATAAATAAATAATAAAAATTTTATATATATATATGAAAAAATTAGTATTTTAAATTCTAAATATGTTACTTAATAACTTAATATATTTATTATTTATTTGCATTTATTGTAATTAAATATAATTATACTCATACATGTAAGGTTAATATTTTATGTGTTTGCTTCATTAGTACTTCATCTAAATAAAAAAAATTCATAATATTATTGTATTTTTATGTTTCTAACATATGATATTCAAAAATTCATAATTAATCACTTGTAATAATAAAATTAAAATTATATTTTGTAACTTATTATTAGAATATTTGTGACATATATTTAATGTTTGATGAATATTTTTTTAAATTTTATATAATAGTATTTATAAAATTATAATAATTGATAATATTTTAAAAATAAAAAAAATTCCGTTGAATCTAGTTGAACTGATCAAACCACGAATTTTCAACCTTACTGATTATTTATTCGATTCAATTTTAATAACATTGAAATTTTTTATAGGTGTAAGTAACTCCGGGCATAACTCGAATGTTTTTAGTTAACAGTTAAAAACTAAAAACTACTTAGCAACTGCCTTTCTCTTTTGAGGATCATTAATTAATGAGCAAATTATTTAATTAATATATGCTATCTAATTTGTTGTTAGTAGAGGTAATAAATGAACGAATTTAGTAAATTTAAGTTAAATTATTAATAGATAAATTATTAATGATTTGAATTATAAATAGATTAATATTTAAATAAACTTGATAAATTTGAATTGACTCATATATTTAATAAAAATTATTATAAAATTTTTTATTATTTAATTAATAAATTTAATAATAATAATATGTTATTAAAAATATAATATAAATAATAAATTAAAATATAAAAAAATAAAATAAGTTTCAGCAAAAAAAATGGAAAAAGAAATATAAATATAATAAAAATAAAAAACAGTCCTATACTTCGTTGATATCCAGCGACGCAAAACTGACCCCATCCTGTTTAACAAGGAAAAAAAAAGAAAAGCCATCCTAATCATAGCCGCCTAACATCATTCTCATGTCATTTGGTTCCCATTTACAATTAAATAAATTAATGTTTAAAACAGCTACGGGTAGTAGTAGCAAGGAGTTTGAATTTAGTTAAATGAAATTTCTTATTCAATATCTTATTGAGTAAATATTGAGTAAATATTGATTACTAGGATAGCTTTAATCCGCTTGTTTGTACAATTGGTCAAAATAAAAGTAACGGGATATATTTGTGCGGCGTAGTATATGCCAATGGCGAAACTATTTCACTACATTTATGCTCTTTAAACACGTAATTCAATTCAATTCAATTCAAGAGCTGTATGTATATGAGGAGTAGATAAGCAAAGAAGAGGAAGAAATGTTAGAGTTTTTGAAAAGAGAGAAAAAGGAGGAAAGAGTAATTTTGAAAGAATTTATTGGGTACGAATTTAATGGATTGAAAAATGAAATAAATTAATTTTAGATTGATTAAATGGGCATTAAATTTGATTGAAAAATAAAATGAGTTATTTTTGAGTTAATTTCATAGGTATTTATTTGGATTGGATAGAATTTGGATCATTTTTTTGATGAATTTTGGATTTGCCAGGATACATGTGATGCAGCCAAAGGTGAGCAAAAAAAATCAAAAATATAGTTAATCGTAAAATCGATCTGAAATCGAACCGATTTTTAAGATTAATTAATTCGATAGATTCGATTGTAATTTTTAATTTTTATATTTTTTGTTAATAATTACGCTTTAAATTTTTAAGTATCGATTATTCGATAGTTCATGGTTAAACGGTTATATATATATATATTTTTTTTCTTTTTTTTATATCTTTAATTTTTTTTTATTTTTCTCTAAAATTTATATAAAATAATACTTTAAAATATATTTAAATTATATTTTTATTTTTATACATTAATTTTTTATATTTTTCTATAAAATTTATATAATACTTTAAATTAAATTTATATTATATCATTATTTTTAATTATATAGCAATATTTATTTATAGTATTCAATTAACTTTTATATATATATATTTTATTATATATTGGTGTTAATATTTTATTTAATAGAATTTAATTACATTATTATTTAAAATTTTATTTGACTTAGAATCAAATATAATAATTTTCAATAAATATCAAATCTATTTTATAATATTAGCTATTAATTTATAAAAATATATATTTTGACTAGTAAATTATAAACCTGATAAAATTGATTCAAATTCATGGATCGATTCAAATTTATTTAAAAAAATTGATCCAAATCTAACTCAATTCACATAAATATTAATTTAATCAACCTAAAATTGATCCATTTTATTTTTTTAATTCAACCTAACTCAATCCTATATTCAATAAATCAACTCAAATTTAACACATTTTACTTTTTAATCTATTAAATATTAATCCAATAAATATTTTTAAAATTCAAAAATTTTGATCAATTGAATATTAACTCAACTTTTTCGTGATATCCTGATAAAATCATGCCTTAATATGAAAATTAGAGGGCTGGTCAATTTTGAACATTATTTTTATTATTACTGTTAATAATTTTTTGGTTGTAAGTTCTGAAAATATTCATTGGTTTAAAGCAGTTTCAAAGCAAAGGGCAGAATTGTTCAGGGGACATTTACCCATTATTTCCTCCTGTTGTTTGATAGGTGAAGAAGAATAGGTACAGATGAAAGACAGTAAAGGCCAATAATCATTAAAAATCATTACTTCAACTTCAGTTTTTGTCCCTCTGCAAGGGAGACTACAAAGCCCCACCCATCATTAAATGCCTTTTCATTTTCTTCTTTTTCTCCATATATATCTCTCTATTTTCTTTTCTCTCGGGATAAAACTTTAGCTATTTGAATCTTATGTGCCATTAAATAAAAAAAATGATATATATTTCATCCAATAAACAGCATCACAAACATATCAAAAGCATAATTGAGAAAATAAAAATGAAAGGGAAGCATTTGTTAATTTGAATGATTCATCTGCGGATTACTTGAGGTAAATTGTGTACTGTGTTACTTGATACTTGTAATTTTGATTATTGTTCAGCTTAAAATTGAGTTATTTGAGCGATTGACTACAGGAAATGGAAATTCGAGAAGTTATTATTTAGAGAATTAAGAACTGGGATTCGAAGGGATCGAAAATATATCATGTTGAAGCAATAAAAATAGGAGGTCATTTATAAAGAATCCATCATTCATGGATCGATTCAAATCAATCAAACCTATTAATGATCAAATTAATTAATAATCTATATTTTTTTATTTATTAATAATTCAATCCATTAATGACCCAACCTAAATTCGTTCAATCCATCTATTTATCACATCCAGTAAATTATGTTTGTTTCGTAATTTTTATATTAAATTACTTTACACGTTGAAAATTGAATTGAATTTTATTTAATTTTTTATATAATTTTATGTTATAAATTTTAATAGTTAATCGAAAAATATTAATTAACCAAACCGAAAAATTAAAATCGATAAACTATTTAACCGAATATAATGGATTGATTAATAATTAATAATTTTGAAAAATCGATATTAATTGACTGATTAATTTTTTACTTCTGAATTGATTAAACAGTTCATGCTCACCCCTAAATGCAGGTCAAGATGCGCGCTAATGCTCACACCAAATTTCCTATCATAGCATATTAATTACACAGTTAAAGTGTAATTATTATTTCCTTTGTTCTATTTATTGGAACTATTTTTATTTTCTTGCATTCACCATAATAATTTTTAAAATTTAATTATGCATTTTTTGATTTTACCTTCATACAAAAAATTAATAGGATGAGATTATATAACTATAAACAATTCATGAAATGATATTTTAATAAATTATAATGAATATTAATTGAAATCAATGCTAATTAATAATATTTTTGATCTATTTGAAAAATTGAAAGTTGTTGTATTTAATGTAATGGAGGGGATATATCATATGCATATAGATGGAAAGACCATTTTTACAAGATAAACAAAATATCTTATTAAGTATAATTGGCAAAATTTACATTTAAAGGTCCTTATTTGCAAAAACTTAAGATTAATTAACGATGGTCTCAACATCATGTGCATCTGGCTAAGACAATCGTCAAATCAGGTCATAGTGCTGCAAAGCCTCCATTAATTTATTTGACAAATGTAGATATTTAAGAATCAATGATTAGGGCCACATGAAATTGATTCCAATTGGGTGTACAAAAAAAAAATGATTTCCAGTTGAAATCTGAATCCGAATGCTCTTTATTAGATATTGCTATGATCTCAAATTTAATAATTGATTTGCCTCTAGCTGCAGCATATATATATATATATCCACCAAAGCATAAAAACTTAGCATCCATATATGCTGAAGCTAGAGGCAAATATATATATATATATATATATATATATATATATATATATATATATATATATTCTCTAGCAACGAGAGAAGATTGATTACATATATGCATTTTTGTACATCATATTTATAATTTATGTTAGTAAATATTCGATTCGCTCTTGGCGAAAAGATAACCTCGTCTGATTAATCCTTGGCGATGAACGATCTTTCGATTCACTCTTGGCAAAAAAATAACCAGTTCGATCCGCCATTGACAATGGACGGTCTTTCGATTTGATTCGTTATTGGCAGAGAGATAACCTCGTCCGATCCACCCTTGGTGATGGACGGTCTTTCAATTCGATTCGCTCTTGGTGGAGAGATAACCAGTCCGATTCGCCCTTAGCGATGGACGATCTTTCGATCCGATCCGCTTTTGGCGAAGAGATAACCAGTCCGATTCGCCCTTAACGATGGACGGTATTTCGATTCGATCCACTCTTGGTGGAGAGATAACCAGTCCGATCCGTCATTGACGATGGACGGTCTTCCGATTCGATCCACTCTTGGCGGAGAGATAATCAGTCTGATCCGTCCTTGGCGATGAACGATTTTTCGATCCGATCTGCTATTAGCACAAAGATAACCAGTCCGATCAGCCCTTGGCGATGGACGGTCTTCCTATTTGATCCGCTCTTGACGAAGAGATTACCTCGTACGATCTGCCCTTGGCGATGGACGGTCTTCCAATTCGATTCGCTCTTGATAGAGAGATAATCAGTTCGATTCGCCCTTGATGATGGACGATCTTTCGATTCGATTCGCTCTTGGCGGAGAGATAACCAGTCCGATCCGCCCTTGGCGATGGACGGTCTGTCGATTCGATCCGCTCTTGGCGGAGAGATAACCTCATCTGATCCGTCCTTGGCAATAGACGATCTTTCAATTCAATCCACTCTTAGAGGAGATATAACCTCGTTCGATTCGTCCTTGGCGATGGACGGTCTTCCGATTCGATTCGCTCTTGGCAAAGAGATAACCAGTCCGATCCACGCTTGGTAATGGACGGTCTTTCGATCCGATCCGCTCTTGACGGAGAGATTACCTCGTCCGATCCGTCCTTGGCGATGGACAATCTTTCGATTCGATTCGCTCTTGGTAGAGAGATAACCAGTCCGATCCGCCATTGGCGATGGACGATCTTCCTATTCGATTCGCTATTGGCAGAGAGATAACCTCGTCCGATGCGCCCTTGACGATGGACGATCTTCTGATTCGATCCGCTCTTGACGGAGAGATAACCTCGTTCGATCCGCCCTTGGCGATGGACGATCTTTCGATTCGATCTGCTCTTGACGGAGAGATAACCTCGTCGGATCCGCCCTTAGCGATGGACGGTCTTCCGATTCGATCCGCTCTTGGCGGAGAGATAACCTCATCCGATCCGCCCTTGACGATGGACGGTCTTTCGATTCGATCCACTCTTAGTAGAGAGATAACCTCGTCAGATTTGCTCTTGGCGATGGACGATTTTTTGATTCGATCTGCTCTTGGCGGAGAGATAACCAGTCTGATCCGTCCTTGGCGATTGATGATCTTTCGATTCGATTCACTCTTGGCGCTGAGATAACCTCGTCCGATTCGCCCTTGGCGATGGACGGTCTTTCGATTCGATTCGCTCTTGACGGAGAGATAACCAGTTCGATATGTCCTTGGCGATGGATGGTCTTTCGATTCGATCTGCTCTTGGCGGAGAGATAACCAGTTCAATCCGTCTCTAGCGATGGACGGTCTTTCGATTCGATCCGCTCTTGATGGAGAGATAACCAGTTCGATCCGCCCTTGGCGATGGACGGTCTTTCGATCCGATCCGCTTTTGGCTGAGAGATAACAGTCTGATCGGCCCTTGGCGATGGACGGTCTTCCGATTCGATTCGCTCTTGATTGAGAGATAATCAGTTTGATCCATCCTTGGCGACGGACGATATTTCGATTCTATCCGCTCTTAGCGGAGAGATAACGAGTTCGATTCGCCCTTTGCGATGTACGGTCTTTCGATTCGATCCGCTCTTGACAGAGAGATAACCAGTCCAATCTGTCCTTGACGATTGACGGTCTTTCAATCCGATCCTCTCTTAGCGGAGAGATAACTAGTCCGATCCGTCCTTGGTGATCGGCGATCTTCCAATTCGATCCGCTCTTGACAGAGAGATAACGAGTCCGATTCGCCCTTTACGATGGACGATCTTTCGATTCGATCCGCTCTTGACAGAGAGATAACCAGTCCGATCTGTCCTTGGCGATTGACGGTCTTTCAATTCGATCCGCTCTTGGCAGAGAGATAACCAGTCTGATCCGCCCTTGGCGATGGACGATCTTTCGATTCGATCCACTCTTGACAGAAAGATAACCAGTCTGATTCGCCCTTGGCGATGGAGGATCTTCCTATTCGATCCGCTCTTGGCGGAGAGATAACCAGTCCGATTCGCCCTTAGTGATGGACCGTCTTCCGATTCGATCCGTTCTTCACGGAAAGATAACTAGTCCGATCCGCCCTTGACGATGAACGGTCTTTCGATCCGATCCGCTCTTGACGGAGATAATAATAACATTCAATCGGAATAAAAAATCATCGGATCGGATTTAACACATTATAGAAATAATATATTGTGAAAAAGAAGTTTTCAACAATTTCTCATTGAAACATTAAGAAACTAAAAGTAAATATTGGAGCACATGTACTAATAAATTAGTCAAAAAGCATAAAAAGAGGCGTTGAAACTAATCTTTATTTTGGAATTGTTTAAACTTGATTTTGAATTCCAGGTCATTTGACCACGAGAACAAGAAATTTCCTTGCTCATTTATTGGTACTCCTTTGCTTTTTAAATTAGTTGGCAGGGCTACCTCTCCTTTGCAGGGTTGGTAGCACGTGGTAGCACCTTGGTTTTTCCTCCCTTTCTTGGGAATAGGCCTTGTAGGCCTTGTCGTCCGTCGATTTCGATCGTCTTAGAACTTTGCTCTCCTCTTTCCCTCAGTCTTCCTTTTTTTTTTTGTTTTTTGAAGAATCAAACCCAAGATTTTTCATATCTAGGCCTTCTACGCGAAATATAGCTACAGGCTTTTAGATCTAAGATTTTCTTTTAAAATCAAGCTGAAGATTTTTAGATTTAGGCTTTCTCTGTAAAATAAAGCTCAAGATCTTTTAGATCTAGCCTTTCTCTGTGAAATAAAGCTCAAATTTCTTCATGGATTTTTCTTTTACAGAGGGACAATAGTAGATTTAAAGTTTGGCGTTGAAGCTCCTTTAAGAAGTAGCCATGGGACGAACATCATTCTTCTTTTATTTCAGGCTGAGTAGCTCAGATCCGGCATCAACTCTCAACGAAAGCACCAAATGATAAAATACAAAATTTTACCGTAGAAGGAGAGATCGCCGGCCATGATGAAGGAGGATTTAATGACCTGCGAAAAAGAAAATTAGTCCGGTCTTATCGGACTTTTGAGTTCCGATGCCTAAGTTAGCTATCGAAGTGTGAAGAGAAAGTTTAATGGAGAGAGAGTATTAAGAGTTAGAGAGAGAGAATCTCTCTTATTATGGGTATACCTGTCAAATTTATAAATTTGAGTGTTGAATTTTATGGACTTTTGATCTTAAATCTCTTCATGAACCTTTAATGAACCGACCTTATACAATTTTATTTTGGGTATTATCACTGAAGATGACAAGCCGTGTTTATATTCATCATGTATGATGTACTCAAGAATCTGCATGGGAATGCAACCAGCAACAATTACGAAAGGACCCAAAAATTTTATGCTGCAAACTTTTAAATCCTTTAGAATTACTAGATTTTAAGTCATCCAGTTTGGTAAGTCCTCTGTTTTAAAAGAATAAGGTTTAAATTTACCTCTAAAATATTGAAAATGGTATAAAATTTACTTAATTTATTTTTTAAAAAAAATCTCAAAAATATTAAAAATGATACATATACTTGCTATTGTTCAATATTTTTAAAAGGCAAGTATAAACTATTTTTAATATTTTGAATGCAAATATGGATAATTTTTGCATATTTATCGTCAATAAAAAAGTTCATATTTGATCTCAAAGTATTTGCTTTTGCAACTGTAAATATATAACATTTCAATATTTCAGGGGCAATTAAAAAAAAAACTTTAAAGATAAATTTATAGCTTTTTTAATACTTTTGAAGTAATTTTGAATTTAATAAGATTTTTTATAAAGAAATAAAATATTTTTAAACTTTTAAATTTAATACCAATTGATCTTTAACTCGTTACATACTTTATGCTACTGGAATAAAATATTTTTTCATCAATAACAGTATGAGATAAATTTTTTTTATAGAGGGAAAAATCGAAAGGAGACTCAAATTCAAAATTTTCTAATAGACTAGTTCATTAACCTGAAATATATTTCTTACAAGTGTTGAGATCTAAATTTAATAATTAGTAAAAAACAAAATGACAAGAACACTTAAAGAACTCGCCACAACAAAGCCAGGCTCTGCCTGGCCCGACCCATATTTACATATTATCGTTTGCCATTAACTAAAAAGCCTAAGGAACTAACAATTTTTCTTAATAAAAAAAATCCTAACTTCCTTTTTTTTTTTTTAATTCAAAAGCTTATATGTTCTTTATCTAAATTTGGGATTCCCTTCGATCCATTTACAGGCCGTAATTACTCTTCTCTTTCATCTTTCTCTTCTATTAAATTTATATTTATTTTTTTCAATTTTTTGTGTATTTTTTCTTTTTTTTTAATATTTTTATAATAATTTTTAAATCGATATAGATCTGATTTTTTAATTTTATTCATTATTTTTTAATTTGTATTTGATTTTTTGTATTTTTTATTTTAATAAATTTATATCTTAAATTTTTATTTTAAATTTGATTTTCATGTTTGCTCATATATTATTTATATTTTTATAAATTTGGATTCAATAAATTCATATCTGAAATTTTTTATTTTAGATTTAATTTTTATATTTATTTAGATCTTATTTAATTCTTATAAATCCGATTTGTTTAACTAATACTGAATGCAATTAAAATTTTTGTCATGCAAATTTGGATATTATTGTCTTTATTTGTGAAAATTTTTGTTATTTTGGAATTAATTTTCTTATGGATAACAGATGAATTGAATTTTTCATTAAAAGTCAGATTACCCGCAGTATATTATTATTATCTACTGTTTTGATCGAAAAAATTTAGAAATATACTTCAAAAAATTCATTAAATATTTCATACATGTTATGTACTTTAAAATTTTTTAAATTTATTTATACTTTTTAAATATTTTTTTTATTTTATTAACGAAGATTTAATTCACATTAAAAAAAACTCGCCGCAGTTGACGCTAGTGAATTTAATAGGCATGGAGCTTGGATGTGATTAACTGGCGGGCACCAACCATTAGTTCAAAACACATTTTACATGCAGAAGATATGTGAAAAATTCCATCAAGTGAACGAGTCTAAAGAACCTAATTAATTGTTCCATCCTCCATAATTAAAGTCCCATTTGTTGTAGCCAATAGCATGGCTGGGAGCTATTAACTCTTGTTGTTGGTAATTTATTGATAATTAATATTTGAGTATTTAATAAAGTTATATAAAATTGTTTCTAATTGATTGTATAATTACTAAAGTTAGTATATTTTTAATATAAGAGTAATTGTTTTTGCCATGTTAATAAATAAAAAAAAACAGTTTAATAAAAAATTATAGTTACTCAAATAAACAACTTAATGTAAGAAAAAATATTACTCCTACTAACGAATACTCGATAAAACGGCATAAAGTCTCTATTTTGATTTCTTCTTTTTAATAACATTCGCAGTTATATATATAGTTATGGTTAGTACTAATCATTATGTCTATTCATATACAACATTACAACAATATTTAATAATATAAATATACATTTAATAATATGCGCATTAATAATGTACAAAATACTATATACAAAAATACTTAGTACAGTATATGAATGTATAATCTCTAATTTGAATATTATAATTATAATTTGATATAATATTTAACTATTATAATTACTATTTAATTTATTATTTTATTAATAACCTAATATTATATTATATATGTAAGTAACATGGGCCTTATGGCTTATTGGGGGGATGGTCCATATCCAATCCTCAAACTTTAGAAACCTGCTCATAAAGATTAAATTAAAGAACATATTCAATTTATATGAGATTCCCCCATTTAATGAATGTACAGATATTCATTTTTTTTGTTTCCTTTACGAACTCCAAATATAAAATTAGAAAACTATAAGCAAAGTGTGGTGGCATATCTAATCTAATCTAATCTAATCTAATCTAATCTAATCAAGGAAGTAACAACTGCCCAGCCAAGCACAATGTGTGGCTAAGGGATCAACAAACAAAGGTGGTATTGTCTAGCCATTGTTCCCTTCAAAAACATCTTATAAAATAATGCACAATCTTGTAGTTGAAAATCTCTGTATGTGTATCAAATTTGGTGTTCTACATACTGGAAGGTCCCTTCAAGACCTTATTAGGATCAGGTTGCCCACACCTATTCCCAATATAAAATATACATGCTTTCTCAAATATATATTAAAATAAATAACTAGATAGTCATTACACCATTTCTTAGGCTTACTTCACATTTAAACTAATATCTCTGAAGACTTCCTAAACGTATAAAATATATATTTCTTAACAAAAATAATCAAAACAGATATGTTTAGAGAGGCAATTCACACAGGTACAGCTTGAGAAACAAGCTATGGAAGAAAACTTCTGATTTCAATAATACAGAACATATACACGTGCAAAAATCAGGCTGGAAAAGCTATGATTTGATGGCATGAATTTGTTGCTCTACCCATCTCTAACTTAATTTTTTATTTTAAAGCTTTCTTGGAACTATAATGTTAATTGTGTGCTTCCTTTTTAGTTTTTACAACTAAATTAATGTTTTTTTTTCTCTTCATGGCTACCATCTAACCTTATACCCAATTATTAGTGCACTTAGATCCTGACTTTTCTCTATCCGTAGTTTTCTTATAATTTTCACATTCTAAAGGGCATAAGAATTAAAAGAAACAATTAGTGGAGTTTGAATTCAGGAATGTACTAATTGGCCAATTATGAGCTACTTCTCCAATTCTTAAACATACTATTTTAAGCAGAGGATATCTCACAATAAAAAGAATAAGGGAAAGGAGTGTATGCTAAAAAAACGATCAAACCCTAGATTTGAAATCGAATAGCAATTAAAACAGTTGAGCTTGTCAATGTCACAATTCACCTTATCATGCTTCAACCACTTTTTGCTAATCAACATGTCAATCTATCTTATCACGCGGCACTCTATTTGCTTGTAAAGATTCTATGCTCGCCAATAACTAATTGATGCAATTTAATACATCTTAATATGTCCAGCACTTAAACTTTATATATACATAGATCTATTTATGCCTTAATTTCTCAATTTCTTTGCTAGACTTATACATTAATAAGCCACGAAAAGGAGCAAGAAAGTACAAAGAATAAAAAAAATATATAAATATGTGTGATAAATTTTAGCATTTTGATCATATCAAAATCTTATAATAACATGTGATCAAGAGTTTAAAAGCAGAAAAGAGTCGCTTCGTCATCACACCATATTTAATAAAAATTTAAGAAAATACAAAATGATACTCAACCTATATAAATATACATTATCATTTACTCAACATAATGTGATATATATTAACCAATAAAACATACATGTCAAGGAAAAAATATAAAGCACTTTTTCCACTTCAACAGGTTTATTGTTATTTTATAGTTAGTGTGTTATATTGTTATTGTTCTTTGTTGTTTTGTAGCGAGCTCCACCACCCAGAAGTTGAGGAGGGTCACTGCCTCTAGATTATAAATTCTGTTGTCTAAGCTTTTACTTTCTTTTTAAGCTAACTGTTGAAGGATTTATTTCATGGTTATAACATGATTGGAAATGTGGGCCTTACAAAATTTATTATATTCCAGATTCTACATAATTGTAACAAAGATAATTGGATAAACCATCTATATGGAGAAATAGTTGTAGGCTGTTTGGTCACCAAGAAATCATTCCATTGAAAGAAAATGTGGAAAGGCAAGAAAATTCAACTAGTGCAAGATATTTAGCTATAGAAAAATGATAATGAGAAACATGCCATTAACTTTAATTAATACTTAATCGCAAGGAAAGCTCTAGATTTCTTAAGAAATTAAACGAACATTGATTTATGTAACTAATTTCTGAGATTAAATTAGTTAGTTGCAATGGAGCTGGTATGGAAATCTCCAGGTATTCCAATTCAATGAACTACTAACACAAAACCTAAGAAAAATGGAAAAAAAGAATAAAAAAGGCGGCCTTCAATATTTCTTGAAGGATTAAATTGCATTAATTGAAGTTTGATATACAACACAATATCTTAAATAAGTTTGAAAGAACACACTCTGGGAGAAGTTTAATTAGTGTTTCCCCTTTTCTTTTTTCTCTTTTTCACACAACAATCATCATATCATAACATATAAAATTCCTTTTTTTTCCTTTCTATAAGTTGTTTTGTTTTCTTGAAATCTATCGACGACTAGAATTAGGGGGAGAATACTCACAGACAACCTCAGTTTCCACTTCCCTTCTATGGAAGTTTCTGTGGCAGCCACAAGCGGCACATAGAAGAGCGTCGCTCGTTCCTTCTTCTCCATTGGCCATGAATTCCCTGCAACCATCCACAGCATAACCTCCGATATTAGCCGCATGATTCTTTTGGCACTCTCCATATCTCACGTTTCTCACCACTGAGGATGAAGTTGTTGAAACTCTACCGTTCCCATCTCTCTTCACCACGACCTGTCGTTTCTTCATCATTTCGAAACCCTAATCAGGAGGTTCTTGATTCTGATGATGATGATGATGGGTTTATAATAATTCATTCAACCAGTGAAGTAAATTAGAAGTAAACGCCAGGCTATAGGCGTGGATTAAGAGAGAAGAAAATAAAATAAAATAAAGAATAGTAAATTATTTTTAAATAAAGTAAAAAACTGTGTGTGTATTAGTATATTGATTGATGAGTAACCCTAACCCTAGCATGTGTGTATTTATAAGGGCCAGTGCTATCCCACTATCAAAAATTTAGAAAAAAAGAACAAATTGCCACTGGCAGCCTTATTTTACCATTAATTTTGTGTCCTTTGGTTCACTAAAGAGAGCAAAGATTTACCTCCCATTTCATACTGTCAGCAAATAAGAATGAGCCACGTTATGTAATTGGGTGGCAATTCAATTACTTCAACAAAAGGAAACTAGATGAAATGAAATTATATAATTCAACTTTATTATTATTATTATTATTATTATTATTATTATTATTATTATTATTATTATTATTATTATTATTATTTATTTTAACATTGCTATTTGATGAAAACACAAATGGAGGAATTAAAAATGGGAATGCAATATGGAGCTCCATGGAGTTTATTCTTGTCCTTATAAGAAGCATAAGCTAGAATGATCTTTGGAAATGATATTTCAACTGCCATCTCAAGAAATTAAAAAGAGAAGACCACAGTTTTCCTGCGATGAGAGAGTGGCCCATATATGATGGTCAAAAATAAATTGTGCTTTATGGATGAAAATAATGACTAAAATCTAATGCCTTTAAAAGATGAAGTGGGTCCAAATTGATGCTAAAAAGGCCAATTGCTGGGCCACCTTAGCAGCTGTGGCAACAACTCTTGTCTAATTTACCTTAGATTCTAATTATTAGGAGTATTTGTCCACCTTGTATCAATGTAACTACTTTCCTTTCCAACACAATCATAGCTTTCAACATCCTTTACATGTCTTTCGTCTCCTGAGCTTAGCATGAATTAGGGTACATGTCCTAATCCAAAACTAAATAACTTCGCTGCATATAAATTCTTCTTCTATCAATATAACTTCTAAAATTACGTAGGTATATATGATTAGTTTAGGAATTTATGATTTGATAATATTATACGTAGGTATATATGATTAGTTTAGGAATTTATGATTTGATAATATACCTAATATTATCGTACTTAGACCCTGCTTAATAGTCACATGCCCATAACGGCTCAAGTTCAATCACTAGCCTAAAGTCTAAAAGACTGATCAATTATCTACATAGGTTACATTGTTGGATCGATCGGGTACTACTGATCGATCCAAAGTCAATCGGATCTATCACATCCGTATACTATACCTTGCAAGTTGTTATATCAGATGGCCTAAACCTGTAAACCGCAAATACTAGAAAATTTGGTACTCGAGTACAACCACCATCTAGGCATTATATACATATAGAAAGAGAATCATTAGAAAAGTATCTCAAACACATCCCTTCTCTCTATTTTCTCTCTTTATAAGTATCAGAGTACTAATTTCCTACAAACCATGAGTTAATTAGTCATCATTTGTTTTGCAGATATGCTCACTGCTTGCTAAGGATCGATCCCAACCTATTTCGCTCTGCATCCGTCTTGCTCTAGTTCTGATATTTTAGAACTTATCAATTTGTATAATACTATTACATATATTCTCTTGATGGATATTATTAGTGAATTACAACCAAAACAATCACATAGGACATATTCTCTATGTATATTCGCCCAATTGATGTATATGCTAAGCATTACTAGATTTAAATTTTGGAATCACCCACGGCTTAAATGATTGATGACATAGCTAACAAATAAATCCAACTAAATTATAATGGGTTGAATTATAAAAAAATAAGTTGTAAATGTGTTACATGTGGATAATAAACGAATTGGATGAGATTGTATTAGGTCAAAATTTGTGACCTCTAATAATTGAGATAGTTAATCAATTTTTATACCATCAAAGTTCAAATCCTCGCCTACTTCTTTCAATGAAAGGATATATATATATATATATATATATATATATATATATATATATATATATATTCCTAGACATAGTTTTTTCCCCTTTTTGGTGAATACTAGAGTTTTCATTATCCTATTCTTAATTGAAGTTTTTCTTCATGTTAAAAGTAGAACGGGGAGTTGCCGTTCTTTTTGTTTTGCTATGTAACCGGTTGGAAAATGTTTCCCATGTTCTCTTTGGCTTCCATTTTGCAAAAGAAGTTTGGAATTGTTTTGGGTTAAATATTGTGTAAGACGCTGATGAGTCTATGCATGCCATTTTTGCTGGTTTGTTGCCTACTTTAGGAAGGGATAAATTTGAGGAAGTGTGCATGATTTTATGGCAATTGTGAAATGTCCGAAATAAATTTATTTGGAATAATATTTTGGAACCCCCTCACGTTGTTGTTAATAATGCATTATCTTTTCTTGGCGCATGGAGGGCTGCCAAATCAGTTTTAAACAACATTTTCTTACCCATGGTTAGTAGTGCTATGAGTTCTCCTTTTACTAGTTCCATTGTTGGGGTGATGTAGACTTGTAATATTTATACTGCGATTTTTTCAACACAAAGAAGGAGTGATTTTGATGCAATTTTTCGGGATGCTGATGGACAATTTTTTCATGCCCTTTTAGGTCATTGGCCAGGAGTGTTTTCTCCACAGGTTGCAGAAGCTCTAGCACTTCGTACAATTCTCTTTTGGATTGAAGGTCACCTCCCAACTAATGGCAATATGTTTACATGTGTAGTTTTCAATTGTTTAGACAATTTTTCTAATTTTGATTCCATTATTTCTGATTGTAATTAAAGCTATTTTTACTTGTAGACCAGATATTAAGTTTTTTTTTTGGATTAGTAGGACTAAAAATTATGAGGCTCATAAGTTAGCAATAACTTCTTTGATGTATGATTCTTTTAGGTTATGAGATACTGTTCCCTCTTGTTTTTGATATTTCTCTTGTAATGGCCTCAACACCGGGTCAGCTGTAAATAGTATTTTCCGACAGTGAATAGTATTTCTCTGGTATGAAAGAATACCCGAAAGTTAAAAATATTTTGTTGGACCATTTGAAAGGAACAGTCATGGTGAGCCTATGGTTGAAATTTGAAGTGATATTGAGGTCAAATGGGCATTTAAAAGTAAAAAATACGAAAAAACTAGCGAATCAATTTTCCTGATAGGAAAGGAAACTTGATTTTGCATAAATAATTAAAAATAATAAAAAAATTTCGAATATTGTCAAATTTTGTGTGCCTACATGAATTTTTATGTAGAATATTTTGGTAATGAGAATTGAATTTTTCGGTGATACCGGCAGTTATCGAATCGGACCAATAAGTTTGAATCGGACCGATAACAGACTTCGATTGAGCCAAAAATTTACGTCCTACCTATTTTCGATGTTTTAAAAATGATGAAATCAAAATTAAAGTGATTTGAAGTTTGGAAGAGAGAGAAATTGGATTGATCTTTAAAAAGGCCTAAATGGGCCTTAATGTTTAAATGGACAAAACCCACTCATTTAAGCTATAATTTGGCCCATCAAGAGGATATAAAGGGAGCAAAAATCTGAAAATTTTTCTCCAGAACTCTCCAGCCACTTCTCCCTCTTATGGTGGCCGAATTGTTCCTTCCTCCTTCTCTCCATGATGTCTTCTTCTTCTACCCCAAATCTCTCTTAAACCCCAACATAAAAAGTGAATTTTAAGCTCTCTAGATCACCCTAGTGATCTCAATCAAGTGATTTGAGCAAAGGAAGGCAAGAACTCAAGTTGAGAAAGAAAAAAAGGGGTAAGTTGGAAGTTAAGGAATTTATGGATTTAAATTATTTCTTTAGTATTTTCTCATAGTTTTGGATGCATAGAGATTGGATTTGGTGTTATTTTGAGCTAAAAGGAATGAAATCTTGGTGTTTTGGTGAAGGAGGAATTCGGCTCCCATGGATTTTTTATGATGATGGAGGAATTTCTTTAAGTTAAGGAAGCCTAAGGAAGTTAAAGCATGAAAAAAGGTAAGTGACTACAAAATTCTTTAGTTTTCCTATTAATATGAATTTTTCTTAATTATGTAATTAAGGTAAAAATATGTAAAATTATCATTTGATGAAATTGTGATAGGATAATTGTAATTGGACTAGAGAAGAGATAAATGAAAAGTGAAAATGAGAGAAAGAAAATTTTTAGGGTGAAAAAGTAGTGATGGCCGAATTATGCACTAAGAGAAATATGTGAAATTTTGCATAAAAATAATATATGTTGGCCTAAATTGAATATAGTGATGATAATTGGTGCCTTTGGATTTTTAATGAATTATTGGAATTGATTTTGAAATTTTAAAGCCTATGTATTGGTTATGTCTATAGTGAAAATTGTGAAATAATGAGGAATAATTGATTATTTTAGTGAAAAATGATACTAAATAATAAATAATGCATAAATAAATTTTATTGGAATTTATTGAATTGATTGGAATTTTATTGAAATTTTTATGTGAATATGTACAATGAAAATAATTGAATTATCCATGCATAATTGTATAAAAATGACCAAAGTGATGAATTAATATGAAATTAAATTAATGTCAACGACAAGGAATAAAAAGTCAACCGATGAATGTTTTTAAATAATTATTAGGTCGTGAAAATAATAAGAACAATGAATTATTGTTAAATAATTCATGAAATAAATGAAAATGGTGAAAATAAATTGATAAGTAAATAAAAAGAAAGATAAAATGAGTTTTAATTGGAAAAAAGACTTAGATGAAAGAAAATAAAAGTTTTGGGGGCAAAATAGTAATTTTACCAAAGTGAATAATTAATGAATAAAAATAAGTAAGAAATAGTTAACAAGGGCAAAATGATAATTTCGGAGACCTAACTGTGTTAAAAGATAAAGTTTTCATGGTATGGGGACTAAAATGTAATTTTATCCGAAAATGGTAAAATAAAGAATAAAAGATAAATAATGAAAGAAATTATATAATAAAAATGAAAATAAATGATTATAATGATAAAATTGTAATTACGTATTTGAAATGAATAATCCGATAGAAAAAGTCAAATTATACATTTTCGAGGCAGAAGATAATAAATGATATTAATAGAGTTCTGAATTGCATAAAAAGTAAAAAAATAAATATGTGACTAATTTATCAAAATAAATTAGTCAATAAAAAGTATTAAAAGAGTAAATGATTATAAAAATAATTCGCCGACGAAATAAAAGCCGGCATATCGAATAATTGAAAAATTGGACTGAAAAAGGAAAAATTGTAAAAACGTCAAGCCTAAAAGTATTGAAAATGATTCGTAAAGAATTATACAAGAAGAATGAAAGAGAATTCATAATTTGTATAAAAGATTGAAAAGCCCAAGTATTTGAGTGCATTATTAAAGAATAATTCATAATAGTGACTTGAAAAGATAAAGTGAAAGAAAAGACAAAAGTTATTGAAAAGTCAAAAGTACTAAAAGAGTATATTTGCTCAGAATATAATGTACAAAGGAATAAAAGAAAGAAATTAAAGATTTTAAATGTTCAAAAAGGCTTGCAAATGTGACTGATTATGTTTGCCCTTAGCGATAGACATGTATTATGATTCTTGTTTTGGATATAATTGGCTAGCCATAAGGACACTTCTGTACCGCGGTGCAAGTTATGGCGACTTGCTTAGCTATGGGTGAGATCTTTGATCTCCATAATTTCAGTGAAAGTGAAAGTGTATCTATTTCTGTTCTGTGAGACTTGATCTTTCGAGATCATTTCTCTATCTGTTTAGTGGGACTTTCGGGTCCAGTTCCAAGTATCTTTTGTGAGAAACCTGTTATATTGCACTAGAGGCACATCGAAATGAATAAATAAGTACTGTTTAATTGAATTGAATATAAAAAGTTATAACGAAAAATATTTCATTTGAAAGAAAATGTAAAATTGAAATAAATCTGTAAATGTTTCTGAAAAATGTAAGTAATAAGAAAAGAAAAAGAAAGGTTGTATAAGAATAAAATATTAAATCAATGTTTAGTTAAGCTTTTATAATGAAAAAGGGATTTAAAATGTATTTTGTTTTACATGAGAAAAATGAATTTAATTAATTAGTATTTCTTGTACCAAATATTATTGTGAAAAAGTGACAAGCTTGGAAAAATAATATTAATTTTCTATTTAAAGTTAAAAAGGTGATAGTGATGACATTAAGTGAAACCTAATGTTTAAGTAAGGTATTTTCAAAAAGGAAAGATAAATAAAAAGTAAAAGGCATGAGTTTTAAAACAAATATTTGAACATAAGTAAATGTATAAAAGAATGAAAAAGAATTTGACTACAAAGTGTTCCGAAATAGCTATATCACTTTGCAATAAAGCTTAAAAACTTTTAAATAGTAATGTATTTATTAATTAAAAGTTAAAGTAAAAATAAAAGAATAAATAGCGAGAAATGTAATTAAAATATAGATCAAATAATTGAACAGTAAATCAAGAATTAAAAGTAGTTTATTTTGGTACTAGTAAAGACACGAGTACCAATACACATCGCTAAAGGAAATGATAATTAAATTGCTATGGCTAGAAGATAAAGTGAAAGTACTGATAAAAAGTAAAAAGTTATAGTAAATATTAACGTAAACATAAAAGTAAATCTGATATCGATCTACCTAAGAAGATACTGTAAGGCAAAATTGAAAGTTTGAAAACAAAAGAACAATGATTATCAAAATACGAATAAATAACATGAATACTGATAATTGAAATATAAGAAAATGCTTAATAAAATAAGAATAACAGTAACATGAATTACGAAATTATGCTTATTTTTGAAAAATTATTGAATTAGTAGTCACCACTGGGCATATTTAATGCTCAACACGTAGTGTTTACTGCTTGCAGGTTCTGAAGTATTGCGGGAGCACAGTACATTGAAGGTCCAGATCGGAAGAGAAGATTTTTGTATTAGTTGGTGTAAACTTTTGGCATGTATATACTTAGACTATTAAGGTAAAAGCTTGAATTGTATTTTGAATGTATTTTTAATGGTCTTGGATGAATGGATAGTATAAGTTTTTGTTATGATGTTTGGTGTTTGTTGTTTATAAGACTGTTATTTGATTCTGAAATTATTGTAAAAATATTTCAAATACTTTGAATTATTCGGTGAAAAAAAAAACTTATCGTTTTCTGCTAAGTCTTGTTTTGGAAAGGACTGTTCCGAGAAGGGTGTGACATCTCTTAATAAAGGTCATGCATTTTTCTAAAAAAAAAAATAGAACAATATAATGGATAATGTAACATTGGGAATTTGATTTAAAACTTTAAGGAAGGCGATTGTAGCGTTTTTTCTTTCATTCTCATATTGAATTATTGATGCTCAAAGCTGTGAAGTTGTTCATTTGAGCACAATTAATGGATACAAAAATGATAAGCATTGACAAAGTCCAGCTATAGTTTGAAAAAAAAAATTCAATTCCAAGTTGTTTAGAAACTTTATATAATTTAAACAGAAATTTCTATATAGTTTTTTTTCTCGTATAATTAGGAGATCATTAATTAAAACATGATATTCTAGAATTATTGAGAATATGTAAAGAGAATTAGTCAGAATGCTTCGGATGAGAGCTTGACTTGCAATTGCTAATTATAATATCTTGGTTAGTATATATATTGCATTTTTTTTATAATTATATCTTAATTTGGTTACGGGGCAAGATTCAATCCTGATCAATGAAAAAAATTAATAATTTTCAACCATTTGAATTATAGGTAATTATTTATTTTATCCATTTTTTTTATCTATTTTTGGAAAATTTAAAGGGCGTCTATATATTTGGCTTACAAATAAAATTAATTTATAGTTTTACATATACATATATACCAATCTTTTTTTTCTTTTTTCTTTTTTCTAAAAATATATACCAAATTGAATGAAAAGAAAGGAAGTAACTCATAATCAAAATCATGTGCACTATTTTGACCTTAAGAAAGTGATGAGGAACATGACACGTGTGGTTGTCAATCTGGAACATAAGCTATTGGATTCTTATCAATCGCATAAACAATGATATCACAATCTTTAGTGTGCATGTATACCTATTGTCTCTTTTTATGTTTTCCTAGAAAAAGAAAATAAAGAATATATAATCTCTTAAAAAAGAAGGGAAGATTAAATTTCATTTTGATGCTTGTTATGGTAAAAGCAATTAATTATTTAATGGTCGCATTTTTACTTCCTATAGAAATATAGCCCAATCTTCTTTTAACCCTTTGACCAAATGAAACTTCCAATGGTTCTCTGCAGATTAAATAAAATAATCAAACAACAGCATATATGATTGCTGCATAGCTAGAAAAGGCAGTCGCATGCTTCATGAATATGTATCCATTGAAAGACTTGCTTAACTATAGAGATGCTTAAGTAATCAAACAATGATTTATATAATTAAAAGCGCATGAAAAATTATTGCCATATCCAAGCAATTAATTACTTTTTATCTATAACTAATCATGTATAAAACCTATAATAATCACATAATTAAATGCAAACATAAGAAACTGTATGGTCAGATGGGGTTAATTACACCGATGGTCACTAAAGTATCGCAGTTGTAACGATGTGGTCATTTAACTTCGATTTGTAACGAAAAAATCATTTAGGTATTATTTTGTAACATAAAAGTCAATTTGACCAAAATTACCAAAATCAGATTATCGGAGCGTGTAATATACGCATGAAATAAGAACACATTAGCAAATGTTGACACATCAGCATCTGAGCTAGTATAACTTTAAAAAAAATACACTCAACAAATCAATCCGCCCTTTTCTTTCTCTTGTGGCCCATCGCGATCTACCGTCTTGTGGTCCTTGACGATCTCCATTCGCACCATCTCTCTCCTCGCCCCATCGCCCCTTCTCTCTCATTGCCCCATCGCCCTATCTCTCTCCTGGCCTCCTTGCCCCCTCGTTGGCCCATATAGTCGATCTAGAATCACGTTGCCCCCAATCCAAGATCTCTAGCTTTAGGTGCCTCTCTCCTCGCTGCGTCTCGATCTCTATCCCCGAACCATGTCCCAAATTTCCCAAAGCAGTAGATCTTTCCCCATCTCTCTATCCCCGATCTATCATTTTCAGTGAAAAGTCCCCGTATCTTCACCCTGTTTCTTAGATCTAATTGTCTTAGATCTTATTTGGTATGTCTTTCTCTCTCTCATTTTTATATTGCATTTGAAATGCTAAAAATATAGAGTTGGGATGTCTTGTGGATTTAAGCTTTGATATGGATGACTCCCTCACTTTGCCGCCCAATTTCGGCCATCAAGTTTCGATATTGGAGGCTTTGGTCGCTGATATGGCTATGGCGTCGTTTTTTGCAAATGATGATGACGATAATATGTGTGCAATTTGGGATGGAGTGACGACGGAGAGGGGCCAGGAGAGAGAGGGGGAGAGGAGAAAGATCGGGATGATTTCAAAAAAATCAGCTGTGTTTTGGATTTTTTTATTTCCACGTGGAAGTGATTTGGATGCTGATATGTCAACATTTGCTGATATGTTCTTATTTCACGCGGTATTCCGATGGTCTGATTTTGGTAATTCCGGTCAAATTGATTTTTATGTTATAAAATAATACCTAAATAATTTTTTTGTTACAAATCGAAGTTAAGTGACCACATCGTTATAATTGCAATACTTTAGTGATCACCGGTGTAATTATCTCGTCAGATGGAGACTAGAACATGAATGATTTGTAGTTTGGGAGTTGGGAAGGGATTTATGATGAGACTGTTTGCTCCTCAACAACCCTACCCAAGTTCGTGATTCCGATACTTACTCTATTTTAATTTACATACTTGGATGATATTTTGCTTCTATAATCTCGACTTTCAGTGATGGAAAAAAAAATTATAAGATTTGATGGATATCAATATTGTACAATACAAAAACGCCATACCAATAAATATCTATTTATTTTCACGAGCACAATTGGATTTCAAATTAAAACTTTATATTTATGAAATAAATTTATTACTATTAATTTTATGCACACCAAGACATTATTTGCGGAGGTAATTTTATCAGTAATTCAACTTTCTCACAAATAATGTTTTGATATATATTTCGAATGACAATAATAAAATAATTCAACTACTATTTTATAAAAGTAAAGTTAAAAATACCAGATAATTGGATTTCTAATTATCAGTGCGAACAAAAATCGTTGACTCAACAAAGTTAAATGCTATTTTCTTCTCTTATATTGGACAAACTATACTCTATTTTATTCTCCGCTACTTTTACCCTAATAGATGGTTGATTAATTATCTACTAAGTCAGCAATTTATGCGCATGCCGGTAACTGAAAATATAATTATTCGAGATTTTTGATTTCATTGTTACAAAATAATACTTGAGTTATTTTATTGTTATCAATTGAAATATAGTGTTAAAACAATTATTTCCATCTTGATTTAGTTTTTGAAATTAATGTAGGTTTATGCTATAATATCTATTTTCTTTAATACGATATCAAAATTATATATTAATCTTGTTATGCAAATTTTACACTCTAAGTTATCACATGGGTCCAGCTCCAGACATAAGTAGATGTGTAAACAATGCAACTTAAAATAATCTTTCTCTGCAAATTAACTTTTTAAGCTCATTTTTTTTAATAACAATATTAAGTTAAATTGTGGGTGCAATTCATAACTAACAAACATTAGTTTTTTATATTTTCTTTCATTTAAATAGTGAAAGAAAAAAAAAAGATATGCACACATATAAATAATTGCGCCCAGCAAAAAGAATATCCTATCAAATGTTTAATGAAAAAAAAAAAAGAAGGGACCAAGAAATCAGGGTCCAACATGATTGTTTAATAATATATCTTTGAATTATATGCAGTTGCCCATGCTTTATTTATTTTTATTTTTACCCTTTATAATTTTTTGTAGTCAAAAGATTTTCCAGTCTCTGCCATGCAATTGCATATTAATTTCAAGGTACATAAATAAATTGAAAACTGAAAACACCACTAACTAGTTAGTTTTCTGTTCTTTTTAAGCTTATTATTTGACAAATGTAAATTCTGTTTCTCTTTTTTAGTTTTCTATCATATTACCAAATTAAGTCTATCATTTTATTTTTATATAAAGAAAAAGAAATAGAAATTGTCAAGTGTGGATACAAAGCATCACAAAATTAGGTGGGTATAATTGAAAAAGGCCCAAAAATCCCATCAATCAATCCATATGGTACGACTCAAAATGTGTCTTATCGCTTTATACAGCAGACAAGTTTAGTTCTTTTGATGGGCTTAGCTTTTGGGCTGTGACCCCATCTTTAGAGTTCCACCGTTTTGAGAGGACTGGACACCCACCCCATTAATCATTTTCTTTTTACTTTTGTTTTGTTTATTGTGGGCCCTCTTTAAAAGGTTTTTCTCCATCTAAGATGATTTTTCGTTTATTATTCTCCTGTAAACTGTGATCTTTTTATTAACATGTGCTGTAAATTAATTTAAATAGTAGTATTCGATTAAAAGTGTAAAATATTTCGAATTCGATATGGAATTCAAGTTTTATAGGGAGAATATTTAAAAAAGAAAAAGGGAAAATGTTGGAAGAGGGGTCCAAGGGATTGAAATATAAAGAGGCAGGCATGTGGGTTTATCATTTTCCATCCAATCTGGCCGGAAATAGGTTCACTTAATTGCCTGCACAATTCCAAAGGCAACCCATCTCTATCTAATCTCTTTCTTTCTTTCTTTTGTTAGAATATATTGGATGTAGAGTTCTAACAAAGCCTAACCAATCATTATCAAGAAAGGGGTTGAAAATCCAAAGCTGGCCTTAAAATGGGCCAATAATGTTTTGGGCATTTGTTGGCCCTTAGCCCATGTGAAATGCAACCACATCCACCCATCTCCATCTATGCATTACGCTATACAAACACGGCTCCTCAACTTTGTGTCTCGTCTCCCACCTTATCTTCTTCTACTTTTCCTCTTACAAATTTTGTTACTTTTCTATAACACATTTCTCCATTCTCTCTCCATATATTTTATATAAATCATTTAATTAGATTTGTTCTCCAGACTTAATGGCTCTGATATTAAATAGTTTTCCATTCTATATTTTTCATGTATGCACAGTTTCGCTAGTAAACATGATGTATAAATTTATAAATATCATTGATAACTGTGGATTTTCATGGCTAGCTAGATAGGTTGCACTTCTTCTGCTAGCCTATTCCAACTTGCTCTAGTAAATGAATTGAGAGTGAGATTGATAGATACATCAGCTGAATATAGTACAAAAAACAATTAACATGTGAATATTAGTCAAAGTTAGGTGTGATATATCAATCGAGTATCATTTTCATCTTTTTATGTATCAAATTATATTACTATCGTGCAATAGTTTATATTCTCATCACCATAAAGATATTTTTTTAAAATTTTTTCAAAAATTTTAATTTATCATAAATTTATTGCGCTATAGTTTAGCGAATGACATGAAAATAAAATAAAATAAATGAAATGGGTCAAATTGCCTTAAGCACTTTTTTTTTTTGGTAGTTTGGATAAACAGTTAATTTTTTCCCTCAGATGGCATCAGTTAATAGTTTGAGAATCAAATTAATTCTTTATATATTTTTTACAAGGTAAATAAACTCATAAAAAGTATATAAAAATTAGAAAATTACATAAATTTAGTTGATTAAAATTTGAGTTTTATTAAGTCATTGATGCACTCCCCTTTTATATAATAAGTATTAAAAATATTTAATTTTATTAAGAATAAAAATTTAAAATAATTATATCTTTAAATAAAAATATGAAATTTTAGATTTGAAATCAAATTGAAATTTTATTTTTATTTTTTACAAGCATAATATATAAGGAGTTTTACAAAACTACCCAAAAAAAATGTGTTAAACTTAAATATACCCCCTTCTTTTTTTCTCTTTCAAAAATACCTTTTTTTAAATTTTCATTTTTAAAAATATCACTTTTTTAATTTAACTTATATTTCCCTCTTTTCACGCCTCCTCCTCCTCCTTCTTCTTCATCTTCTTTTACGAATATTTTGGACTTGCAAAGCTTGTTGATTCTGCAGAATGTTCAAAAGTTTCAAAATATAAAACAAACATTCTTCTCATCTCCAAATCCTGATGATAATAATCTCAAAAAACAAACAGAAAGCAAAAGAGAAATTCTCGGAGCGCTTGGATCTGCTGTGGATGATGCTTGATTGCAAACCAACGGCAAAGATTATAAAACACATAACATACAACATACTCTTACGTCAATAAAGGTCAGAAAACTTCAAAGAGTTGTCAAGGTGTCGCGTGCAAGTGCAAACTAAATGCATGCTTTTCTGGCATGTCAGTTTCTTGTCTCCATCACCCCACCCATTCTTTGATTATATTTTGTTATTTTTTGCCTTACTTTTTCATTTAAAAATATACCATAAATATAATAAAAATCTTTACGTATTTCAAGTTAATAAAAAATCAAGAAAATGAATGGATAATTATCATATACATGTAACACTTTCAAAAATCACTGTATATATATATATATATATTTTTTTTCTGAATAAAAGAGCTAGCTGATGAGAATTTTGCAGGCAGGACTGTACATGCTGATTTAAGAGTTAATATCGCTCATATATATTTTTGGCTGAATAAACATGCTTTTTATTAACTTGAGTAAAAATACCAAAGTTGATTTATTTATTTTCAGTGGTGAAGACCTTGGTGATGTTCTCTCTGATTATTAGAGCTTCTTTGTTCTTCTTCTTCTTCTTCTTCTTGTTCTCTTTTCTTTTCTTTTCTTTCTTTTTTTCTTTTTTTTCCCCTAACGGGTTAGTATGAAGGATAGCATGACATTGACGGTTTAACTGAATACGAAATATGAGAACTTCACAAAGTGGTTGCTGCTGATTGTGCCTTTGATCGAAAAATTGTAGCATGATATTGAAAATTCTGTGAAGAATGGCACTGTATTCTGGCCACATATGATCCAGTGTGAGATAAAGCTTTCTTGATGCCAATTCTTGCTACATTACAGCCAGCTCTAAACCACGCCATTGCTATCAGCCAAAAGTATCAACGAATTGAACATGATTCACTCAATCTTTAACATCTCTTTTCACTCTTGAGATCCAAACCTTGAGCAGCATGAATTAAAATCTTAACTTGATACTAATTTCTTTTGCTATCACAATCGTGATATTGAAATAAACATGAAGAAAATTAGATACATAAAAAAATTGCAATGAAACCACTAATTGCAAATGACTAAAACAAGAGAAAATAAAAGAAACCCAAGAATTCTATTCTTTTTGCTACAAATTTATCTTCACGAACCCAAAATTATATATATTATATGTACAAAGGTTAATAAACCCAACATTGTTTGATCCAAGAAAGATTTTAAATTCATCAGAAACAAAAGCAGATTGAATATAGCAAATGTAAAATGCAGGATTTTCATTCTTGTTGATACAGAATTAATGCACACATATATACAACAATCTCCCTATGTGGAAAAGCATACAATTTGTCTATTGTACCTACCCCAATGTACAATTTGTCTATTGTACTACCAAAACAACAATTTCTAAATCTCTTTAATTGTTCTTCATTCAATTTTTGCTTAATAGAATCAACAACATCTACCTTCATGGAGACATTAATCTTTGGATGGAAAATACTCATGTTGGTGAACAATATAATCCCAAACCTGAAAAAAATCAATGAAAAAAAAACATAATTAATTATGGAAGTTAATATACTGCATGGTATACCAGGGGTATATCATGACATACCATGTATACCAAACGTTATACCATTGGTATACCACGTATACCGGATGGTACACCATTGGTATATCGAATGTACCATGCGGTATACCATATATAACAGGTGGTATACCATGATATACCAGGTATACAGCATAGTATACCATTGGTATACCAGATGCACCATGTGGTATACCATGTATACCAGGTGGTATATCAATGATATACCATTGGTATACCGTTGGTATATTTGATGTACCAGGTGATATACCATTGGTATACCGGATGTACCATAGTATACCGGATCTACCAGGCGACATACCATTGGTATACCAAATGTACCATGTATAATAGGTGGTATACCATGATATACTAGGTATACCGCATGGTATACCATTGGTATACCGGATGCACCATGTGGTATACCATGTATACCATGTGGTATACTAATGGTATACTGTGGTATACCATTGGTATACTTGATGTACCAGGTGATATACCATTGGTATACCGGATGTACCATGGTATACCGGATCTACCAGGTGGTATACCAATGGTATACCAGGTATACCATGATATAAAAGTAAAAAATTAAAATGAAAATAAAAACATCAATTAAAAATGAAATCAACATTTTTTAATGATAATTATATATTATTTTTTTAATAAAAATTATTTTTACACGATAAAAATAATATTTTTTCCATTAACTTTTATGCATCAATTTTAAACAAAATTTAAATTATATTTATCTATCATTTTTAAATTTCTAATATATTTAATTTTTTTCAATTCAATTTTTTTAATCAATAGTTAAAAAAGTCTATTATTAATATTTAATTTAGTATTTTCAAATGTATAACATAATTTTAATTTTTTTTTAAAACTGGTATACCACCGGTATACCACCTGGTATACCCGAATTACTGATGGTATACCTTCAATTCTGAATTTAGGTATACCATCGGTATACCTGGTATACCAGTGGTATACCAAAATCCAGAATACCATTTTCAATTCTGGATTTTGGTATACCATCGGTATACCTGGTATACCGTTGGTATACCAAAATCCAGAATACAATCTTAATTCTGGATTTTGGCATACCGCTGGTATACCGATGGTATACCAAAATAAAAAAAAATAATTTTGATTATCATTCATAAAAAAAACAGCTCATCAATTTATTTTGATCCATCTTTATTTTGCATAAACATATAGTATGATTAAGCATCTTATATTCTTATGTTATTTGTTAGCTAGACTTTTCATCCAAAATTAAGGCATTTTTCACTAATTCATAGTAACACGGTTTTAGGGATATAGATTGATAAAAAAAAAATTGAAAAGTATTTTCACACTATTTTCATTAGTTTGAGGGTAAAAAACTGTCTTAACCCTTAATATAATAATATGAAATTAGTTTTAATCCTCTAATTATGCAATTTAATTAGCAACAAAACTCACCCGAAACTTTCACCAATGAACCTGGCATCCGCGGCTCGGCTGAGAGAGAAAGCCAAGCCAAATTCGAAGCCGATGCCCACCTCCAAACAGCTTCCTCTCCACAACCGCAAGCCACCAACTTCTGCGCCAACCAGAGCAGCTCAGCCGCCAGCTTCTCTTGAGACCGATCGATACCGTCTCTCCCTCTCCCAACCCAGGCCGCCCAAGTCCCCTCTTTAACAGACCGAACCACCTTCAGCGCCCCGTTCAACCGGAACGGAACTGCCAAGCTCCCGTTCAATTCAAGAAGTTTGTACTTTTGGCCAAGGTAAATAAAGGATTTATCGGCATATAAAAAAATAGGCGTAACAAGATTTCTTAAGAACAAAGTGGCTATGGCGGTAGAGGAGCTTTCCACCATGCCCATGATTTTCGCTTCGTGTTGTGATATGAAGGAGGAAATGATAATGTAAGATCAAACTTAGGATTAGTAGTAAACAATAAATATGGTAATTAAGGATAAGGAGAGGAGGATAGGTTAGGGTGGGAACCTAGAAATGCCGCAACGTTCATCCTCCGATTACAATTCTCATCCCAAAATCAAAAGACTAATGTACAAAAAAAGAACATTTCCCCAAAAATCAACACTCGGAGAATCAGCCCGTACACAAAACCCTTCTCCCGGTCGTCAATAATCGGCAAGATCCAATACGAAGCTCAACACAGCAAACCAAGAAATTGAATGCGAGTACAGTCAGAATGTAACAAAACTAAATTAGAAAGTAAGAAAATTAGGGTAACAAAGATGAACCGAGACCGAGCGAGCAAGAGAGGGGCAATCAAGATAGAAAAATCAAGAAAATGAAGGAACTGAAACTTACCGTTGCTGGTAGGTGAAAGAGCAGAAGCTTGAGCTTAAACAGAGGGGGAGAACATGACGAAAATTGACCTAACAATTGAAGAAATGAATAGAAACAGAGTTAAAAATAAAAGTGGTATTTTTAAAAACATAAATTTAAAAAAATGTATTTTTAAAACTGAAAATTTGATGGAGGTATCTTTGAAAAACAAAGTAAAAAAAAGTGTATTCTGTGTAAATTCCTCTAATATATATTAAAATTTTAAAATTTCAAGCACTAAAAACAAAATTTTAAAAAGTTTGGCGTTGGCGTACGTATGATTAACGGATATCCTTGGGCCAATTCTGGGTTTAGCTGAGGTATTGTCTTTTTAGACTTTTGACCAATGGATAGCAGTGAAGAAATTGAAATTCTATTACTACTATTATAATGGGCCTTAAGCCAGTTAGTGGCCCAAATTCTTATGCCATAATCCCTGAAATTATTTTATTTTTCCTCTTGTACCTTTAAAGAATTGAATTTATTTGTATTATGAATTTTTACATCAGAGCCCATACCTACCCTGAATTATGAGCATTAATCACCAAGAATTTAAAACAGTAGATACATAGTGAACTTAATTGATAACAACCGAATTCATAGACTGACTCAATGATCCAGTCCTAATCGAGTACATAGCTCTATGAGGGTTTTCTAAACCGACCAAAGGTTCGAGCCACTCAGGATTTCTAGCCGGACAATAGATCGATTAAGAACGTGTTCTGAAAACAGCTACTTTACGATATGCAGACAGTTATCACTAACCCATATTTTTTTCGAGAATCGCCGAAAATGGATTAGTGATCGAAAATAACGGAAAATTTTTTCATTATCCGCTGTAAAATGTGTTGGTTCCTCCTATAAAAAAGAGAAAAAACAGGTATGAAATTGTTACTTAATTTTTTGCTTGAGAACTCTTACTCTTTTACACAAAAATTCTAATTTGATAGTCGGAGGCTCCCTTGTCGGAAATCCATCGGTCTTCTGTCTATTTTTGCAGGTGATCACAAGAAACTTGCTATGCATTTTACCCATCATTATTTGGTGCGGTGAGCGTGAAACATGGACATTTTTTCAAACCTCAATCAACCTAAACACCTCCCAACAGAAAAATCAAAATCCAACCCCACCCCGCCTGGAACACTACAGTTTCTCCCTCAATCCAACGACACTATCTCTGCTTCTCCAGCCATGGCAATCCCAAATATTACCCCCAGCATTACCCCTCAAACTGTCCAATCCCTCATTGCCGCACTATTAGCCATCGTAGTTCAAGCTCAACCCCAGCCCTTATCTCCGCAAAGCACCAACCTGCTTCAGGCTTCGCAGCCTCCAGCTCGGGAACCCTACTCACTAGCCTTATCCCAAAATCCCAACTCCACCATCACCCTGACTATCGAACAATTTAACCGCCTCTTGGACGACCGAATTCAAATGCAATAAAACCGAACTACCTTGCAGTATCAAGACAGTTTCCGATCGCCCCTCTCTTGGGAAATATTAGTTGCTCTATTTTTCAATATTCGCCTTCTTCACCTCAAAACCTACAGTGGCAACACCGATCTCCGAGCTCATATTGACCAGTTCCAACACACTATGTTGGTGTTCACAGCTGACGACTCCGCTTTGTGTAAGATTTTCCCCCAAACCTTGGCAGACTCAGCCCAGATCTGGTTCCGAAACCTGCCATCTCATTGCATTGAAAATTTCGAGCAGTTCAGTGACATGTTTGTCGCAAAGTTTGTGGCCGCCATTCGCCCGAACAAGGTGTCCACCGACTTGAATCTCGTGCAATAAGAAAAGGGCGAGTCACTGCGGACCTATGTGGAGAAATTTAATGATGTGGCCATGGACATACAGAATCTGAACCTGGAGGTCGCCATTAACGCTCTTATCCGAAACACGAAATGTCAGGATTTTAGCCACTCCTTAAGCAAGAAATTCCCAAACGATTTTACCGAGCTCATGTTACGAGCACACAAATATATCTACATAGATGAGGCTTGGCATCTTCGCCACGCCTCCCATAGAACATGGGCAGCTAAGAAGGAATGAGGTGAAAGTGCAAGAGCAACTCAGAAAGGGAAAAATTCCAGCAAGATAGACCCAAAGAAATATCGGGGAGGCAACTGGAATAACCGATTATATGCAATTACTACTCTCCGCTCGGACAACCGAAGAGACGAAAGATTCATGCCCCTCACCATCTCTCGTAAACAGATACTAAATTGGCTAAAACAGAATGAACAAGTTAATTGGGCAAGACCCATTAGTGAACTTAATTAAATGATATAAATAGCAAATCAATTTGAAGGACAGTGGACAGCAGCTTCACAATTAATTCCATAGTTAAACAAAATTCCTAAATTAAATGATGGGGTCTCTCAGTCTCTGTGCCTGCCTTCACGTATCTGCCATATCATATAACTAAAAATATGTATGGCTCAACTTAGACATGATTTGAATCTATCCTTGAAGATTGTTAAAGACATAACCATTGATTGAATTTTAGTACTACCGTACAATAATTAGATTACGGTCAATACAATCGATATAAATATTCGATTGATCAGTATCTTTTCACTCAATTGTTGTATATATGTTGAATAATAAGTACGATACAGTAAACTAAATCTATTTGGAACAACCAAATTGTCATGCTGAAGTCAGTCATGTGCTATGGTTTCTCTTGCATTCAGACATAATAAAAATACAAGCTGTGCTGATGCTGTGTGAATATATAAATACAAATCAAAGATTGAAGATTTCCACCGATTTTTTGAACTAATTTTTGTGATATTGACACTTAGTGATTATAATTAGGTACTGTTTTGAGACAATGCAGGTAGTAATGGGATTATAAATTGCACAACACATATAAAATGCAAGGTTTTTGGGGCCCAAAACCACTCCCGTATAGGCATGGGTATTAGCTTAATCTGATTGCATTACGTATGGGCATAACATGCACATGGCTGTGTCTATTTATGTACATAATAATACTAAGAAGAAGAAGAAGAAGAAAAATGCTGCGCACATGGAGAGTTTATATATATATATATATATATATATATATATATAAATAAAGAACAAAGAAAATTGTATTTAGAAAATTTAAAGAAAGGAAAACATGGGCTCTCATGACTTTTTCTTAAGAAGCCAACTTAATTACGCATTACTCTTCCCATGCACACGCCATTTAAATCATGTCTGCAGAGGAACCTTCCTTTCTTGTATGACTTTTTCCTTCTATTACTAGCACGGATTTTTAAATAAGGAAATAAACAGGTGAAGAAAATCTATCTTGGAAATGCCTGCAAATTAAAGTGATTGGAATCCATCGTTTTCAATTAATATTTGGATATACTATTAGATGGATTGCGTTGACAATTCAAAAAGGAGGAAAAGAAAGGATTGTTCTTGCCCAGCCATGGCGTGACAGTATTCATGAAGAGGCACGGAGCTAACTATTCTGAAGTGGGGTATTATTGTATTCATAATTGGAGCTGGTTCTTATACATAAAATAAAAATTAAATCTGAAATTTTACTTAAAAGAATTCGAATTTTTTACTATTCGAATCAATAATTAACAGTAAATTTTTTTAATACATGTAAAGACGTAAAAGTTGTCGCATTGAGGGGGAAGGACCGCAGAAGTATTCTTTATCATGATAAAAAAAAATATATAAGCTAAAATCCAACTTGTAAAAAGGGGCAAAAGTCAAATCTTCACATTGTTTCATTTAATACCCTTCTTTTTTAAACTTTCCAATAAGGTCGTGCTAAGTTTTTATTATCTGTAAATATATTTTCTATTTTATTATTAGTTTTTTTTATTACCCGTAAATGTATTTTCTATTTTATTATTTTTTTTACAAATTCTATTTGTTTAATTACTCATTCTGTATATACATATATGCATACTTTTTATTTCTCAAGAATTAAAATTTTCAATTAATATTTTTCAAATAATATAATTTATTTGTATTTTTACTAATTTATTGCTATATTTTTCAAATGTATACTTTAGAAGTATGAGATAAAATTTAATATTTATTGATAAAAATAAATATTAAATAAAGATAAATTTAAAAAAATTAAACAATTAATTATAGTATAGAAAAAAAAAGAGAGTGAATTATAATATGAAACAAAAAAAAAAAAGGAAAGTATCAAATACCACTTCAAATTAACATATATTTATTGCGTTGAAGAATTATCCTTTTCAGTATCTATTATTGAAATGATTAATTAGTTGAAAAAATTAAGTTCGCTATCTTACATATGTACTCCTTTATTTTTTTTATCTGTTACATTTTGTTATTTTTATTAGAATTAAAAAAATAATAAATAGATTTAAATTTAATATTAAATTACGTGATTAAAATTAAATTATCAAATATAATTTGTTCTAATTTTATTAAAAAATAAAATAAAATTACATTGTAAATTTAAATATAGTAGATAAATGAAATATTGATTTTACTCTAAAGTTACATATAAAAAATAATGGAGGGAGTAGTTATTAATTACAAATCAATGTGAGGAAAAAAGAAAGATATTATAAAATAAAAAATCAAAGAGTTTCTTGTGAATTTCTATACATAGTTGCTTTTGGTTGAGAATACAGGTAATTTTAGGTTGGGGTTTGGTCACAAAACCATCTAATTTTTCATTTATGCCATTAGGGTTTGAATCGTATTAAGCTCTCAGTTCTATGGATTTTCTTCTTCTTATTTTACTTGTCGGAGCTAATAATGCTTACTATGAAATTAGAGAAGAGGAGAGGAGTAGTATTGATGTATGAATTTTGTCGTTAATTGGCTGCAGCCTAGTTCAATTATTGTGTTCATGTGAATCTGCAAGTGTAGCTTTCAGTTTCAGCGTCGTGTTTTTAACTCTGAATTACCATATTAATTACAATATATAGTTTCTTCAAGAAATCTTCTCATACTATGGCCACTGACTTCACTTAAATTCAAAATCTAATTTGACTTCAACAATTTTTAAATTAGCTTATTTGCACATATAAACTTTTAATATAAAATTCTCTTTTAAAAGTTTATTTATTTGCACTTTTTTTATTTTGTTTGAAATTTCAACTTTCTTCAAATTTTGAGTTTGAATTCTTCTTATTTCTTTTGAATTTTAAATTTTCACTATATTTATAATTTTCATGAAACTTGAGTTAATTTTATTCACGAATTTATACTAAAATAATAAATTGTTAATAGTATAATTTTTTTTAATGCAAAAGAATCTCAATTCTACAAAATTTATACGTAAAAACTATTATGGCTGAAATCAACCATGAAAATCACTTGAAACTACTGCCGGTACTCCAACTCACATATAGGTAAACACATTGATTGATCATATAAAATATATGACATGTCAGGCTAAATATTTAATTAGGTATTGTAAAAAAATTTCTGTAAAAAAAGTACAAAATGCTGACACGGTCATCTAGAAAATATTTTTTAATAAATTATAGATTGAATTTAGACAAATGTAATCCTTTAAACAATCATTCTTATGAATAAACAGAACCTCCAGTGTCCTATTCATTGAGCATATTTCTTTTCTGCGAAGGAAGACTTCAAACAAATATAAAGTAATAAGTCGAAACTTGAAATTGTCAAGTTGTGGTCAACCCACCTATTAATTATTAAGCAATCCTAGCGACTCAACAAATACTTTAAAATCTCTAAATTAGCAATGTTTTTTTATGTTTCTTTTTTACCAAGTAGTATTTTTTTGATATGGAGAAAGTTGTTTATTGTTGATAATGATAAGGATGACTATCTCCTATTTCCGTGATATTGTTCAAGGAGCCTTCCAGTAATCTGAAAAATTTCTAATAATAAAGAAATTAAACATCAGTTTTCATCATCAATTTTAACAAAAAAAAAAAGTAGTAGGATGTGAATTATTATTATTATTTTGGTACTAAAGTCTAATTCAGTTCATGTTTCTATGGTATGCAAATTTTGAAGCACAAATAGAAAAAATAAATTACAAATCAATAACTCAAAAATAATTCTTCTTATGCATAAGAAAAAGTGAAAAACAAAGAGAAATACTCATGTTTTATTTGTCTGAGTACTTAAATTTTTATTCGTTGAAATTATGTCCTCTAATTTTAATTAGTCAAAATCGAGCCCCCTGTACGCACAATGCAAAGTGAAAACCTAAGCCAACGTTCTTAATCGTTAATACTGGTGGAATGGGCAATTACACGAAGTTAATACTGGTGGAATGGCCAATATCTGACACAAATTAAATTGATATTATTAGCAAGTAGGAGCTTTTTCGTTGAAAATCACATTATTATTTTAGATCGACGAGTAATTGGTATAAGTTCCGATGGCAATTAAAAGCAAGGTTGCTGCTCAATGCAGTTAATTCAATTGCATCAACTATTAATTAATGGCGTTAAAATCTGATGTAAATATGATGTCACAAGTTTCATCTAAATGTTTCTTTCTTTTCTATTAAATAATTCAAAAGATTTCTTTCTTAATTTGTTACAAAAAAAAAAAAAATCAATAAGTTAAGAGCTCTAGACTTCGCAACTTTGAGATAATTTAAGTATTTCTTCATTTCTTTTCGGAGAAAAGGACCACATTTAACTTCAAATTATTAAAAATGATGCTTAATGTCCTTAAAAAGTAAATATATACTCATTCCATACCATTTTAAAAGATTTTTTTTATTTTATTTTGTCCCAATTTAAATGTACTTTTCAAAATTTGAGCGATAAGTTTATATATATACCCATATTTATTATATATCTTATTAAATATTTCTTACTTTTCGAAATTTAAGCGATAAATTTATATATATATATCCATATTTATTATATATCTTATTAAATATTTCTTTTTTTTATCATTTCATACTTTTAACTAAAATTAAATGAAATTTTTGAAAATATAAAAGAGTATTTTTGTTATTCGCTATAGCTTTTTAATGAAATTGAGATATTTTAATTATTTTTTTAATTTTTGTAAAAAATAAAAAATTATCTTTTAAAATGAGACGGATAAAGTATTATTTTTAATGTTTTATAGACAAATTTGATACAAAATCATTTTACTTTAATTATACCCTCCTACAATAAGTATTGTTCAATTTTTCCTTTAAAAGTAATTTTGATAATAACGTAAACATTAAATTGTCTTTTTTTTGGATTGGTAAATTAATAAATACTAGAGTAATTAAAGAGTTTTTTTTTTATTTTGGTGAAATAAAAAAATTACTTCTTCCGCCCCACTTTAAAATGTTATTTTTCCTATTTTATTTTGTTCCACTTTAAATATATTTTTCGAAATTTGAGTCATAAGTTTACAAGTATACCCTTATTTAGAGGTGGCAAAATTGACTCAAATCCAAAATTCAATCCAAATCCATCCAAAAAATATCCAAATCCAACCTAATCCAAATAAATATCTACCGGATCAATCCAAAACTGATCCATTTTATTTTTTAACCCAATCCAATACCCATTGGATCAACTTAAAACTGATTTATTTCATTTTTTTACCCATTAAATATGTATCCAATGAATTTTTTCCAAAATCCACACTTTATGCCTTTGGAAATCCAGTTCCTATAAAATTGCCTCGGGTGATTATGAATTTCTTGTTTCTTGACTACTATTTTTACACTTTTGCTGTTTGGATTGAAGGAAAATGAGTTCGCATTTTTTTTCTGTCTCTTTGGTTGTTCAAAGATGAACTAGTCGGGAAAACATGCAAGTGTTCACATACTGATGGGTGTCGAAATCAACATAAATAAAATTTCTACTTAAAACTAACTTGTAATTAGTGATGAGCAGGATCAAATCCACAAAGATTGGTCAAGTTTTAATTCTTTAAATAACTAAAAAATTAACAAACCAAAAATAAATGATAGGGAGTTTTGTAAACTAATAATTAAAAATAAAATTAAATAAAAAATAAAATTAAAAAAATAAAATAAAAATATAGAAAAATAAATAAAGACATAATCAATGAATGAAAAATTTCAGTTAAAGACATTCACAACACATGATTCAATCAATTCATCATCGATGAAAAAATAATTGTTAAAATCAAACAATGGATCAGTTATAGTCATTGCGCGCTCTCAACTTAATCTTTTCGTATTAATGAATTAACCAAGTAAGACTGTAATTACTTTTTAGCCAATAAATAACCCTTAACAAGCGAAAGAATTTAATCTATTGACAACATTACGAGATAAAAATATTCGATCTAAGCCAACCGATTTACAAATGATACCAATTTAGACCAAATCATATATTTACTCAACATAACAGTCATTGTAAGGAAGCTACATTGATCGCTACTTATTATTGATTTCACTAAATAATTACGGATTTAGCAAATTCAATTAGCAATATATTACTTAATTAAATGCACAACGAGCTCAAATTGCACACCTAAAAAATAATAACCGGGTTATGTTTTCTCTAATCCACAGTAAATAACATAAACACTAAATGAAAATAAGAATAAAAATTAAGCACAAAATCTCACAGTTAAAGAAATACTGACTTTGAATTAATCTTTAATTGAAAATAATAATTTAGCCACTCATGGCTATTATAAAACTACAAACAGAGAATGAGAAAAACTCTGAGAACTGAGAATCTAGAATTTAGAATGAGTAAGAACTGAACATGATATCCCCTTTCTATTCTTAACAAAACTCCTAAAATAGAAGTAGTTTAATGCTACCCAAATAATAAAAATAAATTAAAATACTAAATAGAATCTAAACTTTCTAAAACTACTACCTTTTGTCTCCTAAATTAAGGTCTTAACATTTCTAAATTTCAGTTAGGGTAGAAGTGACAGCTATGTCAAATTCGCACAAGAATCATGCCAAAATCATAACTCCACTGTAGCTCCCTTGGGCAACTAGATAATTCCTTTAAACAAAACAACTGGGCAAGGCTTGCACTTTAGCCTTGGGAAACTAAGCAACTCTCTTAGGCAAGGCAACTTCTAGAATTTTCATCTATCAACTCTTTGTTCCAAAAATTTCTTTCTTTTCCAGATCATCTCCAATAAGCCTTAAAAGTATAACTTCCTCGAAATCGGCTTCTGTAGTCAGAAAAATAAATAAACCAATGAAAAGTTTCTAAAACTGACTTAAAAAAATACAAAATAATAAGCAAAATTCAAATAAATATATGCACTTTTAGCAACTTAACAAATTCTTCTACACTTGTGCCATGCTTGTTCTCAAGCATTAGTTAAACAACACAGTTAATTTCTTCAGAAATATTGTCATACTCAAATAAAACACAATCTCAAAAGCTTCAACCTTATTAAAATGCAAGGCAAATTAGAGAACGATATTCAAAATGATTTCCTATAAATTCATATCATAACATGGGTTCCTTAATATCCTTTTTAAATCAGAAACAACAAGACTCAAAAATATTTTAAGCATGCAAGAATTTTAAGGTTTAAGTTCAAAATTAAATTAATGCACATAGATGAATTGCCAAATCGAAAGAGACAATAAACACACAAATTTCAATAAGGGAATCAAACTAACAAAAATTTTATTTTTTGCACCATTTTTACTTTTGATGCTTTTATTTTCTTTTTTTTTTCATAAGGAAGACTAAAATTGCTTACAAGAAATGTAGAGGTCCTTTTTTATGTGAGGTACTCGATTCTGATCCGCATACACCCAATTACTCAGACAACACAAATCCAAGTTGCTACTAGCTCTACTCATATCCAAATTTTTAATGGACATCGGAGTTAATTTTTTTTCTAATCTCCCTCTTTTTTTTTCTTTTTCCTTTTTCTCCAGTAAAAGATTATGGCAACTAGATTTACAAACTATAAGCACATAAAAATTAATTTGATGTCTCAACTAGTTTTAACAACTACCTAATGTACAAAGATCCTAAGTTAAATTTCATGCAAAAATTTATTTCACCTATTTAAATCAAACCTTGAGATTTCTAATTCAAAAGAAAATTGAGGCAACCATGAAATATTTGCAAAAGAGTAAATCATTAAGAAATCAACTCATTTTCTTCCTAACATCCAACAAGTTAAAACTAAATGGTCAATGAATTTATTTAAGATAAAAAAAATTTCTGAAAAAAAAGAGTGAAATTCAACAAATGCTAAGGAAAAAGAACCAAAGAAAATAAAAATTAACGTTGAAAATCATGAGATAAATGCTAATCCACATCACCTAACTTAACCACGACAAAATATGCCCAACAATTTTAATAAACAAAAAATTTTCTATCAAATTCAATCCATTAAGTTCCTAAAGTAACCATCTAAAATATGCATCTCAACTTAAAAAGCCATATATTTTACCACAAATTCAAACACAACATCACAAAGCAAATTAATCACATAACACTTCTATCTCAACCCTTCCCTACACTTTCTCCTTGCATTGTCCTCAATGCAAAATTATCACACAAACGTGAAACAAAGGGCACTATAATAGAATAACAAAAAGAAAGAAATAATATTACTCTGTGGAAAGGAGTAGTCCAGCCTATCAATGATGCGAAGAAGAAGGTGCGGTGAACCCCACATGCTGAAAATAGACCAAAAAGCTTGCTTGCAACTGGTTGACAGTGGATGTAATGCTCTCAAGGCGTGCTTCAATTGCAGTGGGCAATGTTGTACGAGGAACAAAAATAGTGGCGTGGAAGGATGCTTGTGGATCTTTCTTTTAGGTATCCTTTTTTGAAAATCCTATCTTTAGTTAAAACACCTATTTTTGTGCTCCTCGCGGTCGAATCTGAGATTCCCTCCTAGCTTCTGTGCTGCTGAAGGGAATTGACTCTTTCCTGTGGCTAAATAAGGTTATTTTCTGGGTGGTTTTGCAGGAATTGGTTTGTCTTCATGGCTTGTCTTATCATCTGAAGTGTTTTCATCAACCGACCCAACCTGCATCTATCTAGATTTATAAGTAATCGATTTTTCCCTTTATCTTATGCTTAAGATTGGGCAAAATTGTTAGATCGGGTTCGATGTCATGTTGTGTAGTATTGGACTGACGAATCGATGGGAGTAGGATAAGAATTAGGGGCGGCTTCATGCGGGTATGAGGGGTGTCATGAGCTTATCGTGGCTGCTGCTGCTGGCGTTCATCGTCAGCATGCGATGGTTGCGGCTGGGGTGCATGGGTGGCTGACGCTGCGGGATCTTCTACAATGCTAGGTTATTGTGAGGGGTGCGAGTGCGTCGCTGCGGTGCTTGGGCTCGTCTAGGTTGCTACGGCATCCTTCGCAATCTCCTGTACTGGTCGGCGCTAGCAAGCTACTATTTTGGCATGGCCTGTTGTGTTGGTACGGTGCTTGTGGGTTGCTGCTCTGGTACGGCTTGCGACAAGGTGACCTGCTGCAGGCTATGCTAGTTTGGCGAGGCATGGCTATGGCGGCTGAAGCTAGATCTGCAAATGGGAAAAGATGTCATAAGGGTTTGGGTGGGGAAGATGCAGGACAGTGAAAGATAAATAAAAAATTAACTTTGGTAAAGATGAAAGACAGCGAAAGATAAATAAAAAATTAACTTTGGTAAAAAGAAGAAAAGGAAAAATAACTTTGGTAAAAAGAAGAAAAGGAAAAATAAATTAGTTGTGGTTAAAAAAATAAATGGGTTAAAAAGAATTAAAACCCATAAAGAAAAGATAAAGCCCACCGAAATAGAATGAGACCCAAATATTTTTAAACCCACCAAATTAATTTTTAACCCATGAAAAATCCAAGTCAAAATAATCTAAAGATAATGGGCTGTCACCATTAATAAGCAATTGGAGTTTAAAACTTCCCCACAAATCCATTGTTCTATTCTTAGTAAATTGCCAAATTTAAATTCACAAACAATTTTTTTTAATAAAAGACATGAATTTTATTTTTATCTTGCCAACAGAGATCTAACTAGTCACGCACTGTACCTGCGACAAATAAAAATCAAAAAATTTAAAAACTATTAAAATAGGTAAAAGGCAGTAAAACATAAAAAAATCAAAGAGAACTATAATTTAAATCTAAATAGTAACAGTTCAGCCTTAGGCAAGGCTGAACATTGGGTTGCCTCCCAGTAGCGTATTTCTTTAACATTTTTTGCCAGACATTTTTAGAATTTTACACCTTTCAACCTGGTCAGGAATTCCATTTTAGTGTTCTTCCATTTACCACTTCCTGCAAATTAATGTCAATCACCAAATTCTTATCAAATTTGTTAGCCTTTTTGAAAGTAGAATCCAAAAAATATGAAAACTTCAAATTGTTGGAATTATCATCCAATTTAAATGATTCATTAATTAAATATTCAATAACATCAATTTTAAAAATATTGGATACATCACTAGAATTTTTTTTAGTATCATAAACATAAAATTTAACAATTTTTCCATCAAACTTCATAGTAAGTATACCCTTATACACATCAATTTTTGCCTTGACTATGTTGAGAAATGGCTTTCCTAACAAAATATCTGAAGAATTTGAGAATTTATCATCATCCATGTCAAGCACATTAAAATCAGCAGGAAAGATTAACCCATCAACTTGCACTAAAATATTCTTCAATACCCCTTCAAAATAAATAATAGATTTATTAGCAAGCTGAAGTACAACATTTATCTCTTTTAATGGACCAACATGTAAAGATAAACAAATAGTCAATAGCATAATATTTATTGAAGCTCCTAAATCACACATAGATCTTTTTATCATAACATTGCCTATAGCACAAATGATAGCAAACATACCTTGATCCTTACATTTTGGAGGTAATTTTTTTTTGAATCACAGTAGAGATATTTTCTTTTATACTCACCCTTTCATTACCAACTAGCTTTGTCTTATTATTGCATAATTTTTTAAGAATTTTAGCATGCTGAGCTATTCATTTAATTGCATCAAGTAAATGAATATTTACCTCAATCTTGCGAAAAATATCAAAAATATCATTCTTTTCCTTTTTCTTCCTGGACTTGGCTAATCTCTCAGGAAAAAGAGGCTGGATGACAATGGCTAGGGGCTAATCTGATACTTTCTCCTTGGACTATCCATTTTTTACTAATTTTACCTCTTTTTTAGCTTCTCTCTCTTTTTTCTGGTCACCTTTCTTTGGCAGGGGCTTCTCCAGCTCTTTTTAACTCCTCAAGGAGATTGCACTAATATTTAGCATTGGGTTCTCTATGGTTTATGAAGCCAAACGTTCTTGGAACTCTAATCTACTCAAAGATATTGTTGTTTGGATCATTTTTTTCTCTAAATTTTGAAACCTTGAATCTATTTTTTCTGGATACTGTTGAAATTCTTTAGTTGATAAACAATAAATCATATCTTTATAAGACATACCTTGCTTAGCAGCTGATTGAGGGGGTTGTATAGGTTGAAAATTCTGAAAAGTTTGTGGCCATCCGCCATAATTGAAGTTTGACTGACTCATCCACCATGAATTGTCATTATTTGCATAAGAGTCATAGCTTCAATGTGGCAAACCTAAAAAGCTTTCATGTTTATAAGAACTCATTTGGTAATAAGCTCCATACTGTTGCTTATTTTCTACAGCCAAGTTCTGAACCAATGTTGTGAGGTATGAGAGTCTAGACTCAATAAAACATCAATCTTCAACCATTTAAAAAAAATTAAAACTAACATACACCAATCCTAGATAACTGTGCCAAAATTTAATGGGTGTTGAGACCAATAAAAATAAAATTCTTACTTAAAACTAACTTGTAATTAGTGATAAGCAGGGTCGAATCTACAGAGATTGATCAAGTTTTAATTCTTTAAATAACTAAAAAATTAACAAACTAAAAATAAATGATGGGGGATTTTGTAAACTAATAATTAAAAATAAAATAAAATAATAAAATAAAAATACAAAAAATAAATAAATACAAAATCAATGGATGAAAAATTTCAGTTAAAGACATTTGCAGTATAGGATTCAATTAACTGATCATTGATGAAAAAATAATTTTTAAAATCAAACAATGGACCAGTTATAGCCATCGTCTTCGTGCTCCCGACCTAATCTTTACATATTAATGAATTAACCAAGTAAGACTGTAATTAATTCATCGTCAATAAACAATCCTTAACAAGCAAAATAATTTAATCTCTTGACAGCATTATGAGATAAAAAGATCCGATTTAAGCCAACCCAATCTACAAGCGAGATCGATTTAGATCAAATCATGAATTTACATAACATAACAACCCTTGTGAGAAAGCTACATTAATCGCTACTTGTTATTGACTTCACTAAATAATTACGAATTTAACAAATTCAATTAGCAATATATTATTTAATTAAATGCACAACAAGCTCAAATTGCACACCTAACAAATAATAATTAGCATATAGCTTTTCTAATCTACAATAAATAACATGAACATTGAATGAAAATAAGAATAAAAATTAAGCACAACAATCTCACAGTTAAAGAAAAAAATTCTGATTTTGAATTAATCTTGAACTGAAAATAATAATTTAACCACTCATGGTTGTTACAAAACTACAAACAGAAAATGAGAAAAACTATGAGAACTGAGAATTTAGAATTTAGAATGAGGAAGAACTAGATCTGATCTTTCCTTTTTATTCTTAACAAAACTCCTAAAATAGAAGCAGTTTAATCTACCCAAATAAGAAAAATAAAATAAAATACTAAATATAATATAAACTTTCTAAAACTACTGCCTTTTGTCTCCTAAAATAAGATATTAACATTCCTAAATTTCAATTAGGATAGAAGTGTCAGCTAGGTCAAATTCGTACAAAAATCATACCGGGCAAGGCTTGTATTTTAACCTTGGGCAACTGAACTCCTTTGGGCAAGACAACTTCTAGAATTTTCATCTATCAACTTTTTTCTCCAAAAATTCTTTTCTTCTCCACACCATCTCCAATAAGGCTCAAAAGTATAACTTCCTCGAAATCTGCTTTTACAGTCAACAAAATAAATAAACCAATGAAAATTTTTTAAAACTGACTTAAAAAAGTACAAAATAATAAGCAAAATTCAAGCAAATATATGCACTTTTAGCAACTTAATACATACGCACTTTTGCAGATAAATTAAAGTTTGACTTCAAATTTTTTTCCTTGTTCATATTTCTGCTTGGCTTTACTTTCTGTTTGTTTCATGAGAAAATTATTTGAAAATCGAGTATACAAGTCCATTGAAGTTATAGTAGTGCTGTTCTTTTCTAAATTATTATGTATATAAATTTTTCATGACTTGAAATTTGTGTTTCGTGACTGAAATAATGTGAAGTCTAGCTGACTGATGTTGTTCTCTCTACAGTTCTCGTAACTGGTGGCCGATCGAACGAAATTCTATTTGGAATGCCCTTTGGAAATCACCTCTATTAAGGCCCTTATACCATCTTCCTCAACCAAATTCTTGTACTGAACAACGTAGGATTTTTTCTCATCTCTCATACCTTCTCGTTGTTCTTAATGTCACTTACCTCATTGTTTGATATGCTCCCAAGAAAAAATAAGAAACTTTAATTTTTACTGAGTTTAATAAAAATAAAATGATTAACACAATTCAATGGTTTTAATTAATTAATAAAAAAATTTATAATAATTTGCATTAAATCTATGGATCGATCCACATCCATTCAACCTATTTGGATATTGATCCATTTATTATTCATATATTTAATCCATTAATGATCCAACTCATTAATGATCGGTCCATTAATGATCCAATTCAAATCCGTCTATTTGCCACCTCTACCCTTATTTATTATATACTTTATTAAATATTTTTCTTTCTTATCTTTATCCACTTTTAACTAAAATTAAATGAAATTTTTTGAAAATATAAAAAATGTATTTTTATCAATAAATATAATTTTTTATAAAATTAAGATATTTTAATCATTTTCATAATTTTCTTGAAAATTAAAAATTTATCTTTTAAAATGAGATGGATAGAGTAATAATTATTTTTAAATGGATTGAGTAATTTTTTTAATCAAATTAATATTATTACTTTTTTTTAGTTCATTTACCTCACTAATCTGAATTGGCATTGGGTATATCAACGAAAGCATAAGTCACATGAGACCTTTGGTTAAATAAGAATATACCGTGCCATCCTATTTTGTCTCAAAGATATTATTAAATGATTTTTTTTAATTCTTATACAATAATTTTTCCTAAAATGAAACAGGGGAGTGATATTTAAATATTTCTTTTTTTTTTAAAGAATTCAAATGTTTCATTCTAATATAAAGCTAAAATAATATTATTTTTGTAAATTACCTAAAATAGTATTGAATTTCCAAAATTATTAGAATATAGGCACAACAGTTATATGCACCACAAAACACTTCTTAAAAAGTAAAATTAAAATTTCCAAGAAAACATTCAAACAGTAAGTGTTGGATATAGTGTACTAAAAGATTTTAACTTGGAGTGCATACTATTTCTTTCTTCCTATCAAAAAAAAAAAAAACAAAATTAAAGATTATATATTAAAACAATCAAAATTAATTTCAAAATTTTGTCATTGAATAGTTTGTGTATATATATGTAAAGAAAACCGAATCTAACTTCTCAATATCTACGTGTTAAAATTTAGGGCTAATTTCATCCATAATTACTGAACTTTTGGCCAATTTCATGTGAATAATAATTTTTTTATATAAAAATTACTGAAATTTGTGAATATATACAACAAAATCAATTTAATCGATTTTCGGCAAGGAAAACGTTAGAAGTCTAGCTGGCATGCCCGGTCATTACAATATGTACACATGACATCCAAAATGGCAATACATCAGTATGACACATATCAAGTTTGCCATTTCAACGCACATGTGGACTGTAAATAATGTTTGAAATCGCCATGTGTCATGCTGATGTGGTGTCACGTTAGATATCATGTGTGCATATTATGGTGACCGGATATGCCGGCAGAATTTTTCGGCATTTCTTTTGCCAGAAACCGGTCAAAGTGATTTTATTGTATATATTCCTAAAATTCTGTGATTTTTATGAAAAAAATTATTACTGTTGCGAAATTAATCACAAATTCAGTGACTATGAATGGAACTAACTCTAAAAGTGATTTTGTTGTATATATTCGTAAATTTTCGTAATTTTTAAGAAAAAAATATTATTACTATTGTGAAATTGACCACAAGTTCAATGACTATGAATGGAACTAACTCCAAATTTTGAGATATCAAATTATTGACTTATAAATTGTAAAGCTTTCAACCTAATAAATAAATGATGTGAAATTAGTAATAATTTTGGAGGTACACAATTTATGTGGCGACCTCTCCACATTTTATGAACAATATATTTTAACAGGCCATCTCTATATTAATCTACGAAAAATAAAGAATGAGTTGGCTTGAATACATATTAAAAACCAAAAATAAATTAATCTCAAAAATTAAGTTTCAGTTAATAGATTATAAACTTTAAACATTTGAGATTAGTTAAAGAAGCACATTACAAACCTAACTGCTTAACTAGTGACAGAGAAAGAAAAACAAGCTGTAGATTATGATTTTTCCGCATATGAAAATTGGAGTTCTCAATTTTGAGACACAGAAATAAAAGATGGAAAAAGAAAAAGAAAATAATAAAATCAGCATTTAAGGAGAGAAGGGCTCAAGAAAGAGAGCGGTGGCCAAGTAAGGGCATGACTCTTGACTACCATCTATCACCCTCAACACCTCAATTTTCGCAAAGAAAAAAGAATGGGATAAGAAGATATTAATCTTAATCTCAAGTTTGATTAGGAGCTAAAATATATTTTATCATTCGGAAAAAAAGAGCTAAATCACAATAAAACCCTAATTCTGTATAAACATATTGTCACAAATGTAGAGGTTTAAGCTCTAATAGCATATGATTAATAGATAATACTGCTTTAAGTGTACAGGATATTCATAAGGATATAGTTTTAATATACACTTTTTTGTTCTTTCCACTAAGATGGAGACGGTTATCTTAAGTCTGCTTTAGTTATGCTACCTATAAAACAGATTTTTACTAGCAGAAGACCTAGACGTACCCAAAAAAAAAAAAACTAACATTCACAGCATAATAATTAAGGTTTTTCTTCTTCTTCTTCTTGTTATTTATTCTCAAAATAACCCAACTGCTGTGTCATCTAATGACATATTAATTAGATCTTCTTGACCATGAGGAGCACCTTCGTCGAAAAGCCATTTCTCCAGCAAAGAAAGAGGAACTTGATTATCCATGGCGGGCTTGCTCTCATCTTGGAAAAGGCTAGTTTCCGGCGTCAAATTAATATTCTCATCCAACGATTGAGAACCATCTGAGTTTGAAGATGAATTGAAACTAAAAATAGAGTCAAATCCCAGATCAAGAGTTGTAGCACTAGAACTGGAATTGGCTGCTCCTGCTACGGCATCGTTTATTGAACTTTGAGGACTTGGTTTCGGTGAATTTTTCATCCAGTTTTGAAGCAATTTGGCTATGTTTTCAGCACTATAAGCATAAGCAGGAGTAGCAGAACAAGCAGATTCTTGAGGTTGAGATGGACTTGTGTAAGTATTAGTATAAATAGATGGCTTTGAATCAGTTGATTTGTTAAGAGATAAAGCTTCACGCAGTGCTTGTTTAGCTAAACGAATATCCGTTTGAAGCCTTCTCTCCCATTGACCTTTTGTCTGTGAAACCGAAAACCCATCATGACTTTGACCATCTTGAGCCTTCTTCAGCTTCTTCTTCAGATGGGTATTCCAATAATTTTTTATATCATTATCTGTTCTTTGAGGAAGATAAGATGCTATGGCAGCCCATCTGGAGAAAAAACATTAATTATCAGTTCAGAGATTTGGAGAAAAAACAACAAAAGACACAGGAATTTTGTTTAATTTAATTAACTAATTACCTGTTGCCTAAAAGATCTTGGAGATGGATAATAATCTTCTCTTCACGATCAGTGAAATTACCACGCTTAATACCTGGCCGGAGATAATTAGTCCATCTAAGCCGGCAGCTCTTACTGCATCTAAACAAACCTAAACAACCCAACAAATAAATCTAATTTAACATTTTGGGTACACTGCCAAATCAAAGAAAGTACAGATCACTTCAAGATAATAAATACACAAATTTAAAGATCTACCAACCCCAAAGAAGAAATACGAAAAGATAAAGTAAGTTATTAATTAAAGAAAAAGAATCAAAAGAGTTACCTGTATTAGTAGGAACTGCTCTCCAGTTTCCGGGTCCGTGTTCTTGAATATAAGAGACCAAGATTATATCTTCTTCAGGGGTCCATGGCCCTTTCTTCACTCCGATTTTGTCACAGCAAGGTAGTCTCCCCATATCCTTAAATTTCTGTCTGTTATCTTCAAGATTTATCAGCAGAAGGGTGTATGCATAAACAGTCTAAGTAAGAAAAGTTGGTTCTTAGAAATGCGAGACAAGTGTCTAAAGGCTTGACATATATAGAGAGACGAGAGCAATATATTTAAGGAACTGTTTGCGCTGACCAGAGTGAGGGGTAAAAGGGTTTGTTTCTACGGAGTCAAAACGAGCATTTACTCCTGCCTTGCGAAAAGTCAGCTGTATATATTGTACTTATTATTGCTATTAAGCCCCTCTCTCTCTCTCTCTGGGTGCTGCCAAAACCGTGTTGCATTCATTATGAGCACCGTGGAGATGCCACCGAAATGAATACAACCTAATTTACTATTTACCCTCTTTAATGCAATTAATCTGCAAGTTACTTCGTCTGTTTTAAAATATATATTATTTAAAAAAAATAAATTTATTTCATAACACATAATATTTTAATATAATCATAACATATTAATTAATTTTTATCAAATATATCATTATTTAAATTATTTTTATAAAAATAATTTTTAATCTATATTAATTATATTACACAATTAATATAAGGGTAATAAGATATTTTAGTTATGAAATAATTACTATTTTTAAATATTATACATTCTCCTCTAACGTTAAATATTTTAAAATGGAGGAAGTAACAAGTAAACAGTGTCCTGCCTTATATAAATATATGCGTACATACTAGCTAGTCACCGGCCCACGTTGTGGAAGCAGTTTAATTTCATAACACCGCAAAATAGAAGTGAAAAATGAGCGGATTTGACGGATTTAGATTGAATCATTAATGATTAGATCTTTAGTGGATCATAAATAGATCAATATTCAAATAGGTTGAACGAATTTAAATCGATCTATGAGTTTAATGCAAATTATTCTAAAATTTTTATCAACAATATGAGTAAATTACAAATCCAATGGGTTAAATAATAAACGATATGATGAAAAAATAAAAAATATTAATTTTTCTTCCGTTTCACAAATTATTATTTTTTTAAAAAAATTTATCTTATCAAATTGTCATTTTGCCAAATTTCAAGACATTTAATACATCATTTTCAACTTTATTATCACACAATAATATCAACAAAACATTTAATACCTTAATTTATATTTTTTCACACACTTTACTATAGTAACTTAAATTAAAATGGAATATTTAACCTATTCAATATAATTTTATATAAAAATTAGTATAATTAATAATTATCTTAACGTGATAAGCAACCATTTGATGGCACGGATTTGAGTATTTTTTTTAATTCAACAATTAAAATCCATTATGTACAGTATATACAAGCTACCGAATGAATACTCTTATAAAGACATAAATAATTGATTATCCATATTCATTGAATATATATTTGAGTGCAACATTCTTTTATCCTTGATTGAGATAAAATTGTTCTAATTTATTAAAAAAAATAAAAAAATTGGGTAATCAAAGTGATCGTGCTTTGAAGAAATGAAAAAAAATCGTGTTGAAAGAACTAAAATTTGCATTGTTTATAAAAAAATTTACCTAATGGAGATTTTGAAAAAAAAAATCAATTTGGTTGAAAAATAAAATGAATCGGTTTTTTGTTGATCCAATGGATTTTAGGTTGGGTTGAAAAATAAAATAGGTCAGTTTTAGGTTGACCCAATAGGTATTTGTTTGGATTGAGTTGGTTTGAGTCATTTTTTTTTATGAATTTGAGTTGAATTTTGGATTTGAATCAATTTTGCCACCTCTACGGCAAAATGTTAAAATTATTATTTTTTAATGAAACATTTATATAATTTACAAAATAGAATCCAAATAATGCACCTAACCGGTATTTACATAAAATCCAAATAATCCACATTAATTTGTTATTGATATATGATATTTTATTCTATCTCTAAATTAATTAATTGAATAAATAAAGTGTTAGATTTTTAAAATATAAATTATATCGAATTGTTAAGAAAAAAAATTTGAAAATCTGGTATAACCATAGCATCTTTTAATGGTGTAAGAAACTATATATATCACGATATATTACAAGAAATATATATAAATATCTCTCGAAGCGCAGATCGTTGAAACGGAAGCAGAAATCGATTGTTTCATGTTATCGGCAAAGCCTATCACCCACGTGTCACAAATTACGGGATGAAAGCATAGATCCACGAACTAAAAACTCCTTAGACAAAGAGAATATATAAAAAGACAAACTAACAGAGTTTCGGTATCTCTAAGTTTTCTCCTCACTTTCAAATGAAGAAACTAAGCCCTTATATAGGGCTTTATTAAAAAATACTTAATTTCCTTAATAATGATGAATTAAATTGGCGCGCAGTTACAATATTAATAAGGAAATAATAAATATGGCAGTTACGAAATTAACATGTAACTGTCCATATTAATGCACGCATAAATGGTAGATTCTCTAATTAAGGGAAAACCAATATGGAACTAATTTCATATAAATTATTTCTTGTTTTGATATTATATCTATTATATCGAGGCTAATTTATCATCTCGTGAGTCATGGGCGTATCCCAAACTCCTTTATCTCCCACTCGCACATGACGAAATAATTTTCAGTCATTCTCTCCTATCATACAAGCAGATAGTTCGTGTGACCGGCATACATCGAGAACACTAATGCTATACACCTATTAAGGATATATAACGTCTCGAGAAATGAGATCTTCTCACAATTGTATGCCAAACCCTAGATAGTTTTCTCACGTTCGTTGTTTTATCTTATGATCTCATAAAAATAACTTCCGTATTCACTATTGTGTCTTTACTTATAAAGACTACAATAGGTATACTGGTGAACCACGAAACTACCGAATGTGATCGAAAAATATCTTTCCTTTTTTCTATATACCTTCCATCATAATCCAACTTGCTTTTCTAGTTAGATCCGCCGGATCGAAATTTTTTCATAACCCTTTGGAGACTAGCTAAGCTAGCCACACTGAACTATACTTCAGGTATATGTTAAGAATCCTGAGTGTCGAAAAAATTAGGATCTCACACTAGAAAAAATTTGAGATCATTCACATAAAATTCTCTTCCTTTGGTCAACTCAAGCACACATGGTATGATGCATGTGTTATGGTGTTCTTTTCTTTTCCTTAAAAGAACGCATATCTTATCATTATTTAACACCATACAGAAGTATAAGATTGCAATGCATCGAAGCATTCAACTTTAGTTCTTCCACTTTAGAACTACTTCTGGCTTTTAAGACATAACATGATAGTTTTATTTAACTTATCATAGGATTACACTTAATCCAATTTAGATCTCAATCCAAAGCATACAACCTCATGTATGTCTTTATTTTGCACCTTAACAAGATTCATCTTATAATTTCTACAAGACGACACTTTTATTTTGAACAGGTTTCCGAAATTCACTTTGTGTTCAAAAATTGTCTCATCTTAGTCTTTGTCAACTCATTATCAAAACTAAGGTAAATACCCGTGTGAGTAGTGTAACGCCCTTACTGTAACGGTCTTATCGAACAGGCAGTCGGTCGAATTTTTTTTTTCACCTAATTCCCTTAACAATCAGTATGCATATGAACTTTCATTAATCAATGACCTATAACTGTCCAGAAATCACTATGCATTTAATAAAATTTTGGCAATAGAATGGCTATATTCTTAACTAGCCCCCTGAAAAGCAGACATTTACACAGCCTCTCAGAGGCACAACAGTTTATATCAATCATATAACACATCCACAATTATTATCAAGCAACACTTATATATCATCCATTCCCTGCAATTCCTTATCCTCATACTACCATAAATAATACATAATACGATAATGGCTACAGTATTATCTTCATATACAAAACATGATAGGTATATATATATATATATATATATATATATATATATATATATATGCCACAAAAATAATCTTTTTAACTCTTCAGCTTCAATTTTTTCTCTGTGTACCCATACTCCAGACTATCTGTACCTGCACGCAGTAAATTCTACGTGCTGAGCATTAAACATGCCCAGCGGTGACTAAAAATCATAGTATTTTTCTAGCATATAAATGTATTAATAATTTTGATTTAAGTAATTTATTATCGATTTTTCTTATTTAAAAGCAATATTTATTTTATGAATGACTAATTTCCCGTTCAATTCATAAACTCTCTTATATTTTCAAGTTAGTCCTTAAACTTCTCATTTATTACAAAAATGCCCTTTTTACTCTGTTAATTACTAGTTTGCCCTTTTTATTCCTTATTTTCTTATCTTACCTTATTAGCTAACTTATAATTTACCGTTTAATCCTTAATTTAACCTTTTTCATGTAAAATTACATTTTAGTCCTTTAACTTTATATGGTTGGCTTTTTTACCCAATTAGTTGACTAAATTATCATTTTACCCTTATTACTTATTTCTTTTGTTACTTTTATCAATTAATTTCCCCTTTTAGGAAAATTACCGTTTTACCCCTAACTTCTAAATTCTTTTCATTTTAGTCCTTTTTCATATAAAACTTTCATTTTAGCTTCTCTTTCACACTTTTAACATTTTCTTATCAATATGCCCCTAGTATAGACCCAGCAGAAAACTCTCAGACCGGATATGCGGGACGTGGACCCCACAGGGCCACAACCGAATGAGAAATGACCTCCAAAAATCATTCCTCATATAACATATAACATGTGACAGTACGTATGATAAATATACCATGGAGATCAGTGATCCGTCCATAGTAAAGCAAGTCGCCATGACTTGTACCGAGGTATATGTATCCCTATGGCCAGCCAATTATATCCTGAACTAGGTTTTACTGCCTGACTCTTTCTAAGGGCACATATTTTCTTAATTTTCTTACTTTTCATTTCTTTTCAATACAGTATTAATACTTTATACTTACAGTCAATCTTATTTACACATTTTACGAAACATTTCACAGTAATTCACCATGTAATCAATAAATTATGCCATAATTCATTCAAATGTCATATTTTTCAACTAATACCTAATTAATATTTATTCCTAAAATATTCATTTAATTCTCATAAATTCTATAAAAATTCATAACCATTAATTTACATTAGTATTAATATTAGGAAGCTTAAAATCACTAAAATCATCAAATTTCACATTAATTTCTTATGACATACCATTCGGCCTACACAACAAGTCCATCATATCATTGGTTTTAACTTCATTTAAAGTTTCTAATAGGCTTATATAACTCCTAAATGCATGATTATAACATTAATTTCAATTATAACACAATACATAAAAATTTTCTTAAGAAACCTAAAGGAATTTCACTAATTTAATAGGGAAATAAAAGGATTAATTAGCCACACACCTTTTTTTATGGATTAGCCTTGCCTAGGCTTCCTTTTCTTTTCATTTGGCTTGAAAAATTTGCTCCTCTTCTTGGATTCCTTAACAAACCAAAATTTCCATCAATGATAACTCAATTATTTTGACCTCAAATGCTAAATTTGACAGCAAAAATGAACTCTAGGCACCCAAAATTAGTAGTAGGCACCTAAAAACCAAATAAAAAGCAATAATTTCACATACCTAATTTTGACACCTAAACTGTTAACTCTAAATTTCTCTTGATTTTCTTCTTTGAATCAAAGATTGGAGCTGATGAAGGTAATCTAGAGAGGCTGAAATCACTTTAGTAGGCTTTGATTTGATGAGAATTGGTGAAGAATTGAAAGAAAAAGAGAGGAATTTGAGAGAGATGGAATTCGGCCACCAAAAGGGAAGAAGAAGGGATGAGTGGCTGCTGGAGATTTCTGGAGACAATCAGCTTATATATGGCTTATAAATGGGCTATGGGCTGGGCCTTGAATGGGCTTAAGCTATTTAATAGTTTAGGCCCAATAATTACCTAATATTTGCCCAAATAAATTTATCCCACTTATCAACTTCAATTCTCTTAAAATTTGATTCCATTATTCATATCACATCAAAAATAGGCTATAACTAAAATTTCAACCCAATCGGAGTTCGTTTCGGGTCCGATTCAATTTTATCGGTCCGATTCAAAAATACCAGTGTGGCCGAAAAATTTACTTTTTGCTACCAAAATATTCTACACATTATTTTAGGCATATATGTAATTTTTAATAATTTTTAGACTTCATTTGATATTTTTAGTAGCTAAAACGATCAAAAATTCAATTAAAAACCCTAAATCTTAATTTTCTCGGTTTTCGTTCTTTTGGCTTTCAGAGGCCTATTTGACCTCAATTTTACTTCAAATTTCAATCCCGAACTACCCGTGACTAGTAATTTCCAATAGTTCAATAAAATATTTTTCACTTTCGGGGGTGTCATTTTCAGCCCGGAGACACTATTCACTGTCGAAAAGTACTATTCACGATCAGTCCGACGTTGAGGCCACTACAAGTAGGATACTTCTCTATCCAATATGCTCAATCATATAATAAATAACAGTAAATGTTCACATATAAACATTAACACTCATGTATTGCCAAATAATGAACTTTATTATTATTCATAAATAATAATGCTAAGGGATTACATAAACAGTACAAGTCAAATCCTACACAACCTTTGAGATCTAATGTGTCTCTCAAAATGCATCTCTCAATACAGGTTTTGTTAATAGATCTGTAATCACATCCAGCGAGAAAATATACTGTAAGTTCAGTTCTCCTAGTACAACAATATCTTCGATTTATTGATACTTAATGTTGATACATCAATTAACGACTGACTGTTATCATAGACTGTCACCGGTTCCTCTAAGGCAATTAATGCCAAATGGTTCACAAACCGTTTCAACAAAAACTGCCTCTTGTACTGCAGCTGAGAAAGCAACAAATTCAGCTTTCAATGTTGATGGGCTACAAAGATTTGTTTCTTGCTACTCCACTAAATGATACCCTTGCCAAATAAGAATACATAACTTGAAGTGAATTTTCACTCATCCACATCACTTTCCAATCAACATCTGAATATTCTCTCAATTACAGATCATTTCATTAAAAAACAATAGAGAATAAGCTACGGTACCTTTGAGATATCTAAGTATTATTTTTACTGCTTTTCAATGTGCTTTGGCTGGGTTAGACTGATATCTATTTACTATGCCCACAACATAGCATATATCATGTCTGGGTACATAATATTGTGTACATCAGACTACCCATGGCACTGGCATACTGAACTTTCCTCATATGTTCAATATGCTCATTTGTCTTAGGACACATACTTTTGCTAAGAAACTGATTCTTCGTAATGGGGTTGTCAATGGATTTACAATTTTACATATTAAATTGTTCAAAAACTTTGTTAATGTATGTCTCTTGGGATAATGACAACAACCTTCTCGAGCAATCTCTTAAAATCTTAACTCCAAAGATATAATCTGCTTGACCCATATCTTTCAACTCAAAGTTGGATCATAACCAATCTTTGATAAGATTTACGTACTTTATGTCATTTTCTAGTATTAGTATATCGTCTACATACCAAGTTAAAATGATAAATTTGTCTTTAGAGCTTTTGTGATAAACACAATGGTCTTCATCAATCATGTTAAACTCATTTGACATGATTGCTTTATGAAATCTCAAATACCATTGTCTTGAAAACTACTTTAAGCTATAGATTGATCTCATCAATCGGTAAACCTTATGTTAGCTGCCTTTTTTAATGAGAAAAGCAGTCTTTACATCTATTTGATATAGCTCTAGGTCCAACTAGCTGTCAAAGTTAGAATTAACCTTATCGTGTAAATCTAACAACAAGTAAAAAAGTCTTCTCATAGTCAACTTCTTCCTATTATGTAAACCCTTTAGCAACTAGCCGAGCTTTGTATATTTCGATACTACCATCAACTTTTTGCTTTATTTTGAAAACCCACTTATTTCCAATTGGTTTGTGTCCTTCAGATAGATCAACCAGTTCCTAAACATGGTTCGATCTCATGGAAGCCATTACTTCTTCTATTGCTTTAATCCATTTATCTTTTGCTGGACATTCTTGTGGGATAATTAAAAAAATCATAGACATGAAACACTTTTCCTTTTAGATTTTTTGTAATTCCAATTCTTGATAAAGATCCTGAATATGCATACTTCTACTAGAGTTAGGCATGCTCATCCTCCTATTGGAGAACGGATCTCGAACATCCGGACTGTTGAGAATAGAGTATTGACCTTCTTCTTTGAATTTTCCTTCCACTCGAATGGAAAGATCCGGTTATTTTATCTTTTTGAGTTTCATAAAAGTAAAGTCTCAACTTATTTCGCCTAACTTAGGAAATTTATTTTCCAAAAATATGATGTCTCATGATTTAGATTTTATTATTGAGCCATTTACTTGTTCACCCATAAACACGTATCCTTTTGATACATCAAAATATCACACAAAAATACTCTTTTTTAACATCCATCATGGTCTGCATTTACTAAATTTATTTGAGGTATTATGGATATAAGCAACACAATCCTAAGGTCATCAATGTCTCAGGTCGAATTACCGATTAGTCCACAACTTATAAAAAATGAAAGCAATAAACTTAGAGGGCACACAGTTTATAACGCCATTTTATTATGGAGTTCGAGGAATAGACAACTGATGTCCACTCCCTTTTTCATCACATAAAACTTTAAATTTATCAGAAAGATATCCTCGACCACAGTCGATTTTTAAAGCTTTAATTTTTTTGTCTAATCGATTCTCAACAAGACTTATAAAAGTTTTAAAGCAACTAAATGCTTCAAACTTATGAGAAATCAAATGGGCATGACCATACCTAGTATAGTCATCTATATTAGTGATGAATAATAATAGGCCCATACCTCACTGTAAAATTCATTAAATCATAGACATTTAAATTGATCAATTGCAATGGAGTTTTGGTTATAGTTCCCTTTTTCTGAATGGTTTTCTCACTAGTTTTCTTTTCGGGCAATGCTCATAGGTAGGTAATTCAACCTTATTCAAATCACCTATCAATCCTACTTTGGCTAACTGACTCATTCAGTTTTGGCTAATGTGGTATTATCTAGCATGCCATAATTTCACATTATGCTCATAACAATGTGAAATAGAAGAATAAATTAACGAAAAACTAGTAGTATTTTAATAATCAAGATCAATATCCATGATAATGAAAATGTTCAAAATAAAATCAGAACCACATTAAGCATCATCTAAACATAAGCATGCGTTGTTATCCTTAAAATGTAAATAAAACATAGTTTCATTAAAGCAAAAATAGAAACTAACCAGACAAAAGAATCTTGAACTTTTTTGTCACAAGGTCCATTACTTCTGGATCTATCACCCACAAAGGATGAAATTTAGTAAAAAGATATGACTACATATACATATATCACTCACTCATAAGTCAAGATAGTGTACCTATTGGGACATATTAAAGTCTCTTACACAGTGATCATTTTATTGCCAGTTGAAGAAATATTTTACTCTTGAAATATTTATCCTTTTATTACCTTTGGACCTTATGTGATTCTATTTTATCTTTTGCCTTTTAAGCTCTCGAGCCTTTCCTTTACCCTTACCACTAAAGCTTCTATTCTTGTTCTAGTTAGAATTTATTCTATTAGAACAGAACTGTACCACGTGCACTACGGTATTGATCTTAATCACCGTCATACAGTCCTTTTCAAGCTCAAAATGACAAGTGACATTCTTAAATATCTTAATCTTGTCCATATGAGTTAGTTGCATCTTCATATGCTCCCAACTTTAGGGTAAAGAATGGATAATAACTTGGACCTATTGCTCATTGATCATTTTATGATCAGATTCACTAAGCTCACATATCATCTTATACATCTCTTAGATGTTCTCGTAATATATGATCAGACTCTTCTGATTAGTATCAAAATTTGATCACTAATGATCGAAACTGAGTCAAAAACGTATCCCCGAATTTTTTTGCAAAGCAATCCATAGATCCATTGCATTTTGACACTTGCAAAATTTGCTTAGCAATATCATCATCCATTTGCACTTAGCAACATGGTACGAGAAGTGGAACATCTATTTTCCATGTCACATAGGCATCTCGGTCCTGCTTATTCTAGACTATGGTGCTATACTTAGATTCAATCATAATCAAACTTAATGTTTCTAAAATCTCTTGCTCTTCAAGCACATATTGGATGTACATATTTCATTTGGATCCTCTGATCACTAATGGAGTAATTGTTGTACAATATTAAGGAGATCAAGCAATACATGCTATTTACTATGCATCTGAAAAATTAACCTAATAAAGTTATTTATTAGGTCCAAATTTAAAAAGGTTACTTAAAGTTTCCAATTACCCTTTAAGTCCTAATGTCTAACCTTATCGGTTAAAATTTTATGCATAGTAAATATCGATTGTTGGGCATTAAGTTTTTAAACTTAATTCAGGATATTATATATAAGATAATCTAAGTCTTAACTCAATTATCGTGCAATCATTTTACTTATAAAATATTGCTAAGTAATTAACAATAAAATAAACACATTCATAATAAATGTTAAATGCCAATATAATATCGAAAAGATAAATAAACTCATTTATTTAATCAATCATTAAATATCCAACAATCTCAAAAAGAAGAAACATTTAAAATAAGATAAAAACACACTTGTCTTTAATCTAATAATAGGAAACATAAATCCTAACCACAAATCCATTAACCATTAATAACTTGACACTTATATCAATAACTCAGGGAACCTAGAATGTGATAAAACTAGTCTCGTCACTGCAAATAATTTCTCAACCCTTTCGAACAAATCGAGAGGTATGCCATAAAATCGATGATGAAGCCATGGACGATACACACAACGTCCTCTTCTGAGCACCATCTTAGATTTAATGTTGCTTCTCAACACTTCTCTTTTGGTCACTAAATATAAAAACGAGATAATGGTTTTCTTATAAATTCCATTTTCCTTAATTCAGGCATCAACCAACCAGTTTCTCATATCTGGATGGCGATCAAAAAAGTCTTTCATCACTTTAAACAATGTCCTATCAACACCTCCTTAGTCCAGGCCATTAGCCCAAATGCACTATTGCATATTTTCATGCATACACAGAATATGATGTACTATTGCATCAATGTTATCAGTTCAAACCTTCTTATGCATCCTCATTTTGCAAATCTTTTGCACTTTTGCTTCGGTTTCTATAATTTCTTGAGGAATTTGTCGACATCTAGAAGTCCTTATCTTCACCATTTCTGTTATACATAATAGAAAATTAAACAGTAAGTACACTCATGCACAATCATGCATGATTGAAACTCATTTCAATCCAAAAGATAAAGACAAACTTTACTCATAACAGAATATAAATGGTCAGTACACTCATGTACAAACATATGTATGTTTAAATTTCATTTCAATCAACAAACAATGAAATATCCACATAATATAATTTTCAAACAAATTTAAAAATTTAAGAAGGCAGAAAAAATAATTTTCTTAATTTTAAAATAATTTTTATAGGAAAAAAATCCAAAAAATATTTTCTAGTCCTCAAAAAATTTTTAAAAAATGACCACAAAATCAGAAACATTGAAAAAATTAGATTAAAAAATTTGAGTTGATTTGGAGGTTGGAGGAGGCCGCACGCGTCATCAACGGTGGGCCTCACGCACGACAGATGCACCACGAGCCATCTAAGGCACTCTGCCACGTGGTGCAACCTGACTGAGCCACATGGCATTGACTGGCATGACCTCACTGCCACATGACAGTTACTAACTGATTCACGTGGCGCCAACTGGATTGACAAAAATGACACATGGTATGACCACGGTCTGCCACATGTTAGCCAGTCATTGGCCCACGTGTCAACATGTGGCATGACTCAATAAGCCACGTGTCAGCACCGCAGGTTGCCACGTGAATGCCAGGTGGTATGACACGTCATGTCATGTGGCAGTACTCATATCACGTGTCATCATGTGGTTGGTCCACGTGGTGCCATGTGGCATCATATGGAGCTCCATTGACATGTCAGATGACACGTGGTGCTTCACCATAATGCCACGTGTCGCTTCCCCATTGGGCCACGTGGCTGAGTGATGTTTCACTCAGCGCGCATGGCTAAACGCGTGCTAGAGACGCGCCCAGCACACTGGTGGTGTGTGCAAGCCATGTGCAGCCTTTTCGGTGGTTTTAGGTCGTCGAATTTTTTCTAGGGTGGAATTTTTAAGGTCCCTGAGTCCAATAGTGTGATCAAAAATAAAAAAAATTCCACTCAAAATTTTAATTACAAATTTTTTTAAATAATTATTTAATTTTGGTATCCAAAAATCAAAAAAAAATTCAAATCGAAATAAAAAAATTACATATAGAACATATCTAATATGCATATCAATTTTGTCTATAAACATATCTGAATTTTCACAAAAAAAATCAGATCTACATTATAGATATGTCAGAACGCAAAAATATGGGCTCTGATACCAATGTAAGAAATTATATATATCACGATATATTACGAGAAGTAGACATAAATACCTCTCAAAGTGCAAATCGTTGAAGCAAAAGCAGAAATTAATTGTTTCACGTTACCAGCAAAACCTATCATCCACATGTCACAAACTACGGGATGAAATCATAAATCCACTAACTAAAACCCCTTAGATAAAGAGAATATGCAAAGAGACAAACTGATAGAGTTTCGGTATCTCTAAGTTTTCTCCACACTTTCAAATGAAAAAACTAAGCTCTTATATAGGGCTCTAATTAAGGAATACTTAATTTCCTTAATAATGATGAATTAAATTGGCAGTTACAATATTAATAAGGAAATAATAAATATGACAGTTATGAAATTAATATGTAACTGCCCATATTAATGCACACATAAGTGGTAGATTCCCTAATTAAGAGAAAAATCAATATGGAAATAATTTCATATAAATTATTTCCTGTTTCGATATTATCTCTATTATATCGAGGTCAATTTATCATCTTGTGAGTCATGGGCGGTATCCAAAACTCCTTCAAATGGTAAATTTTATTTTTCATATGTTTTGTTTAAAAATAGATTTTACCTGTAATTGTATGCAGCTAATTTTCTGAATGCTAAATGGAAATTACTTGGAATTTTAGAATTTTCTAAGCTAGGTAGTGTTTTGACATTTTTAGAAGAATAGTTTGTTTTCAAGGATTCTGAAAAAATTGGTTGTTTTCAAGGAATTTAAGACTCGAAACCTTGTGGTAATTAAAAAAAAGACTCGAAACCTTGTGATCTGTGCATGACCTTGACATGAAAATTTGGCTTAATTTTTTGAGCACCTTTGCATTTGCAAGTATCTACTTGAAATGGAACCCTCTCCTCGTGATTTAGAATTGCAGATATGATATTCCATTAATTAGGTGAACTTAACTTTGAACCATAGAAATAAAAAATAATAATAATTTTAGTTAGCATTAAGTTAACTGCTTAATTAAAGGCTTAATATATAATTGGTCACTCGAACTTGCACACTTTTATTAAAACGTCCCTTAAAGTTACGTGTTTACATTTTAACACTTATAGTTTTCTATTATTAAGCAAATAAATGCTTCTTGCATTTATGGGTAATGCATGAAATACAAACGCCTGACGTGGTTGACATGTCATCTTTATCCAATCATTTTGTGGCACATGGATTATTAATTTTTATTAGGTGAAAATTAAATTTTTATCAACTCTCATCTTTCTCTCTTCTAGTTTCTCTTTGTGTTTCTCTCTCTAGAAATAGGATTGGAGAATCAAGTCCATCATCCCTCCACCGCCCCCTTTCTCGCTCTCTCACAATTTACTCAAAACCTTTAATTACACTGTCTTTGTCCTCTCCTTCCACTTTCAAACCCAAACTCCAAATCCCCCAAGCCAAACACCCCAAACCCCAACCCTTCAAGTCCCCCTTCCCTCATCGCCGACGCTATTTGTGGATTTTTTTTATTTTTGTTGTATTTGTTAAATGAAGGCAATGCTTTGAGGATTTTCAAGGGAAAATGGTGTTAGATTTCTCTTTTTCTTCTCCAAATTCATTCCATTAGTTAGTCTCACTAAATCAACATCAATTGCAATAAAAGTGGCAAAATAGCTATAACAAAGAAAGTTGTTGCTATGTGGGCATTGGCCCACTTTTGTCCTTGACTCTATGTGGTGCCGGGTGCTCCTTCTGTAGATACAAGTTCTGAAAATTTTAGGCTGTAATGTCCTAGGTTTAACCCAAATAGAAATGAATGTCATTTGAAGATATATTTGATAATTAATTATTAATTAATTAGTTAAGTGATAATTATAGTATATTTAAGAATAAGGATACAGTGAAAAAAAAGGATAAGAATTGGGATTAATTATTTTTGAGAGGAAGTTAGTTGAGGTTATAGTAAAATGTTATTAGGCATTTTATTTTGACCAAAGGATTGGTCAACAATTGAAAAAGGGGGATTATTAGTGAAAAATAAAAGAAGAAAAAGTGAACAGGGAGGGAAGGAGAATCGGGGAGAGAGGGAGAGCACCGAAAGGGGTCGGTTCCGTCGATCAATGGCGTCGCGTGTCATCGGTAGCCACCTTATTGCCGACCACCCTTCGATCTTCAGTCTTGCCACCAGCCATGGCATCTAACACTTTTCCTTTTCCCTTTCCCATTTCTCTCACCTTATCATGGTTTTCCTCTCCCTCCGGCAACCACGATGGCGACAGTAGGCGATGATCCAGGCAGCTCCGGTGAGGCTTCTAAAGGTGAGGCCTATCTTCAGAGTTCGCTCCTGTCTAATTGTCGATAATAGATAGATCGGAGGAAGGAGACTTGGTGATTTTTGGACTAGATCCCGGTGAATGAAGACGGAGGTAAGGCACGTGACCACCATCGGCAGGTTTGGGGTGACGTGAACTCCATTCCGACACTAATCGTGCATCTCGGGTGAGGCTTCAGCGAAGCACTGGTGACCAGTCCGACGAGGACCCAAATAGGAAGATTTGAAGCCAATTTCTACTAATAGGTATGGAAACTACGTTAAAAATTGATTTCATGTATAAAATTGAAGCAAGATTTGGTTAATTTTTATGAGATTATGGTTAGAAAAATCAAGTTTTGCATTACTGAGATTATACAATGAACTAAATACTCATCACTAGATTTTATCTACCTGAATTATATTTTGCAGTATAATTATTAGCTTGGGAATGAAATAAAAATTTTATGACTGTATGTGCCCATATTGATACTAAGTGTGTGTGTGAATTGATAGAGTACAGGAATTAAGTTTAATTGAAGGTAAATTGTGAAATTGATATGGGTTGATTTCATGGCTTACGGATTGATAATAAAAAAAAATGCTGGAGATGAAAAAGGAAAGGACCACTTAAACTGAAAAATTTGTAAATTTGTTCGGTTGAGTCATTGGTTTAGTTGTGTTATCTAGTCATGAGGATTATTAATAAATATTAATGGTATGTAAGAGTTATTGACAGATCTTGAAACCATTATTTGACGGTGAACTTAAGATGTGAATTTAGTAAAATTTCAATTAAAAATTATGATATAGGATTTAGATAAGTTTATTGAAATTAAAGTAGTGACAGGGTGTTTAATCTCGCATGAAAATTCCTTGGGTTGAGTTGGGTAATGGTGGAGCCAAAGCATATGAATCAATATGACAATGAGAAAATTTGCTTTTGTATGTGTAATTCTTGAATTGAATTGATTTAATTAAGATGGAGTATACATGATAGCATTTGAGATTTATTTGTCGTCAAGTGTTTATAGTATAACTAAAGAACAATGAATTGTATTGGTTAATAAGATTGAAGTTTCAATTAGTTTTAATGGAATTGAGGATGAAATTTGCTGAAATATAAATAAAATAATTCATTTTATTCTTGAAGCTTGTAATGCTGTCTTGATTAATTCTTGGAATTAATCTCCAAAATAAGTTCATAAGTATTTGGTTGGTAAATTTTAGTTACATGTTAAAATTATTAATAGATTAAGGGGTTATTTGTTTTTGATAATGGGCTTAAGATGCAGATTATAATTGAATTTCAATTGGAATTTCTGAAATAGGTTGAGATTTGATGGGTTATTAATATTAGACTTATTTAAGGATGTTTAAAGGTATGTTAGTGTTAGATAATGGAGGTTTAATTCTGGAATGTGAACTTGTTTTGAAATAGTTTAGAAAATATCATAAGCAATATGATTTCCATAATTACTTAAGCTTGATGTATAAACCTAATGATATAAAAATATAAGGATTTTAGAGAGACAATGTAAGGATGAACAAGGTTGATTATGACATAATTTTTAGAGCTTGGGAAGGATGGTTACCATAAATATTGATATAGTATTTTCTGAACTTATGTTCATAAAATTTAACCATACCATTTAGTAAGAATTATCTCTCATATCCTATTGAAAACAAATATATTGAATAGCTATTATTTAAATAAATTATTGATCCCCACAATTGAATAAATTATAAGTGAGAATTATAATGTTATGATACAAAATAAGTAATAATGTAAGTAGTATAGTGGCAAGTTATTGGTATAAATGTTAAAAATTTACTTCCATTGATAAATTCTTGCTCGGTACTTGAATAACAATTAGGAATATCATTATATTTAATGGAGTAGATATAATGGTATGTTTATGCTTTTATGATATTATGAGAAACTGATATTAAAATACTATGCTTTTACACATGATTGCCTTAGTATATGACTATTTAAGATCATATAGTTTCACATATAAGCATGATATGAAATTTATATGCATATATAGACATCTCTATTAAAAATGACGCATTGAATGCATGTATCAAATATAGTATTTGAGTATGAATGTTTGATGATTAAATTAAGTACAGTGGAGCACGGGAGATGGTTAAGATAAATCATACAGGTAAGTCCTTCTATAGTGATTATGTGTTTATATGTTGATTCACACACCAATATTTCAAATAATTATATATGAATTCATTCTTATGAACATAAAATAGTCAGGTATGAACTATCATGACTAGTATAAGTATTGTCAATATATGGTTATGAGAATGTTTAAAGAAATTTAAAAGAATCTATAGAGTAGATTCCTTGGATGGCTAAAGAGTATTTCAAAGAGAATTTGTTGAATTATTGTGAAATAATTCATGAAATAAGTAAGATGGTTCATAACCTGTACAAAAATATTGAAGATTCTGAATAATTTTATTATCTGGATTGGAAAGTAATTGAAAAGAAAAGAAATATGATAAATGTTTAAAAGTAAGTGAAATATGTGACCTTAGAAGAGTCAGGCAATAAAATCTAGCTTAAGATATAATTGGCTAGCCATAGGGACATACTATACCGCGGTACAAGTCATGACGACTTGCTTTACTATGGTAAAATTTTTTATCTTCATAGTATATGTCATACATATTGTGATGTGTTCTATGAGGAATGATTCTTTGGGATCATTTCTCATTCTGCTATGGCCCTGTGGGGTCCACGTCTCGTGTATCCGGTATGAGAGTTTCTGCCAGGATTGTACTAGGGGCATTAATACGAAAATAAATTAAAAAATGCAAAAGATAAGAAGTTTTATTTAACTAAAAGATAAGAAATTTGATAGTTTGAGATCTGATTTGCATAAGAATTATTCTCTTACATTCAGAAAATTGATAATAAGTTGAAGGTTACAATATTGATGAATATGTGATTCCTTAACACTACATAGGCATTTTGAATCTATAAATTATGAGTATGTATTGTTTCTAGAAGTCATAAGCTAGTTTTTAATCTGTTATATTCGTTTATATATATGTAGATATGTATACGACTCTGTTACAGATCAAGTGCAAAATATATGGTACAATATAGTATTATGTAATATATAGTTCATCTTGCTGTGATTGTTTTAATGATTACATGAAAGTGAGTTTAAGATGCATACTATATTTTAAACGGTTTATATGTATGAAGGAATTATGCCTAACATCCTCTGTGGTAACAATGACTGATGAATTGCTTACTGAGTTATTAAGTTTATGTTGTCTATATGAGTGATATGCTCCGTCTCATATGCTTGTGATTTAATGCTGAATGCAAAAACTTGTATCTAAGTTAACTAAAGATATCAATTAGGAGTATTACTAAACTTTGTACTTGTATAATTAATGTTATGTGTTAAAAAGATTGTCTTTAGATTATACTGTTCTCCGCTAAGCTTTATAGCTTAGCACGGATTTTATTATCCATGTAGGTAACCGGATAGGCTTGTTTCTAGTTAAGCAGCTGCTATGGCTCAACCATTAGAAGAGGGGGATCTAGTTGTGGGCAGTTCACCTTTGAAGTTCCTAGTTGTAACAAGGGAATTAAATGTAAATTGCTCATTTATTTTGGAGTATTATACTGGTTACAGAGTGTAATATGTAATTACGAAACATCTTAGGAAATGTGATTAATAATGAGAATGGATGTATTAGATGCTTGTACAAATTATTTTTGTATTATTGTGCCCCTGAAGGGCTGAGGAAATTGTCTGATTTTCAGGTAGGTTAGACAAGTTTTTAGACATTATATTGCTGGATTTTTATTTGGTGATTAGTCTATTGGATAATTATAGTTTAATCGACGTACTTAATTTATTAGTATTTCATATTGGACAAGTCTGCAGTTGATAGAGTAGTTAAGGTTCAGTATATATTTATATATAAAAAAAATTTCAGGTTATCACATGTTTTAGTTAGACTGTTCAGTAAGGGTGTTACATGGGCAGTTGAAAATGGAGGACTGGGAGGGTGTTTTGCCTAGTTCTCTTACTCAATAACAATCTATTTTGAGGCTGATTATGGGTGAGATTGAAGACCCATTTGTTCAAATGCCACATCGGCTGTATTTATGCCACGTCGAATGTCCCGTTAGTATGAGGTGTTTATTATTATTAAAAAAATCAATTATAAGTGACTAATTGAAAAATTTGTAAGTTTGGAGAGTGAAATGACAAAAATGTATAACTTCGGATGACCAATTATGTATTAATTCCGTACTTAAATATTAAAATGTATTTTACATATTGAAAGGAAGACAATAATTATGTGCATGATCATGATGAACAAATCAGGGGAGCCAAATTTAAATATAGAGAGGTCATGATAAATCAAGGGAATTTTTTTGAAATTAGTCTTTTTGTGAAAAAAATTAAAAAAATAATGCTACAGTAAATTAATTTTGATATTTTGGGTGTCAAAAATCGGCACAGTAATTTTAGTCACTGTGGAACCACTTTTTTTTGAGGGAAAAGTATCTGAAACTTGCATAGTACTGTACCGAATTCTAACACTAACTATGATTTTTTTTTTCCTCCTGCTACGTGTGTTTCATTTTATGGGTCTTTTTTCCTCATACCTACTCTTTCATTTTTGTGTCAAATCTTTTCTTTTTCCATTTTTTTTCTTTTGCTTGCTTTCAAGTTGGAGCTTTTTTTTCTGTGTTTGCTATATAAGGTGGATGTTCTACTTAAACAAAATTATACTAAATCAAAATTTACATGTAATTTAAATTGCTTTATAAGCCAATGTCAAAAATTTACATGCAATCATATGCCTTTGAATCTACTTATTTAATTTGTTCACCAAGTTATTGTAATTCTTTAAATATATACATATCTATCATTGTGGATTGTTTATATAATAAAACAATAGGAGAAGAAATATACACATATTTTCTTTCTCTTGCTCTATTTTATTTACAACAATCACAAGTAACAAAAAGAGAAGAACTATATATATTTTTTCTTTGTCTTGCTCTATTTTAATTACAACAATAACAAGTACTACACATGTTGGATTTCATTGTTATTTGATTTTTTGATAATATTTTTAATTTTAATTTGCATAAATATTTAATAGAAGGTACGAACATTATCATTATTTTAAAACATGAATATGAATTAATTAGGATATGAGTATATAATAAAATATTCAATTATTCATACCATACAATTATTATTTAACTAATGCATTAAAAATTTTAATTTTAAATAAAATACAAAATACAAATTATATATACAAAATAATTTGTTTAAATAGAACATCCACCTTGTAAAGCGAATACTGAAAAAAAAGCTCCCACGTGAAAGCCAACAGAAGAAAAAAAGGAAAAAGAAAATATTTGACAAAAAAAATGAAAGAATATACGTGAGGAAAAAACAAAAGACTTGCACAGACCCATGAAATGAAATACAGGCAGTAAGGGAAAAAAAATCAAAGTCGGTGTTATAAACCAGTGCAGCACTGTGCCGGTTTCTATCATAACTCTGTCAGGGCATATTACTGTAACAATTTTAGACACGTTTTTTCTCAAAAAAAAAGTGGATCCTACGTTGACTAAAACTGGCATAATACAGTATCGATTTTTTATATCCCAAAAATCGAAATAAAATTAATGTAACACCATTTTTCTAATTTTTTTCAAACAAGCTTTAATTTAAAAAACCCCCCAAAATCAAGGGGATCAAATTGAAAAAGAAAAGAGCCTTAAAACCTAATTTGTAAATTTTACACTAAATTTTGCTTCAAAATGAATTCCCTCCGCCCCTGATTACGTGCATTTATGCCTATAGCTGTGATATACATTATACGCCTCTTATTCTTTCTCTGGAAAACAAACTAAACTTTTTCTTTTTTTAGTACTATATTTTTGAAAACCGATAACATAAAATTTAAAATTTAGTCAAGTAAAAAAATAATTAAACTTTCTACTGTTTTAATTGCACGTTATTTCCAAAAAATAAAATAAACAATACAATTGCAAGTAAACAAACTAAACAATACAATTGCAAGTAAACAAACTGCACTCAAGTGTACATAGAATCTAGCTAGGGTTGATTAGGACCATTGGAGCTTTTGTTTTTAGCCTCCACTATCCAAATATTTATAAGTATGAACTAATTCGGTTAGAGCCGAATTGAACCCAACTATGAAATAAATTTCTGAGCATATAAGTAAATGTTGATTTAGTTAGACCAATCAAAATTTGCATGAAATGTGCATTGAATCTAAGGTTAGGACCATAGAAGTGACGACAACCCTTTCAGTGATATAGCTCGGGGTGATTAAATGTCATTTATATCAAAATCTCAATCAATCTTATTTATTTCTTATCAAGAAAGCAATCAATCAATAAGTACTTCATGGGAATTGGCCCATATCATTTAAGATACGGTGATACTGAATAACCACCATACTCCTAACAACAAAAAAAACAAGGAAAAAAAAATACAAGAACGTGCCAAATTCCAATAGCTTATTTCGTGCATATTATATTTGAAAGCCCATGGCTATTAGCTTGCATCTTAACGATGGCTTAACTTTGGAGAAATGGCAATCTACTTTTATCCAGAGTCGTAGAACTTGAGTTGGCATAGGATCAAACTGATGGTTCACTTTTTTTTTTTTTACTATTTTGTATAATTATTTGAAATTATTAAAGAAATAGCAGTCACTTGAATTTGGTAACTTAATTTTCAATTCTTTCAAGCACGAGTTTCAAACGAAAGTTGGTGATTTGTCTTTTTCTTAGATACAAGTTTCGCAATAAATACAATTATTTTATTTTATCGTATTAAGACAATTAGATCTATTACTGTATCTATCTAATAATACACGTAAAAGTACAATATTTATAACAAAACAATGTTTTGTAACTCACAAATTTAAGTTTCTTCGCTATACTGGATTCATGAGATGACTTATGAACCAAAACCAATGGTATATTATAAGTCCATAACCGCTTTTTTAATTATCTGTATAACTTCTCTTTTCTACGTGCAACACGCCATTGTCTTAGTTAACGAGCAATCTCATGGATCCGTTCAAATGTAATAGAAAATCATTTGAATGAATGCATTTGATTATCCGGGAGATTATGTACATGTATATATACATATGTATGTATATATAATAATAAAATTTTCAAAAATTAATAAGACTTCATTTTATCAGAAAAATTTATCAACTCAAATCTAGTCCCCTGTGTGATAAGAAAGACGAGCTAAAGACATTCATAAATTTCAGTTTAGTGGAACTAATTTTATGTTAAGACTGCGAGACCTAAGAAGAGCTTGTAGAATTTATAATCTTGTATAAAAATGAGAAGGAATATTGAGTATGTATACGTGGAAAAGAAGAATAAAAAGATGATGGGAAGGCGTAAAGGTAGTCGGCAAAATGGTTCTTGATTCGCCGAATACATACGTATGATCAGATGGCTTTTACGATGTCTATGGTTAGTTTGGATTATATGTAGAAGGATGACATATGGATGGCCAGTGATGTGTGATAGATGAGAGAGAGAGCATTAGAAATGGACCCATCATCGTTTAATGAAAAGGATTGAATATGAGATCTCATATGTCGCCTTGAAATGAAGTAGCTCTTTTAGATTCTTCTCATCCCTATTTTTATTTCCAATCATATCCAAAATTATGTGAACCCACCAAACATGCGTTTCTCCCCTAATAATAATAATAATAATAATAATAATAATAATAATGCAATTTTTTTTAATTTGAATCCATATTTATAGATTTTTTTAAAATATATTTATAGAATAATATAAATTATAACGTATGTATTACTATTAAAAAAAAAACCCACGTGCATTACTATGGGTGTGGTCTAAATTCACTGGCCTTTCAATGTATAGAATAAATATAGCTGTTACCTCCCTCGTTATATTGACGTATGTAGTACACATATATAATCTGGTGGTTCAAATTTGTGGATTTCTTTCTATATGTGTGCGTACCTATTCATTAATTGCCAATAAATTTCTTTAGTTTTAAACTTTTATTATATAATATTTATTTATATTTATCAATCGATGAATTTATGAATCAAAGAAATATGACACTTAAAATAAATAAATAGAAAACGTGTAGATAATTAAATGACTATAGGTTTGATTTATTCATAAAAATATCATGAATATGTATTGTTGGCTCAAGGCTACGTCTCAGATTTGATGATAATCAAATCTTGAATAAATTTTGTCAAAACTCTAATTAAATATATTTTATTTCAAATTATCTCCATTTAGTATGGAAGATAATTCTAACCTAATGCATAAAGGAACTTCAAGCTGTTCTACTCTATAAAAAATTCAAGGAATTAGGATATTATTTATGTAAAATCTTTTGAGAAACTTCATACTCATAATCATGCATTATAAAAGTTTTTAAAAGCATTAAAATTGGTTTTAAAATTAATTTAGTTAAAAACTGCTTCTAAAAGTCATTAGAAGTGTTTACAAATAGTGGTTCCATAAAATATTTTTTTGTTCTAGTGTATCAGAAAAATTCGCTAGAATTGTCAATTCTACTTTTCATCAAAAGATAAAATAACAGCTAGTTTCACATTTTCAGCAGTCTATTTTCACTCTAATGGCTAGATTTTATTTCATAACGATTATAATTGATTTTTTGTTATAAATACAAGTTATTTTGAATCCTTAAAAAGAAGAGAAGTTAGAAAAAATCATTTTATCTCTTGAGATACAAAGTTTATACTTTTTTTAATCAACTTTCTACATCTTGCACTTCATACATTATCATCCTCCTCAACTAGATTATAGCATTTCTGTTGTAATCCTTTTGTGAGGAATATTTATGATAGGTTGTGAGAAAGGGTTGGCTAGAACTTTAGGAATTCTAGTAAGTTTGTTTTTTTTAAAAAAAAAAAAAAACTTGTGGATAAAATATACTAGAATTGTATATTGACTTTGACTCTTGCCCATTAAAAGAGTTGTTAATGGAAAGAAGATCTCAAGATGGTGTTTTGAGATGTAGATGTAGACATAGAGACTGAATCACGATAAATTTTTGTGTTACGACTCTTCTCTATTCTATTTCTAAAATTATTTTGACCGAACTGATTTGTTGAGAAAATTGTTTTACAAAAAGATTTTTGTTAAAAATCTATTTTGCACATATTATGTTTTCTGCAAACTGAATTTATTTTGAAAAAGGTTTTGAAAAATTAATCTTTGTTTTTCATTACATTCTGCATACTAACCAGATCTATTTTATCAAAATATTTTTCATTCTGCTTCACCAGAACTTATTTTAGAAAATCGAGTGACACCTAATTCACCCCTTATGTGTCTTTGGACCAACATGTATTAACAATAATTTTTTGACATAAAGAATTAAATAAATCCTTGAAGAGGATTAACTAATGCCAGTAGCCATTGTTTTGGGCGTCCATTAAGAACTTAATTTTGTGATCAAATAATGTTTTTGAGATTATTTTCTCAAACTAATTTTGAAACCCAAAAAAAATAGAAAGAAAACCTCATGCATATTCTGTATTTATTTATTTATTAGATATGCTTAACTTCATGGAATTTTCTTTAAATAGATATAAATAAACCAAATAGTAAATACTAGTAAAAGAAAACGCATAATAAATAAGACGTAACATCCACAGCTTGAATGGTGCACAGTTATATGAGGTTGAGCTCGAAATTAAAGAGAAGTCCTGTAGTTCTTATCCAAGATGTGAACATAAATTAAATGTTTTATATGTTTTTTCTTGGTCAAAAATTTCCGTATTTTATCTTGAAACATCTTATTCAGATAATTAAAAATAAAACTTATAAAAAACAATGGAAACAAGGCTACTACCAGTAGAGCGAAGTGTGAAGAGCAAGTAAAGGATAGACTCTTAAATACAAAATTTGACTATTTGCTACTAAAATCTTTATTAATTTATTGGCCAACTTCGAAAGACACAAATTAGTCGTTTATCTCTCAAATAAGTCCACAGTTGTTAATGACATCAAACAAAGAAACAGCAACTGATTTTGGACGTAAATAAACAATTCTATTGTTATTATTAGTTGAATTTTTGAACTATAAAACATTATCATATCATATAACTGCAATTTTATTTTTATTTTTTGAAAATCTAAAATAAATTGATGGACTTATGGACATCGTCTGCCCACATTTTTGTATTTATAATGGTTGCGTTTACAATTTGAATGTGGGATATTTGACCAAATTTAAACCTAAATTTGACTGTGATATAATTGTTTGTTACATAAACCAGATGTATATGCATCAGTATATGTGAAAGCCAACAAATTTGGTTTAAATTGCAGTGGCACGATCAACTGTATACGTTAAGAAACTGTCTTTTTTTTTTTGCCTGGTACTAACAATTATATTTGCACTGCATTCTGTGCAAATTATAACCATATTGTATGTATTATCATTAATTATATGTTGGGCCTTAAAGGAGATATTCTAGCACCGCTTGTTTGTCACGTACTGAAAAATTTCGGTGACATGAGATGTGTTTAGAAAATAAAATTCTTTTCAACTTATAAAATTAGCTTTAGATTGAGCTTTTAGTTAAAAATTACTGTAATATACAACTAAACTTATAATAATATACATTAGTTTAAATTTAAATATATATTGGATATTCATCTTATACAAATTCAATCTTGAAAAACGGGAATTTCAATATTAATATATTTATTATATAAAAAAGCATATCTAGAACAATAAAATAGATTATTATTTTTTCCAATAAATTTTAGTTTAACAGTACCGGTCTCGTTAAAAAATTATATATATCTATAAGCTAAAGTAAAGCTAAATTTATAAATAGCTTTCAAGTAGTGTTCTTTTTGACTTTTCGTCTTTTTCGCATCACTAAAAATATAATTTGTAAAAAAAATTTCACAAAATTTTAATTTATCACAAGTTTCTATTGGAGTAATTTAGTCAATAGTATGAAACTGAAGAAATAACGATACAAATATAATTGTTACAGATGAAATGGGATAAACTGATCTTAAATTAAAATTTGCATGCTAATTGGACACAAAGTTAATTTTTGTGTTGTTTGAGGATCACTAAAAGTTTAAGAGTGAAATTAAATCTTTAATAATTTTTATAAATAGATAAAAGAAATATAAAAATTAAGAAATGACATTAATTGGAAAATTGGGTTCAATTAGGCTTTGCAAGGATATAAGAGTTTTATTATTTTAATTATTTATCTAATTTTTGTACTTTTTAAATAATAAATATGCATTTAAATTTTTCAATCAAATTAAAAATTTAATTTCAATTTTTTAGAGATACATATAATAGTATGATTTTAAATATTTAGGGTGCAATGCAAAAATGTATTTTAAATTTTTAAATTTTTTGGTAAAGTAAAAGAAAAATTTTACAAAGCTTGTATTGCTCGAGTTCATTGACATTTCTCCTGAAAAAATGTACACATTTTAACTTTATCTTCTTGCATTTCGATAATTATTTATTGTGCAAGAGACTTCATGTCTGAATTAATGAGCTTAACAAGAATGTGCGACGTGTGCATTTTCTAATTAATTTCTTCTTCTTGTTATTTTTTTATATATACTCTCTTCGTTCTTTTTTATCTGTCACTTTTAAATAAAATTTAAATTATATTTATCTGTTATTTTTAGACTTTTAATGTAATTTAATTTACTTTTTTAATTTATTTTTCTTTTTTAATAAAGTTAGAACCAATCAAATTTAATAATTTAATCTTAATCACGTAATTTTAAATCTATTTATTATTTTTTAATTCTAGTAAAAATAATAAAAATTACTAATAAAAATAAAAACGAAGGAAATAATATATTTTCCGAAGTTACTTAGTTTATCTTCATGATCATGACATCTAAAAAGAAGTTCTGTCAACATGACATACGATGAAATAAATAATAGTAATTGATTTTTTTTCCGTGCTAAGTTTAATTTCATCTAATATTGTTAGACTTTTTTTTTTTGGATAATTTTCTTGATAACTACAAAAATTATATCTCTAAAGGTCTAATCATTTCGGCCTAATAATATTTAAGATGGCTCAAATCTGCTAACAGGAAAGAGTAGCGTGAGCTAGAAGATAACACAAAAAAATGTGATCTCCGATCGGATTGATGGGACGTTTTGTCCTGTCAGCCCACTAACACAAGCCAATGCCTATACTCTCCACCTACTTCCAATCACATCGCCGCTCACCTACTCTGACTGTCGGTTATTATCTCTTCAAGGTACTCAAATACCCTTCCGCCAAAAGATCTCCTATAAATAGTCAAAAATACAATGGCACCAGGTATTTAACTCTGAAAATTCTTTCCCTCCTTTTAGCACTTATTCTCAAGTTACTGACTTAAGTTTTGAAGTGCTAACGCTTGGGTCCGATCAGGCACTCTATTTTTTATAGGTCCTTTCACCTAGCCTTCGAACTGCCAGCTGCTCTTCTTACAAGATAAAGCATTTCCAACTTTATCACTTTTAATAAAATACTCATTCACTGAAGTTATCAACTTTGGTTGATTTAACTTATTTAACATTTTTTTAAGTAAGATTTCAATTTTGAATCATTTTGATGAGAAAAAAATTAATATTAAAATATATTTATCTCATGGACCGATTTGATTAGAACTAAATTCATTTATTTTTATAGGCTGCTACAAGTAATCATAACAAAAAAAAAGTATATTACTTCACTTTTTATATGTTGATTTTTTTTTAATCCAGCATTCTCTTCATTTTTATATAAATCAGATAATTCTTTCTTTTTTTTTTCCATTCAAGTTGTTGTATAAAATATTTAATTAACTTAACAGCGCTCTTATAGAGAAAATTCGTATGGGAATCGATGTTTTCTTATTCCCATTGAAATTTTTAAATCCAATATAAAAGAGATTGACATTTAAATATAATAATAAAAACCTGTATCATTATATCATATGAATCCGACAGAATATAATATTTGTCTTCTCATTGGCGATTCAACATATACTGTGATGGGCCCTATTTACTCTTCTCATTGGCGATTCTATATATATATATATACACACACTTAACATATATGTACAATTAAGTATTTTTTGAAAGTACTATAAATTTATATTTATTATTATTTCCGTTTCGCCTAGTTTAACCATTTTTAAGTTTTTTTTTTAATCAAACTTGACAATTTTTAAATTTAAAGATGTATTAATTAAATAATTTTATATTTTGCTCCAATGTGTGCACTGAAAAAATAGTAAAAATATATAATTATAAAGAATTGATAAAAAGTTAATTTTTATGAGAAGTTAAAAATTATCAAATTTAGTGAATTAAATATGGTATTTTTAAAATTGACAGATACAGATTAAAAATTTTAAGTATTCAAATGAATTATAAAACTAAATTCAAATATTTGTTTATATAATGCTCAAATATTTGAAAAATAGCTATAAATTAATATATTAATGATTATGACCTTAAATAAATTATCAGAAATTCATACTTAATTTTTTTTTTCTTTTAGAGCTTAGCGAGAGATTTTAGATTCAAACTTAATTTGAATATAAAGCGTATTTAAATATTGTAAATGGAGTGTTTTATCTCTGTTATAGCCATTCTCAGCATGAATTTTAATTGTTTAGACTAATAGATTTGAGATGCAGGAATTGTCAATTCCTACATATACAGTACTCCATCCATTTTTTTTTATCTATCACTTTTGAATAAAATTCAAATTTTATTTATCTGATACTTTTAAATTTTTAATATAATTTAATTTATTTTTTTCCTAATAAAGTCAGAACCAATCAGATTTGATAATTTAATTTTAATCACGTAATTTAATACTAAATTTAAGTCTATTTATTATTTCTTAATCATAGTGAAAATAATAAAAATAACTGATAAAAAAACAAAAAAAGTATAAGCGAACTTGACACTTATTGTAAATTAATACCTGAGTCATTTCAAACCAATCGACAAGTATCTAATTTGGTTTGATTAGAATGAAAAAATAAATAAAAATTCCGATATAGTCAATCAATCCCCTTGCATTCCGGTTTACGAATTGACGGATCGATCGACCATTTAATTAGCCACCATATCTGCCGACATTTTCACACTACTGTATGCTATGATTTCTTGTTATTAAAATTTCCAATTAAATTCAATCAACTTAATCTACGACTTAATTACATTAAAAAAATCGTATTAACTCCGACCTTGTTAGCAACAATGATAATCAACAAACTCAACTCACAAGAATAGAGAAAAAAGAGTATACTGCTGTATTAATGAATCAATTACAGTATAATCTTTAGTTTCTGGATAACAAGAAAATAAGAACAAATAACAACTATAGTAAGGGCCCTCAGCTACAAGGGAAGAACAACCTCCTAATGCTGCTCTAACCTTTCCCTCACTCCTCTTACCAATCAATTACAAAATACTTTTCTGCATGCCCTCACACACTACTCTCCTCCCTTTTATTAGCTCCCCTTTAACTAACTCGTGTAACTGCTTATTCCTTTTCTGTTTCTTCCATCTGGTGCTTGGGCTTGGGCTTCCTTGCATACACTTTTCACAATGTGGGCTTATGGACTTGAGGCTCATCATGACCGGTAGCATCTTCTCTCATTGCCACCGGGTGAGGAAACAGGCTTGTCCTCAAGATTGAAAGTAGGAAACTGATGACAAATCATGAACTCATCTTCCCAAGTGGCATTGTCAACTCCTCCTTCCTGCCACTGGATTAACCATTGGGGTATGGACTCTCCATTTCTACTGATAACTCTTTTGGCCAACACATAATCAGGAAAAACCGCAGGTGCCTCAACTGGTTCGACATCGGCTGGAATAGAAGAAGAGACAGGCACAGTTCCAATGGACTTCTTCAACAGGGACACATGAAAAACAGGATGGATTCGAGCATCGGGCGGTAAGTCCAACTTGTAGGCCACAGGTCCTATGCGTTGAAGGATGAAATAAGGACCATAAAATCGAGGCGCCAATTTTGGTGTAATGCGGGACACTACCGAATGCTGACGATGAGGTCTGAGCCGAACATAAACCTGATCACCTATTGCATACTCCACATGACATCGATGAGTGTCAGCAAGAGTCTTCATTTGTGATTGTGCACGAATTAAGTGGGCCTTTAATTGACGTAAGGCTTCATCTCTATCCTGTAACTCTTTCCCAACAGCTGCCACTTAAACTTCGCCTAGAACGAACTAAAATACGCTTGGTGCTTTGCGACCATAAATGGCTTCAAATGGAGTAGTACCAATGGACACATGGTAGGTTGAGTTATACCAAAACTCAGCCCAAGGCAACCAAAACACCCAAGTTCGTGGTTGATCCGTGGCAAAACAACACAAATAAGTTTCCACACACCTATTTACAACCTCTGTTTGGCCGTCGGTTTGTGGATGTTAGGCTGAGCTGAAATTCAAGTTGGTACCCTGTAGCTTAAAGAGTTCTCTCCAAAACCGACTAATGAAGACTGGATCACGGTCGCTGAGGATGGATTTCGGTAAGCCATGTAAACTGACTATCTCTTGTACAAAAATCTCAGCCAATGTCTTGGCAGTAAAAGGATGTTTGAGGGGAATGTAATGTGCATATTTGGACAGGCGGTCCACCACCACCCAAATTGTATCAAAGCTCCTTGACCGTGGTAATCTAGTGATGAAATCCATGGATATGTCTTCCCAAAGCTGTTTCGGAATCGAAAGAGGTTGCAATAACCCGCCAGGCATCAAAGTTGAGGCCTTATAACGCTGACAAATGTCGTAAGATTGAACAAAACGCTGGATTGTTTTTGTCATACCAACCCAGTAGCAAAAAGAAGCCAATCGTCTATAGGTTATGTAAAATCCAGAGTGCCCGCCACAAGGACCAGCGTGGAACTCATGCAATAATTTAGGAATGCAGGAAGAAGATGATGAAAGCACTAACCTATTTTTATAGAGCAATATGCCCTGCCATTCAACATAACCTGGATGGGTGAGAGGGTCTTGCTCCAAGTCAGCCTTGACTTTCTAAAGATGTGGGTCTTTGGCTACCTCTTGGGACAACTCTTGAACATCTAACCACGTGGGAGTTACTGCCATAGGTCGTAAGTCTCCTGTAGTTCCAGCCACCCGAGATAAGGCATCAGCAGCTCGATTCTCTTTCCCAGGCTTGTAATGGACCTTAAATTGGTACCCCATTAGCTTGGCAAGCCAGTTCTACTGCTCTGCTGTAAAAATGATGAAGTAGTTGATGAATGCTTTGTTGATCAGTATACACCACAAAAGGTTTGCCCAGCAGATATGATCTCCAATGTAACACAGCCAGTGCCATAGCTATAACTTCCTTCTCATAGGCAGACTTACTCAGATTTTGGGGGAAAATAGCCTTGCTAAAATAAGCTATTGGTCGTCGTTCTTGCATAAGGACAGCCCCTATACCACTTCCTGAAGCATCACATTCTATTTGAAACAGTTTGGAGAAATTAGGCAAGGCCAGCAATGGAGCTGAAACCAGTTTCTGCTTGAGAGAGTCAAAGGCCCTTTGAGCTGCTGGATTCCACTTAAAACCCTCCTTTTTGGTAAGCTCTGTCAGTGGCTTAGCTACCTTTCCGTACCCTTCAATGAACTTGCGATAGTAATCGGTTAAACCAAGGAAACCCCGCACCCCTTTGACTGTAGTAGGAATTGGCCAGTTTTTCATAGCACTAACTTTTTGCTGGGATCCATTAAGACTCCATCTCCATTAATCACGTGACCTAAGTAATCAATGAAAGATTGACCGAAACTGTACTTCTTACAATTGAGCACAAACTGGTTGGTTGTGAGTTATTTTAAAACCAACTCCACATGACATACATGCTCCTCCCATGTGCAACTGTAAATTAAGATGTCATCGAAAAAAACCAAAACACACTTCCGTAGCAATGGCCTAAAGATGTCATTCATGGCGGATTGAAAATTGTTGGAGCATTGGTTAAATCGAAAGGCATAACCAAGAACTCGTAATGGCCGTCATGTGTACGAAAAGCAGTCTTCGCAATATCCTCAGCACGTACAAGGATTTGATGATAACCCGACTTAAGGTCTAGCTTAGTGAAGAACTTTACCCCCTTTAATTCATCCAGTAACTCCTCAATGACAGGGATCGAATATTTATCAATTATTGTCACCTTATTAAGAGCACGGTAATCAACACATATTCGCCAAGATTGGTCCTTCTTTTTCACCAAAATAATCGGACTGGAGAAAGAGCTTTGACTGCGTCGAATGATACCCTTCTTCAACATTTCCTCTACCTGTCGTTTAATTTTTGCCTTATGATGATAAGGGTAACGATATGGCCGCACACATACAGAACCCAGGCCTGGTTGCAGATTAATCACATGTTCGATATCACGCTTAGGTGAAAGACCATCTAACTCAGTAAACACCACACTATACTGCTTAAGAAAAGACCCCATTTGATTTTGCTGGCTCCCTATCAAATGAGCCAAAGCAGTCTCAAACTTCGAAGGATGGCTACTTTCTTCAGCTGTCAGTTGATGTAAATGCCCTGCCAACCAGCATTGCAACGATCCCTAAAGTTCGGTTCTAGTTCCCCGCACCTCCATCTTCTATCCCTGATGAATAAACTGCAAACTACCAGTTGCCCAATTTGCAGTAATATCACCAAGAGTTCTTAATCATTCTACTCCCAAAATTAAATCCAAGCCACCAATATCAGTAACCAAAGCATCAATTAAACCACAGTAGTTGCTAAAACAAATGGGAATTCCCACACTTCTCCTATCCACAGCAATTACATTCCCATCCCCCAATCTTATTCCCAAAGAATGAATATAACTGACTTGGAGTCCCAAGACAGAAGCTAGTTGAGTAGAAATGAAATTGTAAGTGGCCTCGCTATCAACTAACATTTCGATGGACACCTCATTGATGTTCCCTTTTAGCTTGATGGTTCTCAAGTTCCTGTCAGATGGATCTAGTACTCCAATGTTGTGGTGAAATTGATTTAATTCTAGCACTCTGCATTCCCCGTCCACAGGATTCTCCTCCCCTTCATTTTCCACCTCGTAATACTCTTCTTCATCATCGATATCCTCTCCTTCGCCCAGCAACATTACTTTAAACTGTGCCCTAGGGCATTTGTGCTGAGGTGAATAACGTTCACTGCACTAAAAACACAGGCCCTTCCGTCGCCTTTCTTCCCACTTGATTTTTGTGAGCTTCCGTACACTGGTGCGTCGTTGTCCCCAGCGGTTAGAATTGGAGGTCAAAGACACTGAGTTATTTTGGCTATTGGAATAAGCCATGGGATCTTGTGGTGACTTGGGCTTGAGGTGGTATTGTGTAAGGCTTGGGAAAAGCCCACTCGATTATTGCCAGCCCACGATCCAATAATCACCTGAGGTTTAGAACCCCCTTCCTTCTCCTTCATGTTGAGCTTTGAATACAGTCCTCCTCTTTCCTGTTGCAGAGATGCTTCAATTGTGCGAGCTAAGTGCATAGCTTCAATTCGATCTCCTGGTTTATGAACCTTCACCCACCCTTTGATTTCTTCTTTCAGTCCACTAATAAAATATCCCACATACTGTGGTTCTGGCAGGCCCGGAGCAGTAGCCACTGTCATTTCAAACAGCTCGATAAAATCCTCCACACTCTCTATTTGTCACAAATCTGCCAACTCCTCGAATGGACTGGAAGAATGGATACCCCCATAGCGATGCATCAGCTCCACCTTGAACTGTTCCCACGTCAACTGCAGTGAAACATCGATCAGGATAGAAAACCAATTTATGGTTGGGCCCTCCATACAAATTTCAGCCACCTGAACGCACATATCAGTTGGAATTTGATTCAAACGAAAATACGTTTCCATTCGCATTACCCAACCTCGAGGATCTGTGCCATTGAACATCAGCAGCTTCACCTTCTTTAAAGAAACCATTGGATCTGCGAAATGGCTTGGGTGAATCTGATACTCCATACGCCGGGTGGAATCTTGCACTTGACGACTCCCTCCTCCTATCATGAATGTCTCATGCTGAGAATTGAATTCCTCTGCCTGCAAAGGCCGTTTGTCTGTTCTTTTAATCTAGTTTAACATTTGAGATTTGAAATCTTCATCCTGTTTCCTGTCTATTTGGTAACGAGTTTGTAGGTCTGTCATCGATTTAGATAATTCTTACACACAAACAGTTAATTCCCCCACTTTGCTCTCTGTTGCCTCCATTCGAAAGTTTACAGAGGCAGTCAGCTCTCCTAGGTGTTTCTCTGTTTCATCTAGTCGGACCATCATCGATTGCATACGAGTCTCCATTTCTCCTTGCTTGGGATGATCTGGCAGGTCGGACCAATGTTAGCAACAATGATAATCAACAAACTCAACTCACAAGAATAGAGAAGAAAGAGTATACTGTTGTATTAATGAATCAATTATAGTATAATCTTCAGTTTCTGGATAACAAGAAAATAAGAACAAATAACAACTATAGTAAGGACCTTAAGCTACAAGGGAAGAACAACCTCCTAATGCTGCTCTAACCTTTCCCTCACTCCTCCTACCAATCAATTACAATGCCCTCACACACTACTCTCCTCCTTTTTATTAGCTCCCCTCCAACTAACTCGTGTAACTGCTTATTCCTTTTCTGTTTCTTCCGTCTGGTGCTTGGGCTTGGGCTTTCTTGCATACACTTTCCACAATGTGGGCTTATGGACTTGAGGCTCATCATGACCGGTAGCATCTTTTGTATCAGAACTTAATTTCATTAAAGCCACAAATATATGGTGCCACAGTTAAATATCAGTACTAGCAATCTGTCAATTTTTTTCCATGGTACGAAAACATTCAAACTATCGACAAAAACACTATCTCACCTTAACTTAAACTGAGAAATGAGAATTTTAAGATTTAAAAAGAAAAAAAAGTCATATATTTTAAATATTCCAATTTTTATTGCATTACTTAGATATTTATTCTGCCTAGCGTGCAAAAAGGAAATTGCAAAACTGATCAATAAGTTTCGACTCCATTTTCTAGAATTATGAATTTGAGTTCAACAAAATCTTAAAAATAAATCACACAAATAGCTGTAATATACTATTTTTTAATTATTATATATTTTAGGATGAAATGGTTGGAAATTAAATCATAATTGATCAAAAAAATGTATACCCTCAATTATTCAAGCTATTGATAATTTTCTGAATTAATCTCCATCTATTCCGAAATAACAGTCCACTTTACATTTTAAACATGTATTAAAAAATATCAGTATTTATAGTTTTATGACAATTTTTTCTGTTTTTTAATTATCTATTTCATCCCCTCATTTTATAATGCTAAGCATTAATCATACTTCTTTTGGAAATTCAAACTTTACTATGATAAAAATATTAATTCATTAAATCTTTAATTATATTGGACATGCAAATACTAAATATTAATTTTTTTAAAAATAGTGCCAAGAAATTAATTAAAGATATTATGAATAATTTAAAATTAATTATACAATAAAAATAAAAAATGGATGGTATTTTTGGAACATATAAAAAAGATAAGTGAGACTATTATTTTGATATGAGAGGTACTATATATTTATCATGAATTGTATACAACTTTATTATTATTATTATTATTATTATTATTATTATTATTATTATTATTATTATTATTTTGTCAATAATGCATAATGGAGGGTAGGCTACTTGTTAATTGATAAAGCAAGATTTATCTTTATCTGTAAGAATGAGAGTTGACAGCTGATGATTTGATCGAATGACAAAGCCTGCAAGGAGTGCCCGATCGGACCCGGGTGTTAGCACTCCGAAGTTAGTAGCTTTTAGAGAAAGAGTACTTAGAGAGAGAGTCTCAGATATTCAATACCTGGAGCCATCGTGTTTTAGGCTATTTATTGGAGTTCTTTGGAGGGGTACTTGAGTACCTTGGGGCGTGATAGTTGGTAATTGGGGCAAGTGAGCGGCGATGTGACAGGGAGCAGGTGAAGGCATGGGCGTTTACTTGTGTCAGTGGACTTAACAAGGCAACACGTTCCATCAGTCTGATTGAATATCGTGTCTTTTTATCTTATCTTCTAGCTCACATTCTGCCTTTTAGTTGATGGGCGTTGGGCCTTGCCAAGCATTATTAGGCCGACTTGATTGGGCCTTGGAGATATTTTTTTCATAGTTATCACTTATTCCCTCCTCCAAAGGGTCCGACCGAGTAATTTTTTACTTTTGGTGGCAATTTTGAATTGGCGAGAATCTGATAAGTTGCGTCCGTTCATTTCAGATAGTTATTATACATTTAATGCACGTGCACGTGCCGAGGGCGACGCATCGTTCTTCGCAACATAATAATGGATTGGAGACATGTGGCGATCATCCAGCGTAAAGGCTTATTGGAGAATCCCAGAAGCCTTGTGCCTATAAATAGGTAAGTCTAGGACGATTTTTCCTTATTTTTTGGCGATCCTTGGCAAAATTCTGCTAGATGATTTTCTTCCTCATTCATAATGTCATTTTTTGCTTCTTCCCCTCCCCCAAAGATGGCTTCGACAAGCAGTCATTTTATAGATAGGAGCTTTCTTGAAGCTTATAAAATTGTGAGACCGTGGCTCGTCTTTCGAAACTCACGGAGGAGAAAGTGGTTGAAATTCCTTCATGATACAATCTTCCCGCAAAGGTTTATGTGATGGCCTGCCCAGATTCCATGGCGATGATCGGTGTGCCATTTGGGCACGAGAGTAATGAGTGGTTCATTTGTTATTTATAAAGACAGTCTCAGAGACAGCATAGCATAATTTTTTCCCTCGTCATTGGAAGTCAAAACAACTTTCTGGATCATACCTTTTTTCAGGGTGCTTCAACTTCATACAATGATCTTGGTCGAATTTTATGCATTTTTCAATTACCATATCACCACTCTGCAAATTGACACCCATATAAAGAAAACCATCATCATTAAGGCTGTCGATACGTCTAATTTTGCTCTGCATTCCAACTCAAAAATTTACATTGTCATCAGACTTTTGGGTAGGATGATGGATCGCTCACCGACCGATCAGGTAGGAGGTCTTTGGGCACTGGGCCAAACGTTTCACATACCTGATGGTGGGGAATCCAATCGGGGAGAAACAAAACCCGAAGGATTCGAACTTGTCTAAAAGTTCCTTATTGTCAACATTAGCCTTGTAACTTCTGATGTGTTTCGATCAAAACACTTCTCACTCTAGAGAAGCACTGTTTGTTATCAAAGAGTCCTTAAGATGGCATTTCAACTGTCCCGTAGCAATATTTCATTCTGACGCCGATCGGGCTATTAGAGAAGTAGAAGCCGATTATGACGTAGCTAGGAAAGATTCTATTCTTGCCCAGTCAAAGGGTTTAAAAACTGAAGGAGGAAGCTCCTTGTCTTTTCTCAAGATTTGAAGGTCTGACAGAACGAGGTCGATCGTAGGGCTTGATTTTATTCCGATCAAGGCTTCTTCCGTAGAACTGGCCTGACTTTTCTTGTAATATTTTCTTCTTTGTAATTTTTTTGTCTTTGCTTTGTAGCTTGTAAGAACTCTTCATATATAAAATTCGATTTGCCTTTCAATTGCATCTTCACACTGCAATTGTCATTTTAGACAATATTTATCATAAAATCAATTAAGGAGAAAATATTAAATCGACTGAGGAGAAATATATAAACCACCCATGGAGAATGTATGAAATCGACTAAGGAGAATACCTCCTGAATTTTAATAAGTTTTTCAAGCATTGCAGTACACAACTCTTTAGAATCGACGATCGCTTAATCCTATCGGATTTAGAAGATAGACTTTTCATTTAGGCGTGAGTTGTGACTTGGATTTATCCCGTCAAGCACAGTAGGTGACTTTTCAGTCTTTCATTTGATTGAAGCATTATCCGATCAGATGTAAAGATCGGCACAACGACTGACCTTTCGATCTTGCATTGCTTTGAAGATATGGTGATTTTGCACATCAAGTGTTTGGGAGAGATAATTAACTCAATTGTTGTCCTTTGCATTTTGGATTCGGGATGGACATCAAATCTAGCGAATGAATTGATGGAGATTAAGCGGAGGCATCTCGCATCTTTGATTTTGGGAGTGATGTCGAACCTAGTGGATGAATTTGAAATGGAGAAAAGCCTTCGTATTTTGGGCTCGGGATAGACATGAAGCCTAGCGAATAATTTGATGGAGATCAAATGGGTGCTCTTCGCATCTTGGGCTTGGGATGAACATCAAGCCTAGCAAAGGAACTTATCCTGCTAATGAATGGACTCCAACTTTTGTATCTTCAGCTATATCAAGCCTAGTAGATGAGTTGTACCATATTGATTCATCAATTAGGATGTGACATCGATCGAAATTAGGCCCTCGATCTTAGAGTGACCGGAATAGAAGAATTAGCCAAGATGTGATATTGATTGGAGATCGAGTTATCCGATCCGCATTTTGATGGTTGAATTATAGTGACCGATCGGGGAGAGGTCTACAGGTATCAGAGGCCCTCATCTCAAACTCCCAATGGTAGGAAATTCCTTTTCGATCTGCGCTAAGGCGGTAGGAGGATCCAACCCGAAGGTTGCTTTGCTGGAGAAGGAGTTAATACATTTGATTAAACGACAAGTAGTAAATTTGTGAGTTTAGACACGTACCTGGCTTTAAGCTATTTTTTTTTTGCTTCATGGAGATACTTATTTTTGTGTGCATTAGAAGATTTAAAAGAGCTACCCGCTTATGGAAAGTTACCCGTTTGGAAAATCTCGGTTGAGATGTGAGCATTGACCGACCAAAATTAATATGGCGATCTTGGAAGTTACCCCCTTATGGGGAGTTATCCATTTGGAGAACCTTGATCGAGATGTTAGCATCGACCGATCGAAATTAATATGGCGATTTTGGGAGGTACCCACTTATGGAGAGTTATCCGTTTGAAAAATCTCGATCGGAATATCAGTATTGACCAAACGAAATTAATATGATGACCTTGGGAGTTACCCATTTGGAGAACCTCGATCAGGATGTCAGTATCGACCGATCAAAATTTTGTGGAGAAAACCTTAGAGAATGACTTAGATATTTCACCTAAAAGGAAAATAACAAATTTGCAAGTTGAGGCACATACCTTGTTTTTATGCTTTCCTTGGAGAATCCTAGATATCCAGTATGAAGCTTGTCTTGGCAACTTTCTAAAATTCGGCTGGCAGGACGGCTCCGCATTGAGTTTGTGGTCGATCACCTTTGTTTTCTCCTCTTGTGTGAGACTTCTTGGGATAATTGATTTCCTTAAGCCTTTCCTTGATCCGCTATGGAACCCGATCGGGGCTGATGTTAAATGGGGCCTGTTATTTGATAGTCCGCTCGAACTTATCTTGTTAAGTCATTTTTTGTTCGTCCAACTTTTATGGAGTAATGGCCCTGTCTGTCCCCACCATTACCCGCTCGGATGCGGGAATTCATTCGAATGATCACCCATCCGAGTGTTGTAGTCTGTCTGCGATGTTGATCCTTCTTCGCCTGCTGGATCTCCGTACATCATCCAACTGTATGTATTGGCGAGCTCTTTTCGTCAAGTCGGAAAAGCTATTAGGCGGCCTTGTTGTTAATAACTCGAATAACGGGCAATTGGTAGTTTCTCTAGCCAAGGCAGTTGTCGCCATCTCCACACTTACATTTCTTACTTCAGACATTGTGAATTGAAATTTGCTGATGTAGTCTCTAAGACTTTCATCGATCCCTTGGTATAAGTTGTATAGACCGTTAACCGACTTGGGCTCCTTCATCTGTACAATAAACCGTGATAGGAACAGCTCTTTGAGTTGTCTAAAGGAGGTTATCGATTCCTGAGGCAGCTTATGAAACCAATTTAATGCATCTCCTCCTAAAGTGGTGGGAAAAAATCTGCAGACAATCCTTTCATTATAGGTGTAAACCTGCACTTTTGTCAAAAACTCAGCCAAATGGGCGGTCAGGTCAGTTTTACCTATGTATTTGTCAATTACTATGTCTCTCCACCTAGGAGGCAAGCTGGACTCTGTGATCTCCCTGCAAAATGGAGAGACAGTATTCTTACAAATATTACCCTCAAATACACCTTCTTTGAGACTTGCCAAGCCAAACTGCTTGAGCTTTTTCTTGAACCATATATCTTCCTTGCGCTTGGTGGAGGTAAACTCGCTTTTAAATCTTTTGGAGTGGCCACTATTTGGGATGTTCATGAAGGACAAACTATCCCCAACAAGCGGAGTAGGGAATCTATTGAAACTGTGGGAAAAATCTTAGACGGAGGAGGTTATCCCTTTGCCTTTGTTATACCTGCCCAGGGTTTTGACACCCATTCTACCACTGTTTTGAGCTCGAGGCTCTTTAATGGAGACTCATCGATTTCTTTTTCTTCTGAAGTCTTCATTCATGAAGTCTTATTCGTGGGCTCTTTCAGAAGTTTTGGGCATCCTACCATTTTTTATTGTCTGGACAATGCTGGTGGCAAAATCGCTAAGGAGGGAGCGCATATCCTTGAGCGTGATGGGTGTATTTTTCGGTTGCAGCAGGATGTCATGGTTTAAGATTAGGAGGAGGCTGTCCCCACTTAGGGGCCTTTGAGATCTCTCTCTTCTCCCTGTTTGTCTAGATTTGCCATGACCGTCGTTGTTGCAGTCACGCTCTTCTGAGGTTGCATGCTCAGTGGATCTTGAACTGGCCATATCTCTTTCAATAGAAGTCTTCGGGGGCCCGTTTTAGCTGGAGCTCTAGGCGTGCCCGGTCGGACCCGGACGTTAGCACTCCGATCCGATCAGATGACAGAGCCTGCAAGAAGGAGTGCCTGATCGGACCCGGGCGTTAGCACTCCGAAGCTTAAGTTAGTAGCTTTTAGAGAAAGAGTGCTTAGAGAGAGAGAGTCTCAGATATTCAATACCTGGAGCCATCGTGTTTTAGGTTATTTATAGGAGTTCTTTAGAGGGATACTTGAGTACCTTGGGGCGTGATAGCTGGTAATTGAGGCAGGTGAGCGGCGATATGACATGGAGCAGGTGAAGGTATAGGCGTTTACTTGTGTCAGTTGACTTAATAGGACAACACGTTCTATCAGTCCGATCGGATATCGCATATTTTTGTCTTGTTTTTCAGCTCATACTCTACCTTTTAGTTAATAAATTTTGGGCCTTATCAAGCATTATTGGACCGACTTGATTGGATCTTGAAGATCTTTTTTCTATAGTTATCATTAATTAACTAGCCTACCCTATTATAGTCTAAGATTATGAAATTAATATTTGTTTTTTTTTAAATGCATGATTGTATTTAGAGTCACATCTTGATTTACTGTATATGAATAAAAGAAGAATGAGATACCTGCAAAAAATTCATTCCCTTATACAAAATTATTCGATTTAATCTATCTATTGTTATATTATTTGTAGGAAATACTCAAAAGTTTGGATTGAAAATGATAGAAGATACAGTTAACAAAGGAACTTATTGGTGTATAAAATAATTAAGGTGATGGCTCCAATGGGGGGAATTATTTTCAGCGAATCAAATCTTGTAATTAAGAGCCCTTACAAATTGTCAAACTATGCAAGAATCACAACTTATCAAAAGGGATCTACGAGGGTTACACGCCATTAGTACACGTGGCAATATGCTACGTGTATGGTAATAAACAAACCTACGTGGGATCGTGCACATTTAAGAAAGAGATATCCAGGCTTGTATATTGTATAGAAAAACTAAAAAATAAAGTCTAACTATCCTTAATGGAATTGGCCACATGACCCTTTGATTGGCCTTTGGTGGGTAAAATTAGAGCCCCACCACCCTAAAAGGTTATTTTTTTAATTGTATTATGTGGACACATGCCCTAATATATTGGTCCACGTAGAATACGAAAGTGCCGCTTGTTTTGTTGGAATTGTGCCACGTAATACACAAAAATAATTTTTATTTTTTTTGACTCGGTGAAGTGATAATGTGAACAGAGCTGTTTAAACATCTCATTGAACCCACGTGAAATTAAGACACGTATGTTTAGACGAAATTGATTCAATGAGCTGGGATCCTTGCAAAGACGCTGAGGTATTGACCTGAGAGATGGTAAGGGAGTGTGGCTTAAATTAAAGTCAAACATTTCAGCGAGGAAAAGTTGCAAACCAACTTTTTTCTTTCATACTTTCCAATTCCTCCCCCCACCTTCGGGGGTTTTTTTTTTTTTTTTTTTATGGTGTTCGATTGATCTTAATGAGTTTTTGATGGGAACGTATGTAGTTCAGCAAAATGCATGAGAAACATACAGGGATCATGGTGGTTGTTATTGTTGGAAATAACAAAAATCACTGTATGGTTTTCTTTTATTTTTATTATTATTAAAAAGTAATAAATAAATTTAAATTTAATATTAAATATTAAATTACATAATTAATATTAAATTATCAAATTTTATTAAAAAAATAAATTATAAAAATAAATTATATTATATTAAAAATATAAAAATAACAGATAAATAAAATTTAAATTTTATTTAAAAGTAACAGATAAAAAAAAGTATATTAGATCTAATAAAATTGACTCAAACCTATGGATCGATCCAAATTAATCCAAAAAATTAATTTAAATCAAACCTAATTCACATAAATATTCATTGGATCAATTAAAATTGATCCATTTTATTTTTCAACCTAAATCAATCTAATATTCAATGAATCAACCCAAAATTAATCCATTTTATTTTTTAATCAATTAAATATTAATTCAATAAATATTTTAAAGATTTAAAGATATTGATTCATTAAGTATTAAGTCAATGGATATTTTCAAGATTCAAAGATGTTGAACTTTTTGTACCCAAATCAAGAATTGCTAATTTCGATAAGGGCGTCTTCAAGGGCATTTTGGGCAACAAAACTAGTGGCCCCATTCTCATCTACCCTATGAATACAAACAAGTAAGTTCATTTCTCTCTGCTTGATCTTTTTATTGGTTTGGTTCATAAATTCGATTATCTTTATGAATCCATAATTAATAGGAAAAATTCTTATTTAAATCCGATTCATGATTTTTTCATGAATCAAACTAATAATGAAATATCAATTATGCATATTAACTAATATCTCATTCTATTTTTAACCATTTTATATAACGTGATAGCTTTTTATTAATTTAGTCAATGAAATTTTTGTGAATTTTATTTATAGAAGACTTAATTATTTAGGACAATAATCCAAAGTGTTATATAGGACTAGTAGTAGTGATGTTGTGTTGGTCTAAATACGAATGCGTCCTGTCTTGGAGGGACGTTCCATTTTTCATCTCATCCAATAATGGTATATAAGTGATAGATCATATAAAAAATTAAAAATAATTATATAATATTATTTATTATAGAAAATATATATTTTATAATATAATTTTTAAATAAATGAAAAATTTTAATTATTAAAGTTAAAATAATTTCAAATATTAAGAGATATTAATGTCTGGTTTGATTGGATCTTAAGAGATATTTTTCCATAGTTATTACTTATATATATATATATATATATATATATATATATATATATATATATATATATATATATATATATATATATATACCACATACTAAATAGGAAAAACTTAATTTACTCTCAATATTAATTATATTGTTCGCACGTGCTACTAAAAGATATAATAATATTGCATTTGAACTCTCTCTGTCTATATATATTAAATACGTACCTAATTAAACTTTTAATGTGCGAAAGGTTCCTTCTTGGCAATGGTTTTATCTATGTTTTCAAACCAGACATTTTAAAATCAGTAGCCAATTCATTTAATTGTTTGAAGCATTTAAAACGTATTTTGCATTCTTAATTTTATAAGGCTATCCATTTTTTTTTTCAATTTATATATAATTTTAAAATGCATCAATTACATGTTTTATGAAAATAATTTATTAATTGAACAGTGTGTGTATTTATATATGTATATAGCTGGTATTAATTAAATAAACTTATACTGTGGCAGAAAATCAAGTTTTTGTGCAGCCGATTACCAGCACATCATATTTTGCTGTTGCATAAATAATCCTACAACAAATATGATAGTGAAAATGGGACAAGAACGAAGAGTACCACCGGATATTATTAAGACCACCCTAATTAAATATTTTCACCTAACTTAATTGGATATCCCTAAGTCAATTCGTTGTCAATCAGTAAATACTATACATGACATTGAAATAATTAGTTATTGTAAATAAATATTTAATTATTGATTCTATCGCTTATTTATAGAGACTATAGCCCTTTATACTTGTGGACCTATAGATGTCTGCAGTACTTAATTGAACAGTTAAATAAAAACAAAAAAAGATTGCGGCTTTATTTTTATAGGTGGTGATTGGTGAGTCTCTTTGCATATATATATATATATATATTTCAATTTCAATAATTAGGTGGAAAATTATGAATTTAACACGTGGAAAAAATAAAAAAAAATAATTTTTTTTTGACGTATCAAATGCACTATTAATCTAGTGCATTGTAACCGGTGGGGAGAAAATCTTTACTATATCATTTTCTTTCCCCCTTGCTTTATTAGAGTGTTTGTAACTTTTTATCCATGTATATATTCTAGTGGAAATTTTACCGTACGTGGACGATTATTGATGTAGGAGTTGCCGTATCTAATTCATGTGGTTGCTGCGATTTGGCCGTGCATGACCTTCGTGTGGTTTCTGTTTCTCTTTGGCCAGTAAAAAAAAATATGTTTATTTTTAAATATTTAAAAAGATTATATACTCCGAATTTAAATTTATAGTCTAATTAAAATCCTACAGTTTTTTCTTATCTATTGAGTACACGAATTTATTAATATATAGCTGGCAAATTCATATTATTCACATACATTTCACAAAAAAAAAAAAATCCACAATATGTAAAATTATATTGCATGGCAAAACATATATATAATAATACCCAAAAATGACGAACTGTATAAGATTATATTTACAGCATAAATATCTCTTTTAGAAATAAGCTTCTTACTCTTTATTAAAAATTACAGAGCTGATCTTTTTTCTCTTTTTTCCTTTGATCCAATAAGAAATTTGCGTATATTTTTCTACAAGTTCTGTAATTATAACGGTAATTGACTACTTATGACAATTGTATGAAGATGTAGCAATTACCACTCACAAATAAAATAAAATAAAATAAATAATAATCTATTTATAATTAGCAAATTGGATTGGATTCCATCTTGAGTGGTCCAGTCGTTTTTTCGAACGACAGCAATTGTAACAAAACTTTATTAATACATAGCAATTGTACAGTGACAGAAAAATATATTGGCATCGGGCATTAATGATAATTTGTAACGATCAAAATGAGACTATGTCGGCCAGATAATTAGATAGATTTGGGATATGTTTGATCTTGAACTGCAACAATTGTAAATGGGCGTAGTCGCATTGTTAATATACATTATCCGCTAATTTTTAACTCTAATATTTGCAAAGCATACTGATAATTCTGAATGATCAAAAAATAATGTGTCTGGATGGAAGAGTCTGATCAAATCGTCAATAGTATATATATATATATAAAGAATGAAGGGTTAAGATAACTTAAACTTGGCTTATGGATGTTTGTTGCATATATATATGTATATAGGCCTGAAGCCTGTCCCTGCATACACTTGAGTGTTTTTGATCTAGTATTTCAAAGAACTATGGCTACTAGCTTGTGATAGTGAATTTAGGGATATGGTTCTATCAATTCGATCCGATAAGTTGTTGAATAGCTGTAAAAAAGGGCTAAACCCTTGCTTTGGGTTGAGTTTCATTCATCAATATGAGTTTTTATAGTAGAATCAAGTTCAAGCAACTATAGTGGATATTATCATTAGCCAAAATGATATCAGGGGAGAAATGCTGCTGATGAATTAATAAGAAACTAAGTATTTTATATTCACTCATTATAAAAAGGAAGTGATTTTATAATGACTCGGATTATACTACTATAATGAGGTAGTTTTTATAGTTGAATTAGACTCAAATTTATTTATTTAATATGATTTTAGAATCATTACCATATGTGTCTAGTAAATTAACAAGTTTCTTGTAATGATGAAATTAAATTAACCAAATGGAAATGCTTAGTTATATTTCTTATAATGTTGAAATTAAATTAAACAAATGGAAATAGAGTATTAGTGTGTGTTTTTGGAGGAAAGTAACGACAAAATCCAGAAAAAGTGAAGCTGTTGCGTATTAAAAGGCAACAACATCACTCTTAAAAAACAGATGGGATAATGGAGGTTAATTTTCCTGTAAGCAGACATTTTGAATTTGATTCCTATATATGAAGTATATTTGAACAACGTTTTATCTTCTTTTATAAATTTATTCGAAAGGAATTTAATTAAATTCGGTGTATAAAATTTAAAATTGGAATGATTTATTGAGGAAAAAGAAAAAAGAAAAAGAAAAAAGGCTGACAGCTGCTCAAACCTTAAAACAAAATTAGCAAAATTATCGTAGAGACAACAAATGGAATCCAATACAGAAATCCTAATAAAACGAAAGGTCGGCAAGAAAATAGATATTCTGTTACTTGTTACATTAAAAGAAAATTAAATACATAATGTGGGGATCCAAATATACACCACGTACGCATGCACCGTAGGTTATATTATATATGGATTCATTCATTTATTCATTCATCATGTACAGTAAATTGTACATATCATACTTTAATTTATTTCTGTTATGAGTCTCACTCATTTTAGTCTCTTACATGAAAAATCAATGAACAAAAAATTATTTGAATTGATCTCATCCACACAGATTATTGATTATTAATTATATATAGAACAAGTTATGGGGTACCATTATATTAATATGGGAACAGAAATTGCATTAATGAGATATTAATATGGGTCTGTGTCCATCAGTGAGCCCATATAATTTGATATTTTTTTTTTATTGATCAATATGCAACTTGCATCTGCTTCCAAAAGATATAATTATATAAAAAAAAATTATACATATATTTGTAAAGGTTGCAAATGAATTGGTTGGATGAATTTAAATCGGGTCACACACAAACGGGTTATAAATGAACGGATATAAATGGACCAAAAAATATAAATCATAAATGGACCAATGTCCAAATAAATTGGACGAAGTTGGGCCAACCTATGAATTTAATGCTTGTTAGTTTATTTCTTATTAGCTCATTCATTCTTATTTTATTTTTTTACCAAAATTATTTCAAAAATTCCTAAATATTATAATTAAGATGTTTTTAAAATTTTGAGTAAATCAAAATTCGTTTATATAGGTTTCAGGAACCGAAATACTTTTAACCAGTCTGAAAATTTTAAAAGTGTCTAAAATTTTAAGTTTCACTTTTGAAAATTAATATTTATTATTCTAAAATATTCTATATAATCGGAATAATTTTTGAAAGTCCGTCGAATATTTTCAATACGGTCAAAGTTAATTTGACCATTTTTCGATCCCATAACTTATTTTTAGTTTTGATTTTTGGAGGACTATTTAATCTCAATTTCAGCTCAAATTATATCACCGGACTCGTCATAAATTGTATGGATCTAGGTGAGCCAGAGATGGATTGCATGCAGTTTAGATGTGAATCAATTTATTACACCTACTTTTTTTAATGAAATTAACACTTTTATACAATAAAATGATACAAAAAATAGTGCAATAAAAATATTGATCCAAATATGTTGGATAGCCTAAATGAATCGAAAGGCTCAGATTGATCATATTGTGGTCCATATGTAGATCAATTTATTTAACCTATTTTTTAATAAAATTAATACTTTTATATAATACAGTAATAAAAAAATACTGTATTGCAGATTCAAATGAATTGAGTGGCCTATATGGATTGTATTGTGATCCAGATGGATCGCTTGTAACTCAGATGTAAATCAGTTTATTTGACTAATTTTTTAATAAAATTAATCCTTAATATAATATAATATTAAAATTTCAGCAGTAAAAAAAATATAATAACGTAAACGGATCATTTTTTGATTGATCTAATGAAAATTATAGTTAGATCCGGTAAACATTTTATAGGAGACCCATTGGGTATCATAAGCAAAATTGAAATGGATCACATATTTAGTGGATCATTTTTAGATTGGTCTAATGAATATTTTTTTTAGGTTGTATTATATTTGGGTCATTTTTTTTTTTTTACAAATTTGAACGGAATTTTGGATTTGGGCCAGTTTTACTGGCTCTATCTATTTGTATTATCCTAGGGATTTTCAATTGGTTCAATCTTAATATAAGAATGTTTGAAATGTTGGTCTCAAATTCTGATTAAAAAAATAAAGTCAGAATTTTCCAATTTCCGATTCCAACTCTAACTAACAAAATATTTCCAGCATTTTTTATTTTTAAATAGATCCAATGCAAGGCGGAGAATGGGAGACGGTTTGCATTTGATGAGGCGGTTAAAGGGTCTCATCATCAATTATAAATTATAAAGAAAGATGGTTTTTTCAACACCGATAGCAACTCCACCAGAAACTGAACTAGGAACACTGTTAAATACAGACCTACACTATATATTTATGTATCATTAGCTGGAAAATGTTCATTAATCAATTAATTAATTGATTAACCGACAATCTCAACCATAATTCACTATTTCTAAGAATTCGTGGTTGTAGATGCCATGGTTCAAGACAATGTGGTAGCCATGCATCACACCAACTATTATTATCTATGTGGTTCCAAATATTTTTGACATTTCCTCTTTTATGTAAAATCTCATTATGATTTGATTCGCCAAAATTTCTATTTTTTCCTTATTTTTCTGTTTCTTAATAAGTTCCCAGTTTTGTCTGTTGAATTAGGTTGGTTGGGTGTGTGGTTTAACCGTTAAAATGAATTGGTACCCTTTTTTTTATTCCATCATTACCCTTCATGGGTTTAAAAAATATATATATATCCTGGTTATAACGTGCGCATGTGGGAATGGAAAGGCCCAATTATATATTTTTGTGTTTGCTCATCAGCAGTTTTTTGATGCACTGTATTGTTAATGTTTCTAACATTGGGCTAGCCCATGGTTAGGTGGGATGATACTTAGGCTTGAGGTTTTCTCTTTTCCTTTTATTTTATTTATTATTTTCACTTGAACAAATTACTTATTTGTTTCTATGAACTATTATCAGATTCTCCAAAACTTAAGACACTGAACTGAGGCATCATCATTCAATTCATTTGTGCTACTGGAGACAGAGTTAATCAAATAATTTGAAAACTTAGATGCATTACAATGAATGACCAAGTCCTTGCCACCAATCAAATCTATGGTTTATCATTTCATCGTTGGATGGTGGGATTAGATCCCATCTGCAGTTTCCATCTCCAACTTTATCATTAGTTACCAATGTCTAGTTTTGCATTTATTTTTCAATGAAGAAAAATTAGCACCCTATGACGTATTCGAGGACTACGACTAGCCTACTAGGCAACTATAGCCTTCCAAATTTTCTTTGATCCGCCTGCTCAAAATATTGTTCTTCGACTTTAGACAGATCATTATAAGTTGAATAAGCATTGTTATAAAGCTGTGTATTACAAATGTAAAGATAATTTTCTTGTACAAAGTATACAATCCTGTTTAAACAGGTTAAGGGTTGCATTGTTAATCAGAATCAGACCTCAAACTCAAAACAATAGGGGAAAATTGGAGTTCATAAGTATTGATCAATATCTCAATTGCTTTATTCAAAATTATCTTGCAAGAATCGGTAAAGCTCATCAGCAACTATAGTGGGATACTCTTCTTGTGGTAGAAGAGCACCTGGAACCTCAACAAATTTGCTGACACCTTTGGCCCCTTTGAGTGCTTGCATCTCTGCTTTCGACCTCTTTGGTGATCCCTCAGTTGATATGACAAAAACTGGCAGCTTTCCCTCCAAATCTGCAAACAATTCAAGAAACTCTTCTCGAGAGTTGACTGGGTCTAGGAGACCTGTCAAGAAAGCTGCAGGTGCATAACGAGCACCCTTTCGCTTTGTTAATGCATATCGGCTTTGAACAATATCTGGAGTCACATTCTCAGGATTTGCATAGACATGAGATTGGTATTGGGATTCAATTGACTTCTCATTGCTGACAAGCATGTTGTACATCATCCAGCCCACACCAGGGGCCCTTAAGGTGCCCCTAAGCAGTCCATATCTGCCAAGATCGTGTAAAAATGACAATTGAGATCAGTTTAATCAGAATGAAACAGGAAAACAAATAATTTGGACGCATATTTTAGTGGCTCTGATAGAAAAATTATTAAGCAGAAGAGGAAAAACATTTTTTGAATGAGAGCTTGGTGCACTGTAAATAAATCTAAGAGGGTCCAAGATTCACAATGTGGTTAAAGAGTTCCACAGCCCAAAGGTAATTAATTAATATATATATATACACGGCTCATGACACTAGGTGTGTTCAAGGTCCCAGTCACACTGAAAAGAATTATGTAATATAAAATTCCAGAAGTTACAATTGAACAAACAACTAACAGCTCATATAACTTAACTAAGTGATAGAGTTGTATGGGCAAATGGTGAAATGAGTGGATTTTTATGTGTCATGAGTTGCTGTTTTGTGTTTGTCAATGAATACCAAAATAAATAGATAGCATTAGTACAAAGAGTAACTTCCTTTTCTTTTTTTTGTTTCCTTTGCAACCTCGGCTGAATTGAGTTTTCACCAGTATCTTTTACTCATGCATGAAGACTAAGAACTATTCATATCCATAAAGATAGCAGTTCGTAATACCTTGTTTCCATGGTAGAATCCCGACCAAATACAATAGGAAGAGGACCAGCCCAGGTTGGTGCAACAGCAGCAATGGCCATTGGCTTCACCAAACCCTTTTTGGCAGCACGGACTATTATTGTGGCAGCATGCCCTCCTCCAAAGACGATCAAATCATTGTCTGAATCAAGTGCAACAAAAAATTTAGCAAGATACATTTTCATTCATTTTCCAGTAGCATTTTCGAGTGAGAAATGACATAATTCTAAAAATGTTGAAATAAGCAAAGTGGTAGAGATGGATTATAATCAGAGATTTGAAGGTGTTTCTCTTTTTCAATTCAAGTTCAAAAAGGTGTTTGTATCATCCCATAAGGTTTGATATATCCCAAGAAGTTCTTCCAGAATGAAAAAATCCTTCCCTACAGTTTTATTGGTAGAACAAGAAGATCCAAGAGATCAGAAATAAGAATTAAGAATACAAAATCCAACAGGGATAGAGCTAGCAAGAGAAAACAGTGTAAGGAGAGCTTGAACGATTGCTTTCTTACAGAGACCCAAGTGAAGGTTATAATTATAGAAACGTCAAAGAGATGTAAATAAGGCAAGATCAATGGACATACAACAATTTCTATCAGTACTTTAACTGAAATAGAGAAGAATATGAGTAATAATTTTTGGCTTATGAAAGCAACTCATCAAGTACAGATTTTAGTTTGCTTTTCTCAAACGGTTTGGGGATTTCCTGATTCTCAGGCTTAATATATTTTTTCCTCCTCAAACTTGGCAAAAAAAACCTTTTACACATCTAAATTTTGCAACCACCCTATTACAAACCTAAACTTGACAAAAATACACTCATTATCCCCATTAAGTAACAGATTGCAGAGCATTTTTTTTTTTATATTGGACACGTAATTCAAATAAAAGATAACAAAAATCTTTCTTTTTTTTTTTTCTATTTGTTTCTTCTGCTTTTAGACCTTTCTCCATTTTTTCTTTATTAACCTTATCTCTTTTCATTTTTCATTTTCTTGTATTTCTTTTAACAACAATACATTTAATAATTGATTAGAAATAGTATGTGTATTTCTAGACTCACATGTAGTCATTTTTGGGTAATCTTAGTCAAGTTCGGATATGTTATACAACACTTGCAAAATGTGTAAACTGTTTTTAATGCCAAGTTTAAGGAGGAAAATATATATTAAGCCTTATTCTCATCTTTTTGTTCAGCAGAGTTGGTAGGCTAACAGGTTATACATGTGCATAAAAAATATAAAAAGTAACAAAAGGGGGAAAATTATGTGAAGAAAATTGTTTTCTAACATGCAGCAGAAGAGTGGAAACGCTAGGAACTGAACAAAGTACAAAGTAACTAAGACACGGTACTTAAAGCTGTAATTAATAGTGGTAATGACATAAAACATCAAAATAACTGGTAAAGCACCATGTAACCAGCAAAGACTAAAGATTGCGAAAAAAAGTAACTCCATACCATCCGAGCATTTTAATGGACTATCAAGTGCATTTATGAAATCAACTAGAAATTTCTCCATGATATCAGCATTGTAATCCATTTTTGGCCGATCAGAATAACCCAAACCAGGCCAATCAAGGATTGTAGCCTGCCAATTAACTTTACCAACCCTTTGAACAATGTCTTTGGCCACTGATCTCCATTCTTCTACAGTGCTAACATCAGAAATAGTTGGTATCATAAGGATATTTTTGGGTGGTTCATCACTCGCCTTTGAATGCTCTTCATAATAGATGTTAATGGAGTTGTCCTTAAATTTCCAGTCCCAGTTATTTGACTGAAAACAAAGAGACTAGTCATCAGAAAAGCAAACTTAACATGTCATAATTGATATCACAATAAGCAATCCGGAAAGTGAAAAATGAGCTTGTCTGATAATTAAACAATGAATTACAGCTTGTTTAGAATTCTTGACCTTTGCTTAATATATAATTAAGTGTTGGCAAGGGTTGGATAAAATAATGGGATAAAGAAGAGCTACATGAATATGAAATCAAGACATCATGAACTTTACCAACTCAAATTGAGTCATGCACTTTATGGAATTAAACTACATTCGTCTGCATATACCCGCTCTCCAAATAACCTGGATTTCATCTGAATGGTGAAGCTGGCATGTGAAAGGGGCATATAACCCATAACAGTTTGCATCAAAGCAATCTTTTTCCATTAAACTTAGACTATAGACTGCTTGCATATAAAAGTTTGCTAAATGAAATGCTTTTTCATTCCTCCATAAACAGTGTTGGGACCGAGAGAGTTTTGAGAAATCACATGAATCGAATTAAACCACTCTTTACACAGGATGTAGCAGGATTTAGCGCGGTATACGGAAATTTGATGCATAGAGATTGCAAGGAAATGGAAAATCAAGAACTTAAAGACTCTAATTGTCCTAAAGAATACAACGTCCAATTCAATCGAACTTGGAATTATAAGACCAAATTATGCACTGTCCAAAGCAACAAATCCATCGATTCAACCACTGGTTTACACTACAATCTCATCCTCTATCGCTTTTTTTTTTTTAATCAAACAATATAAAAATAATTACCCTCGCTATATCACAGTCTACACATCGGGAGTCAATACATCTATTCTAAAAATTCCTGAGCTTAAACACATATTTACAGCCATAGCTCTCAGAGACTCAAACTTGATAAACAAAAGTATAAAAATATCAAAGAAAAACGGAAACAAAGTAATCAATCTGAAAATTCAGGCAAATAGAACGAACAGAAATTGAAAAAAAAAAATCATTAATGAAAATAATGATGGAGATTTAACTCACCTTCAATGGGGTGGTTGGTTTATCTGCTACGGAGGTAGTGGAGTAATCAAGAGAAGCTGAAGAAGCTTTAACGAAAATGGGTTTTAGAGAGAGAAAATGTCTGCAAGTTTTAGAAGAAAGGGCAAAAGAATGTGGAGAAGAAATGGAGAATGTAGCAGAAAAGGCCATAGATTTGGGTTAGGGTATGAGTAGTGGAAGGGAGAATGAACGAGAGAATTATCTGGTGTTAACGTTATATTAAGCAGAAACCATAAATTCAACTGAGATTTTTGGTGGTGGCAAACAAATATCAAATGGCCTCCTTAACTTGATCTGCTGAATATCACTTGCCTCCCTCAGGTCAGCTTGCCTTTTCAACTTTCACGACTTTTACGGTTAGGTTAGGTATACTTGTTTTTGTACATTTCTATCATATGATTTCTTTTCTTTGCTGCTTCTTTTTTGTAAGGAAAAAAAAAAAGTAAGGACGATATGGTCATCTGCCATGAGAATAAGCTACGAGTTTCAGTTTGTAAAAATTTATAAAAATAATTTTTTTGATTGATAAAAATTATATTTAAAAAAATAAATAAAAATTAAAATATTTTATAAATTAAAAAATAATTTATCAACTGTTTAATTAATAATACGGTTAGAAATAATTTTTAAAATAAAAAAATAAAAAAACATATATAATTTTAATATATTATATTCTATATCTCATTAAAAAATAATTATTATTTCCACTTAATTATATTCTTTTATTTCACTAAACTATTAAAAAATATATAATTAAATAAAAATAAATAGAAAGTTTTTTATAAATAATATTTTTTTAAAATATATTATAAAAATAAAACGTGTCATATTTTATTTAAAAATGATGAAATATTTTTTTAAAAATGCAGTCGTTGACTGCATAATTGGATGAGTGTGTCTGTACAAAAGGTGAACCCCATATCTTTGAAGATACATCACGTGGTTGCGTGATTAAAGGAAATTGCACCTCCCGCCATGTGTCGACTCGTGATTGAAGATACAGATGGTAGCTGCGTTATCAGAGATGTTCTTCCCTGTACGACACGTGTCGCGCTCTGGATGAAGTGGCATTTCCTATTTTATTGACTTCAGCCCAATATTATTAAAATCGGACCGGATAATAAACCGAAGAGCTTAAGGGTTCATGGTTCGACCGGTTCTTTGGGATTCAATCGGATTTTTTTTATTTTTTAAAAAATATATTATTTTTTAAGTTTTATATAAATATTATGAAAATATCACTATATAAAAAAATTAAAAATAGTTTAGAAAAATATATTTATCATCAAACATTAACAATAGGACTATATTTTCAAGTCATTCAATATTTATAATAAAAATTTAAGATAAATATAGTAAAAAAATGTAAATTTTTAAAGAAATTCTTCAAATATAAATTATAAAATTTTATTTTATTTTATAAAAAATTCATTAAATTGTTTGAATTTTAATTATTTTGTATTTATAATTTTATTTTATTTTTTTCCATATAAACATTTTGGACAAAAAGTTAGTTTTTCTAAAATCAAACCGGTTTTTATCATTTAACCCGATTTTTCGGTTTTATCCCGGTTCAACCGGTTTTTTGGCGGTTTGAAACAGTATTTTTCGGTTTTTATCCAATCCGGTTTTCATCCATTGAACCAACCGGACCAGCCAACGGTTCGCGGTTAAAACGGTTCGACCGCCCGGTCCGGTTTTAATAACCATGCTTCAGCCCCTTTAAGCAGGCATCTCCAGCAACTTTTTTTTTTTTTGATTTCCCATTATTACAGTTTATCTAAAACAACTATGCTACACACTTAAATATTTAACAGTCATAGATATGATGATTTAAAATTAATTTCAACCATTAAAATTAGATCAAATCCATTTTTAGTAATGTTTTTAAATTGACATTTCAAAATATAAGCATTATTCAAAATACAGATTAATTATATCAATAATTAATGAACTTATATTCTAAATACCATAATGTCACATAATTTTATGCCATATTTGATTTTTTGGTAAAATTTAAATTGTTGTTAAAACAAAATGACATCAATACAAAAATTATATTATTTAAAAATTATATAATTCAAATAATTTTTTTGTTACATTGTATAATATACAATGTATACAATTGACATAAATTTAAATCCTTCTATAATATACATGGAATAACAAATCGAATTACATTGTATACAATACACAATGTATTATTTTAATATATAATAACAAAACCATTTATGGAATTTACCGTATACAATGTATTATGTTAATATAGAATAACAACATTGATTATATTATTTTCGGGAATAAGTGAATATGATGTCGTTATATTACCAGTTAATACATTGTATTAATATTTTATACTAAGTGAATATGACAGTATAATGTAGTATTTTAATTTTATATTTGTTACAGTGATATCCTTCTAATTTATTGAATTGACATAAAGCATCAAAAAAAATTGAAAGGAAAATAAAAACTTAAAGTGAATGCTAAAATAAGACTGAATACATTATATACATGAAAAAATAAATCTTAATACAATGTATTCACTTGATGAATGACTATATTGTATTCTGTTCTATTTTTCTAGTGTGATAATTGATTATATTTTGTTATGGTACCGTGACATCGAATACAATGTACTCGCATTTTCTGAATAATTTATTACATCATTTGTAGCAATAAAATTGGACTAAATTGGAGCCCACCAAACCAAATTATAGGCAGGCCTGGAATTAGGCCTGAAACAACCCATATTAACTCAAAATCGGTTGGGTCAAACCGAATCGACCGAAATTATTTCGATCTAATCGATTTTCGGTTCTATAAACTTTGATTTCGGTTCAATTTTTATATTTTTCAAATTTTGATTTTTGGTTTTTTTTTGTTCGGTCCAAAACCAAACCGAATCGACCATTTGCACACCCTTAATAAAAAATTTAAAATCAATCATAATTTAAATTAATATAAATTTTAACCATTCATAAATTTAAAATTAAGTATAATTTAAAACTTAATAGTTATAAAATTAAGTTATATTTTTAATTTTAATTTTAATTATTTATAAAATATTATATTTTAAAATTAAAAAAATATATTTTTTGAAGGACGAGGATCCCCGCGGGACGGATACCCCATTTTCCGTCCCCAATTTTATAACGGGGATTTTTCCCCCTCGTCCCCGTTTTCGCGGAAGAAATTCGGGAATTTCCCGTCCCGAATGGGGAGGATCCCTGCCGGGACTGAAAAATCCCCACTCAGTGATCATCCCTAGCCTGGCCCAAGATGGCATCGAGAATCAACAAATGAATTGCTATGACACACAGCTCCCCTTTGCCGAAACAACAATTCTGAAGATACATATTCCACTTGGAAGATGTAAAGTATAACCCTCCAATAGTTCAAGTCATCTAGAAGCGGTGAAGATTTCTCGAAGGCGCCTCAAAGAAAGATTGAAAGCCGAATCCCAAGCTATGGCTAGGGATGATCATGGGGCGAGGAATCCCCGTCCCTGGTGGGGAACCACCCCGAATGGGGCAGGGAATCCCCAAAAAATTCCCCTGTGGGAATGGAGACGAAGAAAAAGTATTTTCCGACTTAGAATTCGGGGCGAAAACGGAGTTTGTGGTCCCCGTCCCAAAATTTTCCCACCCTCGAAATTTAATTACTAAATTTAATTATTTTTATATAATTTAGTTTTAAATTATATTTAATTTTAGTTTTATCAATTGTTAAAATTTATATTAGTTTGATTTGTAATTGAATTTATATTTTTAATTATTAAATATTATATTTCAATTACAATTAATTATTAAATATTATATTTTAGTTATAATTAAATTTTTTTAAAAAATAAAAAATCTTTTTAATACGGGGACGAAAATCCCCCCGAGAATGGGGATCTCCGTGGGGACGGAAAATTTTTTTTTCCATAATACTATCGGTCCCCACCCCGCCCTTGCACAGGGCAGTGCCTCCCCACCCCACCCCACCATCATCCCTAGCTATGGCCTTAGTTGTTGTCCTTAATTGCAGCCTACCTATAGAACTTGACCATTCCCTTCATAAAATGATCACAATACAATGCATTAGAACCGAATCTTGAAGTTTCTTCCTTTTTTGAGTTAGTCTCAACAAATACAATCAAGAATTAGCTTTTAACCAGGGGTATGCATCACTCGAGTTTGGATCAACCCGATTAATCTGAATTTTTGCATTTTTTATCATGCGATCCTATCCTACTTAATTGTTGGATCTCTATCCAATTAACCCAATATTTTTCGGATCCCAAATTGATATATCCAATTTACCCAAATTTATTTTTTTAATTAACATATTTAAATCAAAATTAAATTAAAATCCTAATAAACAATATTTACCATCATAAAAATATTTTAAAAATACAACAAACTAACAATTTAAAAATTACAACAAAATAATAATTGAATGCTAACAAACTTATTTAAAAATTACAGCAAATAAACTTATTAATTAACAGCATTATTAAACTATGGGAATTAATATAATCGAAGTGGTAAATAAAATGCTGATATTAAAACCCAGAAAGATATTTAACACTAAGAACAGTAATTAAAATAAACATCCACAATAATTAAACACTAAAAATAATAATTAAAATAAACATCCAAATATAACAAACATATATTAAAAATGCCAATATGCCGTCATCTTCACTCTCTAATTCCTTCATGATCACCTAATTTATAAATAATGAGAGATAATTAATTATAAATTAAAAATAAATAGCAAAATAAATAAAATTTAAAATATACTTAAATTAAAATATAGTATCATGAACAAAAAAATCATCAGTCTCAAAAAAAACAATTAGATGATGGAAGAAAAAACATTAGAAACAAAGTAACCATCTGTCTTAAAGTTAGAAGCAATGCACAAATTTAGTTGTTTGGCTTCTCTTCCTTTTAAATATTGCATCAAATCATTAGATAAGCTTCAGATCTTATAAAAGCACACGAACATTCTGATCACTGTTTACAATAAATTTTTTGTAACTCTAATTTCCTTGATTTCTCTAACCAGATTTTATAAGCACCCACATAAATCCATCAATGGATTAACAAACCAATAGGAAACCTTTCAAAATCGCATATTTTAGATCATTAATCATTATAAATAAGGTAATACTTCCAATTTCCAAACATGTCCCATCTGAGAAATACAAAAAAAAAAATACATTTTAAAGAAACAATACAGTAGAAACGAAGGAGAGGGCGACTAGTTGATCAGCATTGTCATTTAAAAATGCAGAAATAACCAATCAAAACAAGAAAATATGTAATTTTAGACTTGCTTTCTGTACTTATTCAAGTTATATTCTCTTCCTAATAATGTAATTCTAAAATTTTTAAAGTATAGCACACGAAGGTTTGAGATCCAAGAAGATCTAAATTGAAACAGAAACAAACCAAATGAGCTCCAAGTGTGACTAACCGGTTAACAAAAAATACAGATCTAAAGAAAAACTTGATCGAAAGAAGTAAAAGTTTAGACAAAAAAAATCCACAGCTAGAAATAGGTGCTGCACTATAAGAGAAGCATGCATGCTTTAAAAGATGAAATGAAGAAGAACAGAGCACATACCTTTTTGCAGCGGACGATGGAGACCAAAACTGAGGCTAGAGGGAGGAACGATTCACGAACGAGTGGTATGATTCACAAATGAGGCCATAGGGAGGAACGAGAGAGACTAAAATCGCCGTTCACCGGCGACGGTAAGAGAGTAGAAGACAGTGAATGATGGCATCTGGGGTGGGATTCGGGATTTGGAATCGAAGGTAGTGTGAGAACATTGAGATTTTCAACTTTTTATGCGTAAGTTATTAAGGTTATCGGTCGGATTGATTTTAGAATGATTTTAATCCAATAAGAAATTTACAATATTCCATAAACCGAACCGACTATATTAATCCGATTAATTCCATCCGAATGCATCAATTCGGATAGATTTTTTATTTTACACATCCATACTTTTAACCATCAGAGGACACTTTGAGAGATGCAGATCTCAAAATTTCTTCATTTTTTGAGTTAGTTTCAACAAATCCAATCAAGAACTAACTTTTAATCAGTAAAGGACACTTCGAAAGATTAGGATCTCAAAGTTCCTTCCTTTTTTTATTTATTCTCGACAAAACCAATCGAAGACTAATTTTTAACCATCAAAGCGCATTGCTAGAGAACCAGGTCTTAAAGTTCTTTTTTTTTTAATTAGTTTCGACAAAACTAATTTTTAACCGCACTTTGAAAGATCCAAATCTCAGAATTCCCTTTTTTAGTTAGTCTCGACAAAGTCGATCAAAAACTAACTTTTAACCACCTTTGAGAATTAAAATATTGGAGCTGAAATGAGCAAAGCCTGAACTCTTAGGGATAGCTCAACACTCTGGTCGAATTCGAAGGATTATATTAAAAGATAATTAATAGAGGAAACATGACTTGTAAATAAATAGCATTCTTATTTACTTCAATTTTGCAATTTAAAAGATAATATTACATGTTTGAAGTAGAGCATATTTTTTCTTTCTTTTTTCCACTCTCCGTTTTTATATGTTTGACATTTATCAGTTATTAAAAAAAATTATAAATAATTTTTTAAATTTTTGATGTGTTTTTGATTAATTTATCTCATATTTATCCTTATTTAATTGAACTCTATAATTAAAAAAATATTAATATAAAATATAAAATTTTAAAAAATATTAATTATTTATATAATATATTTAATAAATTATTGATTTTAGCAAACCAGTGAAGTTCGTTTATTGATTTTGAACCAAAAGTTGTCTAAAAAAGTTTGAATGCGTCAAAATATATAATGAAAATTGAAACTGTTGAAAATAACAAGCAACAGCCGTCCGATCCAGGGCAACAACATCCATCACGTACTCCGCTGCTGAAGCTTTTAACTTATCAAAGGAACTCTGCCATTTGTTCAGACAGGAGAAAAATGGTGCAGCGTCTAACATATCGCAAGCGCCATAGCTACGCTACTAAGTCCAACCCAGCATCGTATCGTCAAAAACCCCTGGTATTTAGCTGCTCTCTCTTCTTCTCTATTCAACTTATCTGATTCTGAAAATTTCTGATTCGCATCTAGCTTTTCGGTTCGAAGAGAGTGTAATGCATTGGGGGAATTTGATTTAAATGGAATTTATTGTCTAATTTGCTAAAAATAATATAACTTTTCGTTTATCCTTTCTAATAATGAGCATAATTATTTAGAAGAGAATGGAGTACTGCATTGGAGGAATTTGATTTATACGGAATTTATTGTCTAATTAGCTGAAAGAAATATTATCCTTTATGATAGTGAGCATAATTGTTTCTTTTCACTGGGAAAATTATTTCTTTTCAGGGGGGGAATGGGGCTTTTTGAGCTGATAGGATTATGATAGTTAAGTTTATGTTCTAGCCGCTTGTTCTGTGTTGTCTGCATTTATCAATTATGCATATTTCTTTGGTGTCAATTGAAATTCAGGTGGGAAGCTTGTGTATCAGACTACTAAGAAGAGAGCTAGTGGGCCTAAATGTCCTGTGACTGGAAAGAGAATCCAACGGGGTATGCTCTACTCTTCCCCTTTAATTTTATCATATTACTGTGGTCCTTGAGATCATGCTTGAGATCATGCTTGATTTCGAATGTTATGATACTATTTCTATTTATTGGCTTGAATCGGAAAGATTTTGCAATAGTTGCATCTTATACCCCTATTTCGGTAATGGCAAAAAATAGATTTTGATTTGCTTGCTTGGTATGTGCCATTACCATCAAGCCTATAAGAAATTGAGATTATCTGTGAGAAGCAATCACACGATTGCGTCCACAGGTATTTTCAAAAATGCTTTATTACCAAAGGTATAATGTTGAAGTTTGTAGATGTTTGAATAGACAAGTTACTTGAAAGAGAGGGGCAGCAAGGTTTGGATGTTAGTTTCTATGGATAATGTGTTACTTTCTTGTGAATTTTGAACAACTATGCTAATTTTTTTCTGAAATTGATTTTGAGACAAAGATAAACAATCCTATCACCATTATTTATTCCTATCACTCAGAAATAATAGCTTTCATGGCTCATGCATTGTAATTCTTGTATCTCAGTTTCTAATAAAAGCTGGTTCTGATGAATTTTTGCTTTTGCATTGTTTGCCTTCCTTGGCCCATGTTCAGCTGTCCTCAAGTTTGATTTAACACATGCAGTTAGTATTGTTTTATTGCATCATCTCTTTTGTGAAGTTGAGGATTAGTTGTCTTCATCTATGTCAACAACACTTCCGAGTATTTCATTTTGGTCTGCCTGGAAAAGATTTTTTTCATTCCCTTGTTGCTTTGTCATTGTTTGCTCTTTCCTGTATTTCAGATTCCTCATCTGAGACCTGCTGAATACAAGAGGTCTCGATTATCACGGAATAGGAGAACTGTGAACCGTGCATATGGCGGTATATTGTCTGGAGGAGCTGTCAGGGAAAGGTTTGTTTTAGCTTCATAAATTTTCATGCTTTTCCCATTCAACGATACATTGTTCAGCACATTTGTTGCTGATTTTTTTTTTCTTGTTGACTTCAATATCAATGGAAATTTTTGCTGTTTCTATAGGGTTATCCGGGCATTTTTAGTAGAAGAACAAAAGATTGTGAAGAAGGTTTTGAAGATTCAGAAGACCAAGGAGAAGTTGTCATCATCAAAGAGCTGATAAGACACTACAATCTTTACTTTTAGAGTTATGATTTGCTGCAAATGAAATTTTGACTTTAAATGTGTCTTTGACGATGCAAATTGTAAGATTTTGTATCAAACACGATTGGCCATTTCTCATTTGTATTAGTTTTCTTTCACAAGTTGATTTATAAGTCTCCTTTGGATTTCCATAGCAATGCGAGTGGATTTTTTTAACTTAAGTGGAGTTTCAGAGTTAGTCTCTTTATCGGGATATGTGAATGAAAATGATAGATCAGTCGTTTGCTGTCATTTTGGTGAAGAAAACAATGAGATTCTTTTAGACACAGCATTAGGATTTTGCATATTCTTATTTCAAGAACAAATACCAAATTTAATCCTTCTGGCTCCTGACAATAATTTATCACAAAAACATAAGGCGGAAAAGCAAATGACAGATAACAACACTTATCTGTTATTGATATTATTACACACACAAACAAGTTTTGTAGTTGCCTCAAACTTTACTAAGCAGAAGATTTTAGGTAAAGTTTTCCTCACGTGTGGGAGAAGTCCAACAAGCTTGTCATGAGGAGGGAGAAGCTCTTTGAGCATAGGCGGTTCAAGGTGGTTACCCAAGAAAATATCAATGGGTTCCTTTCTGGGACTAAAATTTTAACACCAATCACTTATTCTTGAGCTTTGTAGGCGCTAAATGTTGCACTCACTAGAATGTCCGGGAGTCCTAAATTCTCACCTTGAGTGATTGGGTCATTTTCAGAGAAGAATTTCTTCATTTCCTTCTCAAAGACATGCATATTCTCCAGCAGTTCTTTCAATGGCTTTCTCGTGCTTCTCCTTCAGCGGTGATCGCTCGACTTATGCCTTCAAACAACTACAATCACGGACTTGTATGTTAGAAACTGATATTACCAGTGTATTCAATGCTATTTAATAACTTATTGATCACCTTGTGTTGGAAGAAAGATGCCCAAAAGCAAACTTGAGCTCTATTGTACGGGTCATCGGGCAATAGGTGAGGAGCTTGCTTCCATGTCTCGTCAATGTATTCAAGGATAACAGATGATTCAGATATTGGTTTTCCATTATGTGAAAGTACAGGAACTTTCTTGTGAACTGGGTTGTATTGTTGTAGCAATTGGCTTTTTTTGCTCAAATTTTCTTCTATATATTTGTAAGGTATGCCCTTTAACTCTTAGTGCAATTTCCACTCTCTTAACACAAGTGCTTGCCCACATTCCATGGAGCTTCACCTTGTTTGCCTCTTCCATTTATCTCTTCTTTCTCAAGCCTAAATGGTTTGTTGCAAGTCACAAATACCTTTAAATTAGATGCAGAATTTTTTTTTTTAAACAAAATTATCAATTTAATTTACTCCCATAGGTTGCTTGTCAAAGCTACATGGTTTGACTTCATATATTCATCATTTCCTTGGCCTCCAGTCATGATTAAAATATATTATTTTTAAATAAATTAACTTCTCTGTGTCCAAGAGAAAAAAAAAGGGGGTAAGGTCAGCTAATGGTGCTCGTTTCTTTGGCATTGTAAGATGATTTTCATTAATTAAAATGCAAATAAGTTTTCTTTTTTTTTTTTTTAAGCAAAAGGAGTTTCATAAAACTGAAAGAAACAAGTTGTTATGCAACTTGCACACACATTTAATTAGCTGAAGATAAGCAGTTAATCATAGCTTGTCTACTAATGAATTAAACTGAAATATTAGACCTTGGGTTCAATATTATCTTTGCAGTCTTGAATAATCAAACCAAATCGCGAATCGTCTTTAACATCAATTAAATACAATTATTTTAGTTGCTTTCTTTCTTTGTTCTTTTTAATGACCGGAGATTTCATCAAGTAGTTCGCTGCACATGTGTGGCAGTGCGTAGGCTTTTGCCATGCCAGCTTGATATGCATTCAACTAATGGGAAATACAAAGTTATCTCTTTTCATTATATTTTCTTAATATGAATTTGGTGTACAAGAAATGTTAAACTTAATTAAGATTTTTTTCCATAAAAAATTAGCAAAGTACTTAAGATTTTCCCTCTATCTATCTCATGATAAGAGTTACTATAGTTTTGACTTGAGTATAATTATTAAAATAATCATTGAACTGTCTTAGTGGACTAAATTACCCTTTGTAAAAAAGAGAAAATTCAATGATAATATTGATATCAATATAGCGATCATAATAATGATAAGGGTAAAGTTTGAAAACCTGATTAGTTATTGATCCATAAATATTCTTTGAAACTTATTATTGTGCAACAATTAAAGATAGCCATATAATATAGGGTTTTACACAATATTATAATAAGGATTATTTGCCACTTTTTTTTCCAAGATTATTTGCCACTTTACTAGGCAATATATACACACACACACACACTAGGCAATATATATACACACCTATATATATAGATAGTGTGTGTATATATACGTGTATAGAGAGAATTAATTTTATAAGTGCAGCAAGGATCAAGCAGTAGATGGTTGAAGATATTTTTGTCTTAAAAGACGAAGAAGTGCGGCCGAATCTTGAGGAGGAGGGAGTACTTCCTTTACAGCAGGTACTTCATTATTTAAAGCTTGAATCCACGAGAATATCAATGGAGTCTTTTCCTCATCTATAACTCTAACTCCAATCACTTCTTCTTGGACTTTATGTGGGCTAAACAAAGAACTCATCACAATATCTGCCAATCCCGCATTCTTAATTCTGCAAATTCCTTCAGGGAACAAATCTTTCATGCCTTCATCTTCAAGCACCTTTAAATTATCCCTCACTTCTTTTATGGCTTTCTCCTGTGCTTCTCCTTCCGTTGTTATTACTAAGAACATTGTATCAAACAACTGTACGTAATGCAAGATTAGAAATTCAGAAATTTGAAAAGATATGAAGCAATAGCCTGTATAGAGTTGTTGAGTCTTACCTTTTGCTGGATATAGTTAGCCCAGAAGCGAACTTTGGCTCGTTTGTAAGGATCCTGAGGCAGGAGGTGAGGGCTGTCATTCCAAGTTTCATTAATGTATTCAATGATAAGAAAGGATTCAGCAATGGGATTTCCGTTATGAACAAGTACAGGAACTTTCTTATGAACTGGATTGTAATGGAGAAGCAATGGGCTTTTGTTCATCAGATCTTCCTCCACATATTCATAGGATATACCCTTAAGTTTAAGGGCTAATTCTACCCTCTTTACAAAAGGGCTTCCCCATGCTCCATACACTATCACCTTGTTTTCTTCCCCCATCTCTCTCTCTCTCTCAATTGATTCTATTCTTCATGCATACATATATATCTGCTACATCAAGCCATTCTTCTTAGCTTGCTTCTCAAGCATATCTGCTACATCACTACAAGTAATCAAAGCTGAAATTTTTGAATTAAGGCACTGGTCAATGGTAGTTTAATAATAATAATAATAATAATAATAATAATATACACACAAACCCACTTTTCACACCAAGTGACCTAATCATTAGTTATATACGGATAGGCAGTCCATGTCGAACGAGCATGCCCTATTATAATTTACTACAAATTAATTATTGAATTCAATGAGCAACTTGCACTACTAGTAATATTTACTAAAATAAATTATTATTGACTAATTAATTAATGATGCTAGTCGATTCTCTCTTACCGGCCAAGATTTACATGATGGGGTCAATGAACTAAAATGGCCCATTTTAACTTCCTAAGGTTAATGGAAATTTACTTAAATATATAAGGGGAAGTCCACTTAAGAATATTTCACTTCTTAATTTGAGCCTTTTGTTGTTTAATTTTTTTCTTTTTTTATAATAAAAGTTGTATATTTGTTTATGGTCAACATATATCTAGCGGGATAAAAAAAGATTGTGGATTACTTTATTGATTATTATTTTTTATTATTGGGATGAGTTTGAAAAAACCATTAAATTAACAAAAAGTAATTTTTAACGATGAGTACAAAAATTTAATATCTCATTTTTTTTTGGGGGTCACATCTATTTTTTTAAAGAAGCGCCAATTATTATTATTTTTGTTTGTGTATTTTAGTCAATTGGAACTGCTTCTAGCTCTAATCAATAATTAGGGACCGAACAAAATTACAAAGAAAAAATTTTGATATAAGTGTCAAGAATAGGATTCGAACCCATGCCCTTTCGGACCAGTACCTGAAACTGGCGCCTTAGACCAACTCGGCCTGTTGACAGAATATCAGTTTTCTTCTTTGTCCTAACCAACAAACATAATTTATAAAATTAATGTTCCTTGGCGTTCCCGGGCTTTTCAAAGTACCGATACTCAAAATGCTTGTGCATCTTTCTCGTCCAAAATTCATTATCATAATTAAATGAAATCTCTCCTTAAATTAAATCTCAAAGCGTGTTTAGCTCCAATTTCCAATTCTAAATTTTTATGTTCCTATCAGTAACTCAGAGCCCATCATATGTCAAAGCCAACAGACATGAACAGAAAGATCCTCCTCCCTTTCTTGACCCTTTTCACTTCTTCAATAACTAAAAAAAATCCGCTCAATATACACTCAAATACACAAAAATTATGCATGCCCATTTGCTTTTAACAGCTCTGTTTCACTCTGATATTTTCATTGCTAATTCTTTACTTGACTGGTATTGTAAATCTCGTGATATGTTTTATGCCTTGAAAATGTTTGATTCAATTCCTCAACTAAATGTTATTTCTTGGAATATCATGATTTCTGGTTATAATCGCAATGTGTTGTTTGAGGATTCGTGTAGATTCTTTTGTAGGATGCATTTTTCTGATTTTGAGCCGGATGGTATCACCTATGGGAGTGTCCTTTCAGCTTGTGCTGCTTTGCAGGCTCTTACGTTTGGTCAGCAGCTGTATTCACTTGCAATAAGAAACGGCTTTCATTCAAATGCTCATGTTCGGGCAGGAACGATAGATTTATTTTCAAAAACTAGTATGTTTGAAGATTCTTTGAAGGTTTTTTATGATGTATCCTGTGCAAATGTGGTTTGCTGGAATTCTATCATCTCTGGGGCTGTTAGAAATGGTGAGAATTGGTTTGCTTTAGATCTTTTTCGGCATATGTGTCAACAATCTCTGGAGCCAAATACTTTTACTTTCTCTAGTGTATTGACCGCCTGTGCTACTCAAAGAACTTGAAATTGGAAAAGGGGTTCAGGGGCTGGTGATTAAATGCTGCACCAAAGATATTTTTGTGGGGACTGCCATAATTGATATGTATGCCAAATGTGGGGATATTGGCGAGGCTGTGAAAGAATTCTATCAGATGCCAATTCGCAATGTAGTTTCATGGACTGCCATAATATCTGGTTTTCTTCAAAGAGATGATTCTATCTCTGCCCTCAAATTCTTTAAAGAAATGAGGATAATGGAGAAGGAGATAAACAACTTTATGGTTACTAGTGTAATTACTGCATGTGCCGGACCAGATATGATTAAAGAGGCAATTCAAATCCATAGCTGGATTTTAAAAACTGGATTCTCTTTGGATCCAGTGGTGGGGGCTGCTTTAATTAATATGTATTCAAAACTACATGCTATTGATTTGTCAGAGACAGTGTTTAAAGAAATGAAAGATGCAAGGAACCCAACAATATGGGCCACAATGGTTTCTTCTTTTGCTCAGAATCAGAGATCTCAACGGGCAATTGAATTGTTGATAAGAATGCTAGAGAAGGGCATGAGACCAGATAAGTTTTGTTTTTCTAGTGTCTTGGGTGTTGTAGACTGCTTCTCTTTAGGGAGACAAATTCATTCCTACACTCTTAAAACTGGATTTGTTGAGGATCTTGCTGTGGGTAGTTCTCTTTTCACGATGTACTCAAACTGTGGTAGTATAGAGGACTCTTACAAAGTATTTGAGCATATTCCCATCAAAGATGATATTTCATGGGCATCGATGATAAGTGGTTTCACAGGGCATGGACATGCAAATCGAGCTTTTGAACTTTTCAGAAACATTCTGTATTCAGAAACTAGACCTGATCAGATGACTCTTTCTGCAATTTTAAGCTCATGTTCTAGTCTTCGTTCCTTAAAGAAAGGCAAGGAAATTCATGGTCATGCTTTTAAGACTGCAACGAGCAGAGAAGCAGCAGTTAGTGGTGCACTTGTTACTATGTACTCAAAATGCGGTTCTCTGGAATCAGCCAGGAAAGTGTTTGAGATGCTTCCTGTAAAGGATCAGGTTGCATGTTCTTCCTTGGTTTCAGGATATTCACAAAATGGTCAGCTTGAAGAGGCTGTATTGTTGTTTCGTAAAATATTGATGTCTAATTTTTCACCACTCTTTCACTGTTTCATCCATTCTCGGGACCAGTGCACTTTTAAATAGATTGGGCATTGGGACTCAACTTCACGCCTATCTCACAAAAATGGGATTAGATTAAGACGCTTCTGTAGGAAGTTCACTTCTTACAATGTATTCGAAGTATGGAAGCATCGAGGACTGCTGTAAAGCATTTGATCGGATTGAGAACCCTGACTTAATAAGTTGGACAGCTATGATTGCTAGCTATGCTCAGCATGGAAAAGGTACAGAGGCTTTAAAAGTTTATGAGCAAATGAGGAGACAGAGAATTACACCTGATTCAGTGACTTTTGTCAGTGTCTTCTCTGCCTGCAGCCATGCCAATTTGGTTGAAGAAGGCTATTTCCATCTGAATTCAATGACTCAAGATTTTGGCATTGAACCCAATAACCATCATTACGCTTGTATGGTTGATATTCTTGGTCGCTCAGGGAAATTGAAAGAGGCTGAGAAGTTAATAAATAATATGCCCATGGAACCTAATGCTTTAGTATGGGCAACATTACTTGCTGCTTGCAGACTACATGGAGATGTTGAGCTTGGGAAAATAGCTGCCAAAAAGGTTGTGGAATTAAACCCAAATGATGATGGAGCTTACGTCTTTTTGTCAAACATCTATGCAAATGTAGGCCAGTGGGAGGAAGTTCTGCAAATCAGAAAGATGATGGAAGGAACTGGAATTAAGAAGGAAGTTGGTTGGAGCTTCACGTGAAATAATATCATACCTCTTTTGATATTTAGTTTTCAAGTCTACAAAATTTATCATTCAGTGCCAAGCTATGGAGTGTTCTTTGATCTCCATGAAGCTTGAAAAAGGAGTTTAAAGCAGGTGCGTTCTCAGCTCGGCAATCCTAGTGTTGTTCAAGCTATTCAAAGTTGGGGGCAATATTATTAAAATTGGACCGGATAAAAAACCAGTAAGGTTGGGGTTTATGATTCGACCGGTTCAACTGAATTTTTTCTATTTTTAAAATATTATCAATTATTATAATTTTATAAATGCTATTGTATAAAAATTAAAAAAAATATATTAATCAAACATTAAATATATATCACAAATATCCTAATAATAAATTACAAAATATAATTTCAATTTTATTATTACAAATGGTTAATTATATATTTTTTAATATCATATGTTAGAAACATAAAAATATAATCATATCATGAAAAAAAATTTCTTATTTAGATTGAGTAATAATGAAGCAAACACGAAAAATATTAACCTTGCATATATGAATATAATTATATTTAATTACAATAAATCCAAATAGATAATAAGTATATTGAATTATTAAATGACATTTTTAGAATTTAAAATACTAATTTTTTCAAATAAATAAATAATAAAAATTTGATTTTTTTCGATTTAATCCAATTGATTGGCCTGCCGGTTTGCAGTTCAATCGGCCAGTCCGGTCCGATTTTCATAACACTGGTTGGGGCCCAGCAAACCGATATTACTTAGCAAAACTCAAAAAATCCAAGGCAGATATTAGAATGTTCAGATTATGCATATTTTCCATGAAGCAAAATGCCGCAGCAAATAAAATAGCCCGTCCATAATTTTCCCTCTGTCTGGCATGGAGTTTGGATCTCATTTTACTTTGAGAGATTAAGGAAGTTTTATTCCGCAGCATAGTTACTTCAGAATTTTTTTATAAACATAACTACAACATCGGAAGTTACAAACTAAGGGAGTTTTATTCCCTAGCTCAATGATAGTTTATTCCATTGCACCATAATCTAATTTAAGCTTACTGCATGGTTAGAATGTGATGTATCAATGAAAAATGAACTTATCAGTCTTCTATGATATTGCAAAATAAGCCTTGACTAGCTGCTTTTCAGTCTTCACATGGTCTTATTGTTCTTGCTCTTGGAGTTCCCTGGGCAGCATATTTGAAAGCCCTTGACAGATTGGCCTATGGCTGTTCCATGGGATTCGTATTCGATGAATTCAAAAATAGTCATGATGCTATGCTCCGCATTTACCTGAATTCAGAAAACAATAACACTAAATGTAATTAACATGCAAGGTGGAGTTAAATCTTAAAAATCACATTTGCAATTAACATCTCGTGTTTGTGAAACAAGCAAAAGAAGAATACATGCATACAGACAGAAACAATTAGCTGCTAGCTCCAAGACAAGCAGACATGCATGTGTTCTGTATCATCTCCCTGCTTGTGATAAAAGCACCTTGCTAGAATAACACAAAAATAATCATAAGGAATATTGAAGTAATGTAAATTATAATGGCCCCAGGTCTAAAACCCTATTTTTGGTTGATAAAAATAGCACTGTAGGTCCTCGACCATTTTTAAAAGCATGCCTCATTTAATATGAATGGCCCGAAAGAAATGTGGCAAGGATGGAGAAGACTTCTGAACCTATCCTCTTTTAGTAACAAAAATTAAGAATGAAATAAATATAGGGAAAGTAGAAAAATATGTTTTAAACCTGACTAGTTGGCATTTCAACCTGATTTCCTTAGATGACAAATTAAGCTTTGCTGTACTGTCAAAGGGAACCACTCCATCCTGGCTGTAACCCAGAACTGGTCATAGCTCAATTGTAGTTATGTATGGCCTCCACATATCCATGAGAAACTAGTCAACTCAGCAAGTACTTGAACAATGTCAATGAAATTGTGGCTACGAGTGGCATGCTCATGAAGCAGCAATTTGTAAATTGTCTAAGACAACATCCAATATTGCAGGCTCCGCCAAACACACCTCTATAGTGAACATAAACTACAACCAGGGCTGTTGCCAATTTTCTGATGAAGATGTGCTCACGTGGTCATATCTCTCAAATTACAACACCAAAGAGAAGGTTGTGAATTATTTGAGTGGCCATTCTATATAACAATATTGCAATTGCTGTGAATGAGAGAAGAGCATGCTCATGATGCCACAGCTGAGTACCCCTTTGCAGTCACCATAACACATGAACAATGTCTGACTCATAATCAATCAGACATTCACTAGGGGAGTACTCAATCAGCCCAGCCTGATCCTGTAACACGTTAAAAGAATAAAAAATGCTGCTGAGAAAAAAATTGCGACATCACAAAATCAAGATTTGGAAAAGAAAAAATTTGGGTCAGCACTAACAACATTTTCTGCAGTACATTTCTGTGCCATTGGAGCTGCTGGCTACTCATAAATGGACCTTTTTTCTTATAATAGTAAAGGATTGCCATTCTTCGGAGACCAATGTGTAAAACTCCCAGTTTCATCTTGAGAATATAATCTGTAAGCCCACTGTCAATACCTTGGTGCAGGTAAGTCTGAGGGCCTATCCGAAAGAGATAGTGCTGTAAGTCATGCCAACACCTTCTTGGATGTTTTTTTCTTTTGTAGATTTTTATCTCTAACACCATCATAAAGAAGTTCATATGCATAATATGTTATGTGACTTTTCTTCAGCAAGTCTTCCACAATTATCTTAGGTGCCACAACCACCCTTTTATCTGCCTCAAAAATTGTACCTACAGCCTCGGGAACAACTTCATGTCTCACCATAATATGTATAATATCAACTGCTTCATCAACTCTGTGCTGCACACAAAGACAGTTGATTACCCGTCCAAATGTTGTCAGTGATGGAATGAACCCTTTCTCAATCATTCTCAGCAGATAAGCATATCCAGAATCAACATTTCCCATTTTGCAGAAGCCATCAATCATGACACGGTAAGAATAACTGTCTGGGGCACAGCCTTTATCTTCCATCTCATGGAAAAGGAATTCAGCCATGTACATATCCAGCTTTTCAGAAAACGCATTGATCATGATATTGTAGGTTGCTACTATGTGGCAAACCTTATATTCTTCTTCAACTCGTCTAAAGAGTTGGTAGGCTTCATCTAAATCTCCATTACTGCAAAAACCACTTATCAAGGTGCCAAAACTAACTATATCGGGTGTCAGGCCCTTGTTTACTATTTCTTCTAGCAACTGCATAGCTTCATTCATATTCCGACTTTTACACAGGCTCTCTATCAGTATATTGTATGTAACTATGTTAGGAACACACCTATTCTCCATCATCATTTTGAAGGTCTCCATTACATCTGCAGGTTTTGCTGCCTTACAGAGGCCATTCAGTACAGAGTTATATGTGATAACATCAGGAGTGATTCCGTGGCTCCACATGCCATTTAGAATCTGAAGCGCATCGTCCATTTTCAACTGTTTGCAGTAACCATCAATTAATGTATTAAATGTAAAAATATCCGGAATATAACCCTTATCAATAGCAGCATTCATTAAGTTATTGGCATCGGAGACACAACCCATCTTGCACAGACCATTTATGACTAAATTATAAGTCCATATATCAGGACTGCTACCTTTTCTTGACATTTCATTCATCATCTGCAAAGCTTCCAAAATAAGTCCATGCTGACACAAACCTTTAATTAGTGTGTTGTATAGACCAATCTTAGGCCTTAATCCTTTCTCCAATGCCTCATCAAAAAGAGCCACAGCACGGTCTATGTTACCATCCTGGCACAGCCCATTAATCAGAGAGCTATATGTGAACTCATCAGGTACAAAACCCTTGAAAATTGCATCATTCAATATCTTATCAGCTTCTTGAATCATACCTGTTTTGCAATATCCATCAATTATAGTGTTGTAACTGAAGGCATCAGGCACCAACCCTTTATTCACCATCTTATGCAGATAGCTTTCGGCTTGTACAACCTTGGAGTTTTTGCACAAACCACAAATTAACGTGTTATAGGTCACAACATCAGGAGTTAGGCCTTGTTTAGTCTTGCTATCCAACAAACTGACAACCGCATCAACTGTACCTTTTCTGCAGAGCCCTTGGATGAAGATATTAAATGTAAACAAATTTGGATGTAACCCATTCTTGAGCACCTTATTGAGCAATTTTTCACTTTCTTGGACATGCCCCATCTTACAAAGAATATGTATAAGCTTATTAAATGTAGTAATATCGGGAAAAATGCCTAAACTAAGCATTTTATTAAACAATTCATATGCTTCGAAATGATGATTATCTTCATAAAACCCACCAATAACTGTACAATATGCAACTGCATTAAGCCGACACCCTTGAGCAGGCATGTTGGTAAGGAGCCTCAAAGCTGCATGAGGCCTTTTCGTCCTACAAAATGACTTTATCCTAATTGTGAATGTGTAGACATCAGGAAGAATTGCTTTATCTTTCATTCTCAAGTACACTTTTTGGGCTTGATTGAAATACTCATAATCAACTAATATATTCATGATTGTATTATAGGAGAAAACTGATGGCTCGCAGTTATAAAAATCCATTCTCTCAAACACATCAACGGCTTCTTGAATCTTCCCTTTCCTTCCATAGTTTCTCATGGCTACAATATACGCTCCTTCCAACAAACTATTGTCTATATTCATCCTCATCTCCATAAGCACTTGCTCCATGGCTTCAAACTTGCCATGAAACCCAAGCTTTTCAATCATGCACTTATAAGTTAACAATGTGTGCTTGAAGCCATCTTCTTTCTGCACAGAATTGAATATTGCAAGTGCCTTTAGGGGGTCCTTTTGGCACTTTATAACAGCAGCTACATGTTTGGGCAGGAAAGTAAGATTCATCCCAATAATCATAAAAGCTAATTGGTCATTACATCAAAGCCCATCACCCGTTGTTTATTGCCTCCTCCGAACTTCACTTATCCTAGAAAGTCACAAAAACAACCAGCAAAGCACATTCATTTAGATGCCACTTAATAGCAAGCTATGAACAAACAATATCGAGTATTAACCCTAATTTTCATCAAACATAAAAAAACATAGGAATCACGATATCCAAAAAATTTTCCTAGTAGCCAAAGAGGGAGAAAGGAACAATCTTTACAATAATTGTGTAGTAATAGAACGAAATAAAAAAGGAAATCAGTTACCTTTTAATGTGGAAACAGAGACCGAAGTGCAGTTGGGTTTTAGGAGAAGGTTTACCAGTGAAAGAGAAGGAAGAGCGTGTTGTGTGCACTGCAGTGCGGTTAAGTAACGGCCCAGATTTCGCCAGGTCACAAGAAATGGGACCCAAATTTTAACCCTTTTTTCCTTATTTTCTGTGAGACCTAATATAACCCCCTTAAGATAAAAAAGCTCCGGCGGTGGGTTTTTGGGCGGAGAGAGAGAATGGAATCTGCTGGACAGTGGCTGGAGAATGCGTTGGTTGATTTGTGCAAGAGAGTAGAGACGGGTTTGGATTTGGATAGGGAAATTATCTCTGGCCTTGTCTCTTATTGTGAGCTTGCCCAGCCTCTTGATGCCAAAGAGTATCTCGACGTAATCTCTCTCTCTCTCTCGATTTAATTTCTGTTTTGTTAATTAAAAAATTCACCTAATTCAAATTCGTATTAGTAGATTTTACCCACCGTCTTCTGGATTGCTTAAAATTTTGGATGTATATAACTACAACATTTAAAAAGGTCTGCTTAGGCAGTTCGAGCTTTGCTATATGTGAATCGTTTTAGCTTCTAATAACTATGCCTTTAATCGCCATCTCATTGTGTAGTTTCCTGTGGAAAATCAGTTTGCTGTATGTTATATTTGTGACTGTTTGATTGCCGGGAAAGTGAATGAAATGGATGGTGGTACGAAACTTAAATTCTTTTTACTCTTTCTCCATCATAAATTCGTAATTCCATTTTGAGCTGATGTTGGTAGAAAACAGGAATGGATGGCCATGGCTATATTGCCTAGTGAATGTATCGCGTAATGAAAAATATTGCATATGATAAAATTTCTGATCTGCAATTTGCAGATGTTGGAATTGAGATTTGGCATTATATATTTCTTTAGCCACTGAAGCAGAATGATTTTGGTTTTCTTTGGAAGTTTTACGGATCTTGTTTCGTCTCAATTTGCAGAATATCATTGGGCAGGTAGCAGGCAAAAGTGTCATAGAAGAATATTTAAAGCTTAGGGGCTACTCAGATGTTGGGAACAGCAAGCCTGCTGTCCAAGCTTCAAAATTTCATGCCTATGTCAAACCATCCACAGACGATGGTTCCGTTGGTGGAACCAAGAAACCTGTTAGATCATCAAAAGATGTTTCAGCCTCTGGTTACCAGGGTGAACCAAAAAAAGTTACAGTTCCTAGTTATCACGCAGAACCGAAAAAGAATAGCACTTCCAGTTACCCAGAAGGCAAGGGTTCTACCAAAACAAGTGAGTCAAGCCAAAAGGTGATACAAGGGAATTCCAGGAAAAAGAAAGCTGGGAAAGTCATTTCTCTTGCAGAGGCTGCTAAGGGGTCAATTGTATTCCAACAAGGGAAACCATGTTCTTGCCAAGCCCGTCAGCACAGGCTTGTGAGCAATTGCCTGTCCTGTGGCAAGATTGTTTGTGAACAAGAAGGAGAAGGACCTTGCTGTTTCTGTGGCTCCCTTGTTCTAAAGGAAGGAAGCACCTATGCTGGTCTAGAAGGAAGTTCAGCTCCCACAACAGATGCTGAAGCAGAAGCTGAAGCTTATGCAAAAAGGCTCATTGAGTATGACCGTAATTCTGCAGCACGTACAACTGTTATTGATGATCAAAGTGATTATTATGAGATAGAGAGCAATAGCTGGCTATCAAAGGAGGTAACTGAATCTGTTGGAAAATGATGTGCGTTGCATCAGCAACTGAATCTCATTTTATCAGTATGCATTTTCTCAAGTTCTTCTTTCTTTACAATTGTGTTCTATGCAGGAAAAAGAGCTTCTAATGAAGAAAAAGGTGGAGATAGAAGAAGCTGAACGTGCTAAGCGAAATAAAGTAATTGTGACTTTCGATTTGGTTGGGCGCAAGGTATCATTTTCTTGTCAACCTAGTTGAGTTGTTCTAAATCATAATTGTTGCTGGATGAATCTTTTGACTGCAGTCTAAACTTTCCTTTTCATATGTTCTTGAGCTTCTTCTTTTTTTTTTTTTTTCCGGCTTTCTTCAAAGCCTCCACATATATGTAGTCAGTCCTATTGAACTAGAAACCCATATGGGATGCATTTTCTTATATATTACACTAGAAGACCAACTTTCTATTCATCTTGCCTTAAATGTGCAATGCCATAAATCCACTCGTGGATTTTTATGCATGTTAATTTTGATTTCGTTGAAGTTCACGAGGACTAAGAAATTGTGTAGTTGCAAATCAGCTAGTTTAGCCTTCTTCTTGTCCTTTCCTCCTCCCCAATCTAACAATTGAAGATCTGAATTGCACACATCAGAATGTTCTGTTTCTCTGCATTTATTGATATTTGTCACATGGATTTTATTTATTATGCAGACAAATTACTTTACCCTATTTTCTCTGTTTGGATTTTCCTTATTGAATAAACCACATGTATACAATTGCCAGGTCCTGGTGAATCAGGATGAGCTTTCAGATCTGGAGTCAGAGAACCGAATATTGCAGGCAAAAGCTGAAGGTGAAAAAGAAGTGAACCGAATTAAACCAAACCCAACTCTTAGAATACAACCAATCTTTATGGATCCTGGCCCTAGAAAAAAGCCAGTCAAAAGCAAACAAGTGAACAAGAGGCTTCCAAATGGTATATGTTTGGAAGTGACTGGGAGGGTGCAGCATGATAAAAATGAATTGAAACAATTTATGGTTGAAAGCTAGTTTAACAGCTCCAATATCAGCAGCCTTGGCAAGTTCCATTACTAAACGGAGAAACTCTTGGAAGATACGAGTCTCTGGATTACCATTGAAGTCAAAACTCTAGCTCTTTTGGTCTGTACTAAAGTTTCCTGCTTGCTAAGAGTTCTGATTGAATATTTGTTATTAGGCAGACGAGAGAGCTCTTGTAAATTGATTTTGTTTTTAACCATTGTTGAATTTCGAAAACTGCTTTTCCACAGAAATTACTCGTTACAAAGTGGAGCTCGTATCTCTACATATCTGCCAAGAATTGTTTGTTACGAAAACATCAAATCCTAAAAATGCAGTCTGATAAAATTACATTGTAAGAAGGATTTCATGCGGCACAAAACGATGAGGGATTTCATCATTGTCGTGAATCGTGAATTTAGAACAAGTTGCGGAAAAACTTTTGGTTCATTTGGTTGTTCGTGTAACCATGTTTTATAATTTCTGAAGTTCACCTTATCCCTGCAAGTTAAAAATTGTTGAGATTGAAGGCGTTGTTTAGGTTGTTTGGCAACCTCTTTAATCCAGACTGACACCACCGAGCAATTATTTCTTTAACATTCAACTCTCTCCATATGCTGGCAGCTTCTTCAATGTTGAATGACTCATACATGCCTTTCCATGATGCAGTCCGCCACACTGAACCAATTAATCATATTTCAGATTTGATTCTTTTAAGTGCAATGAACGGAGAGTTAGCTTGGTTTCACATCGGAGTTCCAAGTAGTGCCCCAAGAAATTCAACTTGATTTATGTTTGCGTCCCAAGTCCTATTGAAGATCTGCATCAAGTTTTAGCTCCCATCCAAGAAAACCATTTACAAAGACCTTGGAGCTTACCAGAATATACCGCAAGGTAAAAGATTTGAGGATGCGCATCATGACAATCTAAGCCTTGGGTTGCGCAATTTGAGGAATTTATGATCTATAGTATGCTCCCATTTGACTCTCATTCTGCTAAATCTAAAAAAGAGCTTTTTCCTGCAAGTTTTGAAGCCGAATGAGTTATCATCATGCTTCTTCCACGAAGAACATCATCCCACCTTCCTGCTTCAGCAAAAATGTTGGAAGAGATGACGTGATCTTCACCATTAAGGGATTTCTTTGCTTCTTCAAATCTTCTGACCAAATTTAAACCCATATCAACGTCACCGTGTACTCTACAACCATTAATTATCATCCTCCAAACAACTGCATTTGGCTGTGTGGACATTTTCTTCACAAACTTATTGGCCTCATCCAGCATTCCTGCTCGTGCAAGCATGTCAACCATACAACCACAGTGCTCAATCTGTGGCTCAGTATTGTAAATCTTGCACATATTATTATACAAGTTTCGGCCTACTTCAACCAGACCAGAATGATCACATGCTAACAGAACACCAATGAATGTCACAGAGTTAGGCTCAACTTTCTCTGCACCCATAACCCACTATGATTGATGTCCATGAGAAAACATCTTTTTGAGGCATTTCATCAAAGACCGACTTTGCCCGAGCCATGTTTCCACATTTGGCATGCATGTCTATAAGAGAGTTTTGCAGAACAGTTTTTCCATTGAGATGATCATTGCTCATCATGTAAGAATGAATATCAATGCCATGAGACAGTTCTCCAGAGTTCCAGCAAGCAGAGATTAGTCCTAACATTGTTACTTCATCTGGCTCTAGCTTTCTAGACTTCATCAAATTAAAGAGCCTCAAAGCTTCACTGTTACGCCCACACCCAAAATACCCATGAATCATCGAGTTCCAAGCTGCAATTTCCTTATCTAGTAGCTCATCAAAAACTTTCTTAGCAAACTCAATCAAACCACATTTGGAGTACATGTTAATAAGTACAGTCCCAAGAGAAACTGTCACCTCTTTTCCACTTGCTATTATATGTGAATGAAACATCTTCCCCGTGTCCAGGTTTCCACCATTAGCACAAGCCAAAATCAAGTTAACCAACGTTACTCTATCATGTTCCATATCCCTATATATCATTTCTCTAAACAAAGAGAAAGCTTTCTTACGATCATTACTCCTAGCATATCCTGCAATCATAGTATTCCATGAAAACAAGTCCTGCTCAGCCATACCATTAAACAATTTGGCTGCGTCATTCATATATCCACATTTGCAATACAAGTCAATAAGCGTATTACAGACCTCAGTTTTCAAATCAAAGCCGGTCTTGCAACAAAAAGAATGAAGCAGGTTCCCAAACTTGTATCCCCTATTTTCAACAGACCCAGAAATCAAAACCATTAAAGTAACATAATTTGGCTTCACATCAGGACCATAGGAACCACCGAGAACTTCATTGAATAACCTCAAACCCATAACAATTTGCTTATTCTTTAAAAACCCAGAAATCATACTATTGACTGTAATTATCGTTCTCTCAGGAAATCTATCAAACAAGTCACAAGCATACATCACTGACCTGTTAAAACTCATATAAAAATGAATCAAACTATTCAAAAGGTTCACATTAGAATCCAATCCCAGCCTAATTACTCGACCATGTATAGATTTCCCTTCATTAACACTCAAGATCTTGTTACATGCTTTTATCAAAGAAGCAAAGACGAACGGATCGCTGATTAGATCATACCTTTTCATGGTTTTCAACAGAGAAATGAGCCTAAAAGGGTCGTTTCCTAAATCAAATTTGGGTAGGAATACACGCAGGCAGCCATAAATCTAGTGCATCAAGGTGAAAATTTGCCCTTTTCCATGGCAAATGAAGGTCTCCAAGAACAAGGTTCTGGACCGGAAGGGCGTGGGTGGAAGTTAAATGCCACACTCAACTACACAATTCTTTGAACTCTTAACTGACCATTGAGCAATTACGACACTTCAGGTATTAGTATGATACCTCCGGTCCACTTTGTTAAGTTATTTTTCCTTATCCATTTTAAATGTCTTTTGAAATTAAAAAAAAAAAAATTATATGTGTGTCTTATTTATTTGCACATTTTATTAAATATTTTTATTTTTAATTAAATTAAATTAAATATTAAAAAATATATTTTTATTAGTAGTTATATTTTTTTATAAAAATTAGATATTTTAATCATTTTAATAATTTTAGTAAAACAATAGCTATTTTTTAAAATAGTACGAATGGAGTACATATCTAATGATGAGTTTAGTCCACAGGGGATTTAGATAACTATTTTTGCATGTAAATTTGGTTTGTTCAAAATTTAAAAAAGTATCTGCTTTTTTGGAGTTGAATTTAGATTTTGAATATAAATGGCAGATTTAGTCCGATCCAGTTCGATCATATATTATTTTTATATTTTTATTATATAAATTATATAATTATAATATGTAAAAATATACACAATAGCTAAAATTTCATAAAAAAAATCAAAATTTATACATTTACTAGCTTATAAAATCCCTTTATATTAGATTTTTATAATTTTGTATGATATAGTATAATATAATGGAGCAATTTGTATATTAAAATTATTTTTTATTTAAATATTTTTAGTGCGCTAATTTGGTCAGATCTAAAAGTCCAATTAAATTCAGTTCAAGTCCAAAAATAAATTGATCTAATATGATAAGTGATTTTATCTAATATGATATTTGATATGCTCTAACACGTGTCAAAAGTACATCTCAATTTACCTTTTATATATGCATCATTTGATTCAAATGAGAGGTGATTTTGATTTACAATAAACAAAGCAAACGACTATGTTATCTAAGATTTAAATTTTTAAAAGTTAATTTGATTTAAAATTGAATTGTAAAAGACTAATTTTTTTAAAAATGGGTTTTATATGGCCAAATACTTTTTTATTTTTTTAACAAGAGGTCCAACTAAAACTTAAATTTCAAACTTGACATCTCTTGCCAAATAATACCATTAAATTAAAATTTATTATTTCATTTCGGGAAAAAAAATATTAGTCCATAATTTTAAATAATCATATTCCATGTTTTAACCCTAGTTGAAGGTAAATTGCACGTTTGGCCTAAACTTCATCGCCAAAATCTCTCACTCGTTGTCACTATTATTAATATCAAATCTTGGCAGGATTTAGTAAAAAAAAAGAACACCATTGGTAGAGGAATTACATATCCATATCCTAGGAAAAGAGGAACTGAAAACTAGGTGGCAGGTCCTAAGTGGACAAAACCCAACCTTAATAAAGTGGAAAACTATACTCTGTACACATCGAGCCTCTTTAACAACTTCCCTCTCTTCCCGCCTGCCGTTTACTTTCCTATGCTCTTTCTGTCATTCTCTTTCGTAAGCTCCACTTCTGCATTTTCTCATTTTTCGCCTAATTATATTATGATTTTCATCTGACTGCTCCTCCCTCTACTTCCTCGGTTTCTTCGCCTGTGAGACTTTATTCCTTTCTCATCATTCCATTTTTATTTTGTTTGTTCAGTTCTTTTTTTAATGTTTATTGTAACGCCAAGAGTTAATCGATATTATCTTGATGCCTCCTGGCCAACCTTATCATATGGTTGATTGAAGGACTCATACATGGAGTTTTATTAACATTAATAGAAAGATTTGAACTTCCATATTTTTGTGTGAGATTAAACCTCTTCAATTGGCAGCCCCTGTGCAGACGATTTGTCAAAATTTTTCATGTTTTTTATCATTTGAATGATGATGGCTTTCAATTTCTCAAATTTTTTTTTATTGGGAACTCTGATTATGGGTAAGTGTGGACAATTTTGTGTCTGGATTTCGTGTACATTACGTTCTTTCTTATTGTTTATTTATTTCAGGTTGCGGCATGGCAACAAAAGGGAATCTGGGAGACCATAGAACTAGAAGTTCGATTTCAATTTTCATTGCTGTCGGTTTATGCTGTTTCTTCTATATATTGGGTGCATGGCAGCGAAGTGGATTCGGGAAGGGGGATATCATAGCTTTGGAGATCACCAAACAAACCCATTGTAACATTCTCAACAATTTGAATTATCAGACAAGCAATGATGCTGGAATTGTTGATGCTTCTGGAACAGAAGTGGAGGAATTTAAGCCATGTGAAGACAAGTATATCGACTACACACCATGCCAAGATCAAATGAGGGCAATGACGTTTCCCCGTGATAATATGATCTATAGGGAACGGCATTGTCCTCCTGAAAATGAGAGACTTCGATGCCTTATTCCAGCACCCAAAGATTATGCAAACCCATTTCCATGGCCTACCAGTCGAGACTTCGTGCCTTATGTAAACGCACCTTACAAGAGCTTGACAGTTGAGAAGGCTGTTCAGAATTGGATTCAATATGAGGGTAACGTATTTAGGTTCCCTGGTGGAGGAACACAATTTCCGCAAGGAGCGGAGACATACGTCAATCAACTTGCATCTGTGATCCCCATGGACAATGGCTTGGTCAGAACTGTGCTAGATACCGGATGTGGTGTGAGTAATTGTTTGCATAGGTTCTTATGTTATTATAAAGTTGTCTGTTTATTTGTTGAACTTTACTGGCGAAACCAAAAATGTATCACTCTTCATTGGGCTCTAGATTTTAGGCTTGATGAAATGCCACTATTGATTTTTTTTTTTTTTTACTCCTTTGTATTGCATTTGACTAATTGTTCAAAATGGTGCTTAGGTTGCCAGTTTGGGTGCATACCTTTTCAACAAGAATGTTATCACCATGTCAGTTGCTCCTAGAGACTCTCACGAAGCGCAAGTTCAATTTGCATTAGAAAGAGGAGTTCCAGCTGTTATTGGTGTTCTCGGAACTATCAAGCTGCCGTATCCTTCTAGGTCCTTTGACATGGCTCACTGTTCTCGTTGCCTTATTCCATGGGGTGCTAATGGTGAGGATAGTTATACTTGAGCTTTTATTTTGTTCTTAAAATAAGTTTTGAGTACAGAAAACATATCGGTGTTGATTAATCTTGTAGTTATACATATCGTAAACAAATTCTTGATGAACAAATTTCAACTCCATCAATGAAGTCAATGGTGGCCAAGATTAATTTAGTCTATTCATTTTCATTTCAATTTTGTTAATGAAACTCATTATTAACATCATGGTTAGTATTTCTCTTCAGATGGAATGTATATGATGGAAGTCGATCGGGTTCTTAGACCTGGCGGTTATTGGGTCCTTTCTGGCCCTCCCATCAATTGGAAGAACAACTACCAGGTATGGCAGCGTCCCAAAGATGAACTTGAGGAGGAACAGAAGAACATTGAAGATACTGCCAAACTCCTTTGCTGGGAAAAGAAACATGAGATAGGTGAAATTGCCATCTGGCAGAAAAGAATAAATAATGAGTTTTGTCGTCAGCAAGATCCAAAACCTAAAATGTGCCAATCTGCGAACCCAGATGATGTGTGGTATGGCACTCGGTGCACTTTTTCATGATTTTATCTTATATCTGAACATTTACTGAGTGGATTAGTCCGTTCTTTTTTAAGTTCTTCCACTTCTGTTAAGGACATGTTTACTAATCTTGCAATGACAATCCTCTTGTCGTGTTTTTGTCCATTTCTTATTACTAAGCTGCTTGGAATCTTACAGATGGCAACTGACTTATGTGTGTTTTCTCTTCTTCTACCTATCTTTTCAGTTTTTTTGGCTCAGTAAATTTAGCTGTAGAACAAGGAGAAATTTAGAAAGCTTAGTTGTTGTAGTAAGGTATAACTTGATACTGTGTTCTACAGCATCTTTTGACCTTTTGTAGGTACAAGAAGATGGAGGCATGTGCAACTCCATATCTTGAGACCCTTGGACCCAACGAAGTTTCTGGTGCAGCATGGCAGCCATTTCAGGAAAGACTTAATGCGGCTCCTTTTAGAATATCTAGTGGCTCAATATCTGGGGTGAGCGCTGATACATACCATGAAGACAACCGTTTGTGGAAGAAGCATCTCAACGCCTATAGGAGGATAAATAAAATCCTTGACTCAGGGAGGTACCGCAATATCATGGATATGAATGCTGGTATGGGAGGTTTTGCCGCTGCCCTTGAATCTCCAAAATTGTGGGTTATGAATGTTATGCCTACAATAGCTGAAAGGGATACTTTGGGTGTTATATATGAGCGTGGGTTGATTGGAATATATCATGATTGGTAAGTTCTGTAAGATCCCTCTCTGCTCCTTAAGATCTCATGTTTTAGCTGATAAATTTTTTTGAATTGTCTATCTATGTTTGGCAGTGTTCATTGAAGGTGAACTGATTGGGATACTAGCATTCGAAATTTAAGACAATAAGAAAACATGGCCAATGTTTGTATGTGCAACAGGAATAACGAAACCATCTGTTTTGTTATTCATGTTCTTAGACCATGAAAATACTGGGGAAATAGAAGAGAAGAACAGCAAAAAGAATATTATCAGTAAAAAGGAATGGCAGGACAGGAAAAATCATATTAGTGATATTTATGTCAAATGTTTTGAAAAGTTAAAAGATGGAATAAATTTTAAAATTGAGGTGGACGAGTCTAGAAAATTGTAAGCTATAAAAGTGTAAATTGCCTTCATTTTTTAAATAAATGTTGCACGTTAATATTTGAAGTATATGCTACATTAAACGGGTATAATATTGATCAAGCTGGATTGATTAAGGAATAAAAACCAGTTGGAAATTTAAATTACCATTTTGGCAGTAGTTCACACTATAAGAAGGTGAATGCGTGGTCTTTGTAAAGCTTACTGTAACAACTCCGCGATTGTTAAAGGCTAGTTTAAAATGGACCAAGACAGTTTTAATAGATCTCATCTGTTGTTTTCTAGTGCTATTATCTGTTTTCTGATCTTCTTCTATATACTTATCAGGTGTGAGGCCTTCTCAACATACCCAAGGACATATGATCTTATTCATGCGAATGGGGTATTCAGCATGTACAAAGATAAGTAAGTCTTAGTCTTCTTCAATGTGACTTTTTATGCTATTCCAGCTGTATTGAGCTTGGTAACACAAAGCATTGACCTCTTGAAAAGAAAGAATCACTAATTAGTTGCACTATCATCTGATACACGAAACTTCATTTGAGATTGCAGTGCACACCCGATTACCAGTTTAAATTGGAACTTTCTGTGACATGCCATTTGATGGGCATGCCTTGGTTTTCCAAATGGATTACTTATTGGTTCAAATTGACCTTTGACTCAGAGTCCCCTATGTTTGTGATAGATTGTTGAATTTGAACTTGCAGATTTTTACGAGTTCATTGAGTTTATATGTTCCGATGCAGGTGCAATATAGAAGACATTCTTCTGGAGATGGATCGCATTTTAAGGCCTGAAGGAGCAGTCATATTCCGTGATCAAGTGGATGTGCTGATCAAGGTGAAGAGGATTGTCGGAGGAATGAGATGGAATACGAAGATAGTGGATCATGAAGATGGTCCACTTGTCCCAGAAAAGGTGTTGTTCACTGTCAAGCAATATTGGACTGCTGGAGAACAGAATAGCACATCTTCAAGATGAACAGGCATGCTTTCTCGGAAACTGCATTATGATTCTCAGGAGCTGCTACACTTTTTCAGATGCAGACTTGACATGTTCATTTTGGCCCATGGGATCTTCTTTGTGATTAACAACACCATGGGATGTGGCCACTTCAGTATTTATTGTGATTAGCTTTGTTTTCATTATTTTGAGGTTGATGTTGGACATTGATAGGTCATTTTTACAACCAAATAATTGGTTAAAGTCCTTTTTTTCCAGATTAATTTTTTCTTTCCTCTTTCTTCTTCAAACACATAGCTGCTTGTGGTTAGCTTCAGTCTGTAAAATTTTTTTGAGGTTTTTACTTATGTATATTTGGTTCTATCATCCAATCGCATTAAATTCAAGAAGCCTTTCAAGTCCCTTTGAGCAGGCTGTGATACTGGCTGCCTTAGTTTTTTACAAACCACTGATAATTGTTTGGTTTATGTTCACCCTTGAGGATTTCATTCGTTTTCAACATAATGAAGGATGATGACCTCTACTGATCTGCGGAACACAAATGTCTAATTAAATATCCATATGGTAAGGCATTTATGGTTTTGAAGTTGGTCTAATTAAATGTCCATATGGTAAGGCATTTACGGTTTTGAAGTTGACACATTATTTGCATCCATTTGTTGCTTGGTGTAATTAGTTTCAAAGCTCTGAATTGTTCTCATATCATATGCAGATCCTAAAAGAAAATGCCAATGCAAAGCTCTGAACCTCTGCTACACTGATAAAAATTATATGTCAAATACAATCTATGACCATTGATTGGACGCCTGATACGCCATAGTAGCACTTACCCCAGCCAACCCCGCCAACTGCAAAATCCTGAGGTGAGTAGAGTATTGCTTGCAGATTATGCAAGGCTAATCTGCATTAAATCGTGTTAGTTAGAACTTAAAACTGGAGTTGATCCCCATAGCTTCCGGTTTTCACAAGAAAATCAATAGCACTGAACTCCTCAACTAATCAAGGAGGAAATGTGACCCACCATTAATCAACCCCTAAAGTAAGTAGGACCACATAACCTATACTGTACCCACAAGTCTATTTCTGCAGAATTTGCTTCTCTCCCTCGTATCCAAACTCTGATGTATCTATTTTGAACACTATCTTCCTCCTTTTTAAGCTTGTGCTTGCTTTAGTATCTCCATAGACTACCAAGTCATCGTTTTTCATATTTTTCGTATCTAATACAAGCTCTCAAGTCAAGCTACAATATCCTGAGTTCTTTTCTATATCTATCAACTGTGTGTCTCAATGCTCCTTGGCTCGTCATAATATTTCCTAGCTTGTAAATCTTATTCCACAACCACCCTTTTTCTGTAGCTATGGATGGAGAAAGCAAAAGCACTGATCTCCGTGATCTTCAGGATGCTTCCTTTTCTTATCTTACTGCAGCACAACAGAATTATGTATTTAAGCTGACAGAGTCAGCTGAGGTTTCTCATCCTGACATAACCCCAAGCAGAGAAATTTCCATTCCAGTAAACTTGGAGAGACCTAATAAGGTTGAAGAGGGCGAAATCAGCGTCTTTGGTGCTGAAAAATACTTCAACATGAATCTGGACCGCAATGAAAATAGAGGAATTGTTGGTGCTAATACTGGAGATTTTGTGAATGATACTATCGATAAGCGGGTTGATCTTCACAGGATGAGATCAAAAGGGAGGTTTGTGACTCCAAGTGTGAGTTCTGAATCAAGTTGGAACAGCCAAACTGCTCTATTACAAAGTAACAGGAGAAAATTCTCCCACAGCAGCAGGCAGACGAAGAAAGGAAACGAAAGATGGTTCTTTCCTGGTTTTGCCTGCAAAGGATCTTGTTCTGATGATAAATCTGTTTATGTTGATAATAATGTTGCTCATAGAGGACACCAAGATTCCCACAATCCTACCATGTTAGAAAAGAAAAAACTATCTCAATCAAGATTCGCGGCAAAAGTTGAGTTTGGTAGCTCATCAGGTTTTGAAAACACGAGTGTAGGCTCAAAAAGACATGACTATCTTGTATTACCAACTGTCAATTCTGGGGTGCTGGACTTAGCAGTTAGAAGAGAGAAACAGAAGACCCTGGTGGACGAAGAACCGAGGGCATCGCTGGAAGTTTTTGGGTCACATGTGATAAAGACGGAAGACATAGCATCAAATTTGGAGAGGAAACTCTCTGTGCTAACATGGGATGCTATTCCATATCCACATGCACAAAACCTGCCAATCAATTCCAGTGGCAGCCAGATTTATGAAGATCCAGGCAGTGATGCAAGTTCAGACCTTTTCGAGATAGAGAACATCTCCTGCAGTACACAGCCAATCTTCACCAAGCAAAATTCTGATGGCATGTCTGGCTGTATGACCCCAGTGAGTCGGTATGAACCAAGTGAGACCAGCATTGAATGGAGTGTCGTAACAGCCAGTGCTGCTGATTTTTCTTTTGTTTCCGACTACAAAGATAAGAATTCTGCTGCAAATGATGGTACTGCTTTAGCATCAACTCCTCGTAGCCGCCGCGCTAATAGTCTACTGGGGTGCAAGAGTCATAAAGCTGTGGATGTTGCTGAAAATGCATACAAGAAAAACGAGAAGCCTAAGCCTAACTTTCATCATCAAAGAAAACCATTAGATTCCTCCGTTCCAGTTAGAAAATTACGAGCAGATTCTCAGGTTAATGATTTCGATTTCCCTTGATTATTATTATTACTACGTTGAGCATCTAATTATTATTACTAAGTATGTGTTATGTATTCAGCTTAGAAAGACTGCCTATTGCTGTTTAATGATAGAGCAGATCATAATGCTTTTTATTTGTGATGGAGATATATATTAATTGTCTAGGAAAGGCAGAAAAGCCAAGAAACATAAAAAGTGAATCTTGATTTTGGACACAGAAGACACAAGTGAACCACACAAATCTGACCAACCTTGTCCAAATCCAGTTCCTTCTGTCAGTTCCAGGGAATTTATTCTTGTTCTCTTGATTTAAAACTGGAGGGTCTTTCATGTTTTTGGATCTTCTTTCAAATAATTAAACACAATAACTTTTGGTTACCCATCCTCCTTTGCCTCACTTGTGACTCTACAAATCATGAGTTCAGGTCGGAATGTATACATTTAAATCTACAAAGGTCCTACAAAATTGACATGTATAAGAATGTATTCTAAAACAAATCACATTTCGAATCCCACTTGCTCTAATAAAGTAGATTTCTGGACCGAATCAACAATAACTATCAATGTGCATATTCTTTGTCGGTAATATGAACCAATAAACTACAACAAACTATGCACCACAATTATTTGTACATAAGAAAACAACACTATCAAAGGGCACCACAAGTTAGACCATCAAATTAAAGAGTCAGCATTTCTACTTTCCATTGGGATTTTCCCCTTTTTTCATTGGCAAATGCATGGCATTGCATACAAAGAGGGGGGCCATATACCTAAGAATTGAATAATTCTGGTGATGGGTCTGTTGAGGAATGTTGTCCACACTGACATGTTCACTACTCATCCTCTTCACATTAATATATGTATTGAATACTTCTTGATATTTTATCTTTATGTTTTTTTTTAAATCTATTTTAGCTTTTTATTGTTTGAAATGAAAAAAAATTATTCCTATATTTTTCAAAATATACAATTTTTGTCTTTTGGTATTATATAATTGATTGCACTGTTTTGAATAGTCTAGAGGCAAGTGGATCCCATTAATCTCTTATCTCCTGTTCAGTAGATAGAAGCTTAGGTTGGGCATCTAGTAAGCCAATTCCATCAAACAGTAAAAGTAATGTTTATTTATGTTATAATTGCACAATCTCTTTCACTAGATATGTTTCTCAAGAAATGTCTTACTTCAATTATCATGTCAAAAAAATTGTATTTTCATATTAATAATCAGCTTTTTCACATGATAATGTATATAATTGACTCTAAAATAATTTAGATAATTTGTGATTGATGAGTTAAAAGTAAGATGGATGAAGTAACTTTTGAGAAAAATAAAAAAAAAATTATAATTCATTTGTCTCGTGTTGATAGACACATTTTTCTTTTTCGTTTGTTTCAAATTATTAATTGTTTAATTATCTAATTCGCCTTTATTTAAAATTTATTGTTATCAACAAATATTAAATATTATCTAATACTTATTTGATATGCCTCTAATAAATATACGGATAAATTAGTAAAAATACAAATAAATTATGTAATTCTAAAAAAATTAATGATATTTTTTAATATGCACTAAATTGAAAAAGTATCTATCAATAGGTGAAGGTGGGGGGTAACTGAAATGAAGGAGAGGCGAGCATGTGAATGATTTGAAGCAGAAATGGAGGCAGTTGTGGCATTAATGCATAGCAGAGAGAGGGGTTAGCTATCGCAATCTGGCCTCTTAATGGATCGAATATGAATTAAACAACATTTCTTGTCAAATAAATAAATATATATTCCAATCCTCTAGGTGCGATGTGATAACTCAGGGCCACAAAGGTCTAACAAATGGAATGTCGTATGATAAATGGACCAAACAGAGTTGAACTGATAGCAAAACCCAAGCTGTGCACATTTATTTTGCATACTTGTCAATGGACGAATCCGATTGTAGAACATACGTTTATGGGATATTATTCATTTTTATTTGAATTGGATTTCCAGATTTATCAAAGCATTTTTCAGAATCTCCATAACCTAACCGTTACGGATTGTAATTCCACTTCACAAATAATGTAGACAAAATTTCAGATCTTGTTCAATTTCATTGATGAAGCATTTCCATAAGTGGAGACCCTGGCTAAATGTGTCCCATGCATGAGTTGCAAATGGGTTGAGTTGAAAATTTTGGATTAGATCACATGTGAATTAAATTTTACGGATTATAAATTAACTGGATGTTGAATGATGGTTAATTGTTTTTTTTTTTTAATTTTTAAAAATGTATTCATCAAAAATAATAAAAAAGGTAAATTATAGTATATATATAAAGAATGCAAGTATATGTACTGTCAAATCAAATAAAAATAAAATTAAAAAAATTATAATCATTTGGTGGTATATATATACACACTGTTTTATGCGTATGCTGTAATAATACTTTATAAACATCATATATAACTTATAAAAATAATCTTTTATATATTTATATTATAAAAAAAAAATTACGGAATTATAAATATACCACAAATACATCACATGATGCACACAATGGCTCAAATTACTTTCTGTATCATACGATAATGAATTAATAGATTAAGTCAGAATTATGTTATATTTTCATAGATAATTTCTATTTCTAAATTGTATCAAAATTTATCATCGCTAAAAAATGCGCTGAAATTTGGCTTTTGAAAGAGGTGGTTGCCTTTCTCATCACTGAAAGATAAAAACTAAGTTAGACTCACAGCATATAGAACAACTCCTTACAAAAACTTGGATTAATTTTAATTATACAAAGATTAATCCAAAATTTTCAATTTTTATTCAAAAGCCACAATGGGTTAAATAAGATCCTTAAATTTGTTGTAATAGTTAATTAAATCTTCACATAGATTTTTAAAAAATAAAAATTGAGCCAATTAAACTTTAATTGAAATAAAATACTTTACTTGTTTTTGTCATAACGATATATTGATATCATCAAGGTTAAGATGAAACCTTGAATTGGAAAGAAAGTCACATGAGAAAGGAAATCATAAACTTTAACCTAAATAAGGTTAAGATACATACTTCACCCCTATTTTTTTTTAATGAGGGTATCCATTATCGATTTTAGTGATTAATCTACTCGCTGATTTGTAGGCATCTCAAAAGATGGGACAACCAACCAAAAAATTTAAGGGTGTTTCATATTCAAAGCTAATCATCGATTCATTAACCTTTGATAAATGATGGATGAATCCCTTTCACTCAATCACACCCTCCGAATTTTGACTCCCTTTGATTTTATCATCGTTCACCTGCTCGCTAAGGGCAAAATTTCGGATTCCAAATTTCCAACTGCAAAATTGGATGTAAGTTTTTCTTTTATTATTATTATTATTATTATTATTATTATAGCACTATCTATCTTCATCTTTACATCTTATATGACATTTTTATTAACTTTATCATCCCGAGAAAAAAATCTTACCCGACAATTACTAGAGAAAATATAATCTAAAACCTCGAAGGGGAAAATCCAACGCCTAAATTCTTCAAACTACCCCTAACCAGTATCTGTAAATGACCAAAACACCCTCATTCCAACAAATTTTCGCCTAATTATTGGATTTTACACTAAGCAGCGCAACAATAAGATACACTGGATACAAACCCCCAAAACCCTAACCCTTTTGTTGCCAGGCTGACAGGCTTTCTTTCTTTCTCACTCCACCACATAAAGGAGAGAAAGAGGCCCGACATTAGGGTTTTAGCCAATCCTCAAGAAATCAAAGGACTCAATTTTTTGTTGAGAGAAGGAGAAGCCAAAATGGGCGCAGACAAGGGGAAAAAAATGAAGCTCTCCGAGAAAGGTGAGGAGGAGAACAACCAAATCGATGAAGCCCTCGTCCTCTCAATCGAGAAGCTTCAGGAGATTCAAGACGATCTCGAAAAGGCATAATATTTACATCTTTATTGTTTTAGCTAATTCTTCTAGTTAGTTCTAATATATTTTTTTCTTTGTTTTTGGCCACAGCTTAAAATTGGGGTCCCTCTTTAGATACTCATTTTCGCTTGAGTTGCTGCTTTTATATATATATATATATATATATATTCTTCCATGCAGTTATGATTGGAGTATTTTTTATTGTTGATTATAACTGCAATTCCATTAAGTTAGTTTCTGGTTGTTGGTTGTTGTTCCATTTATTTTCCCTTGTCATTTTGTATACTGGAACATACTTGCAAAATTTTGCTCATTAGCTATTAATGAAATACATTAATTGGAATTTGCCAGTCCGTGGGTCTCTATTTGACTTTGTTTCTGTCATTATGCATGAATCATTTTACATCTTTTTGTTTGATGCAAATTCAAAAAGTTTTTGCGATGAATATTTCTCTAGTTTTGCTTCACTCCACACCCTCCTCTTCTTTTAGATTTCTTTTTCCTCACTTTTTAATACATTGCAACACATTACAGCAGTTATGGTAATACTGTCACCACAGTCATACAATCATTCTCATGTTTCTTGAATCAACAAACTTGCGTTTTTTGTGTTGTAGATGTAACACATGAAAGCAGACATTTAAAGGATGAATCTTTTGTCTCAGAAAAGCCTTAATTATGTTATTTATGCGTGTTTCCAGATCAATGAAGAGGCTAGTGATAAGGTCTTGGAAGTAGAACAGAAGTATAACGAGATACGCAAACCAGTTTATGATAAGCGAAATGAGATCATTAAAGGCATTCCTGACTTCTGGTTAACTGCCGTTAGTGCCCACATTCAGCTGTTTATTTAGCAAAATATATAATCTAACATATTAATGACTTCATTTATTGAAATAATATTTCCTGTTTTTATGGCAGTTTTTAAGCCATCCTGTTCTTAGTTCATTGCTAAATGAGGAGGATCAAAAGGTTTGGGTTTTATTACTCTCTGAAGTAAACGTTAACTTTTGCACTTATTTAAATTTCCTTTTATTTGATTTCTTCGAAAAATATCTCCTACCCATCTCTTTCTTCTGGTAGATATATTGGTAAACTGATAGAATCTGATGCAAAACTCATCCAAAATGTTTAAATGGCTGTATGATTATGCTGATGTTATCTACTTGTTGCTTTTTTTTTTCCCTCCATATAGATATTCAAATATTTAAAGTCCCTGGAGGTTGAGGACTTCAAAGATGTGAAATCTGGTTACTCTATAACATTTGTGAGTCTTTCTTCTGTATCCCATTTTTGCTTAGTTTCATGAATAATTGATTTTACTTTCGTTGAATTACCCTTGTTTTGAAGGAAAGAATTATTGCTTTCAATAGTTTGGTTAATATTACCCTCTGTTTCTGAAGTTCCCTTTTTTTTTCCACTTCAGAATTTTGAAACGAATCCTTATTTTGAGGATACAAAGCTTACAAAAAGTTTCACATTCCTTGATGAAGGAACAACAGAGATTACTGCTACTCCAATCAAGTGGAAGCAGGGCATGGTAAGTCTTATGGGTCTTAATACACTAGGCAGTTCTAAATTGTTTGTTCTGTTTTGGATTTATGTATTTTAATGTGTAAACTGTAGGGCATACCTAATGGAGTTGCTCACGAGAAGAAAGGGAATAAAAGGCCTATGAATGATGAGAGGTTTGCTCTATTGACCCTTTCTTTTGGTTGAAAAGTTCTGAAGATTTGATTTTATATTGTGGATCCTTTTTCTTCTGAAAAAAAAAAAATCGATAATGTTCAAAAGGAGGAGGGCAATGACAGGCAGGTTAGGAGTTGTATCTCGGGTTCAACCTTGTGAACATGAATTACATATTCCTTTAGGAAATTATTGTAATTATGTTTGTTGCACTGGTATTTTCTTTTCTTTTCAGTGTTTACACTTAGCTAATTCTGATAGTACAGATGGTTAGATTTCACCCCATTATTTAGTGGTCAAGTGGCATGACTAGGAAACTGCAAAATGGAAACTGATATATGACACATCTTTGAAAGTTATACCTGTGTGTTAATGCAATTCTTCCTGTGTATACTGCCGACCAAGTTCCCACTACTCAATTTATGTGAATCAAGCATTCATGATACTTATTTTAAGGTTTGGAATTTATTTCGAGCAACATTATTAAGTTTCTTTTCAGTATCCTCTTGTAGTTCTCTAATATGCCCACTCGAACTTTGTGAATTTTCAATATCTACCTTACAAAGCATCAAAGACTGTCTGATATTGATTTTCATAGACACATTTTTTTTTGTCTTTGTCTTGATCTAAGATTTTCCTTGAGTGCAGCTTCTTCAGCTGGTTCAGTAGTCTAGAGCAGAAAGATGATATGGTGGAAGACATGCAGGATGAAGTAAGTTTTTATGCGTCTCGAAATATTGTATTTATATCCTGGTTGGAGGCACAATAAATGTTTTCTTTTTTAGTTTCTTCTTAATTGATCTGTTTGGAACTCACTTGAAACCTGCAGATTGCAGACATCATCAAGGAAGATCTATGGCCCAATCCGCTTTCCTATTTTAACACTGTAATATTTTCCTCTGATTCTTCCTATCCCCATTTTCCTATGAAGCCAAAGCTACCCATAACCAATGCTTATTTCCTGTTTGACTAATACAGGATGCTGATGAAGAAGATTTTGATGGGGATGAAGCCGATGAAGGGGTAGAATCCATTGCGCTCTCTCTCTCTCTCACACACACACACAAGTTACATGCCTTGTAGTAATTCCACTTATAGCTATAGGGTACTTCCGTACTGAATTTTTAGTGAATTGAAATGCGCATTGTGCTATAAATCTGGCTTTAGTAAAACTCTTTTATATGTCAATCTGTATAGAAATAATCAGTTTGCAGCATTGGTTTTGGTTGTGAAGATTGGGCTTTATGGTTTCTGGTTACTATTGCTTTTTCCAAGATGGAGATTGGTATTAGCCATTTGTGTTAGGAAAAGAGGAACAGAAAACCATGGCTGAGTGACGCTAATGAAGTTCTTATGGGGCCTTGTGCAAGTTTTGTAATATGCAGTCCTGCTTTATTTTATAACTGATGGGGTACTCTGTTGAGGACGAGATATATGAGCACAATTGGTTTTTGCTTTATTGAAACAAATTGAAGGACTGACCATCACAGGGCACAAATTATTATTGAACATAACAGTACCTTGTTTGAATATCATTGAAGATCAATATCTCATATATTAGTGCGAAATGATTCTAGCTTACATGTTGTGACTGAACTTAAGATCACTGAACATCATCAAGTATAAACATAATTGCTTAATTTTGTCTTTGATGTTTCTGATATATGTTTAAAGATTAGCCAAGATTTTTGGGTGTTCACTAAGTGACAAGTACATGTTCAGTTAAAAAACTAGTTTAGAACAATTATAGTCGAGTAAGTTGAAATTTTGTTTGGAGTGGTGATGGAATATTTTTGGAGAAGTCCTGTAAGTTCTCACATCATTGCATATGCTTTGAACATGGTGTTTAGTTAATGGAAAGCTCTGTTAAATGGTGAATCTTTTGACTTGATGTTAGGACTGACATAATTGGGCTGATTAGTTGAGATTTTAAGCATGTTGCTTTTAGCCATGTTTGGTATGTTTAACAATTTGCTTTGCATTGTATAAGATGTTAGTTTTCAATTTTAATTGTTGTGACATTATTTTTCAATCCTCAATACTAGTTTTCAGTTTGATTACAATGCCACTGATAACTGGTCCAGTTTGTGGAAGCTTCAAAGTTGTATATGAAGACCTGTGTATTGAAACTTGGAGATGTTCTGCCTTGAAATATGATCATAGAGAGTGGGGATGCAAAATCTTATACAAATTCCTAGTGAAATTTATTCACAGTTGGAGGTGCAAAAGTTTATGGATGTTGAATGCCATTTTATTGCCGACAATAGTTAGCACCAATTGATTGTAAAATTTTAGATGATGTGCTAGTACGACATCATTTTGCATACCAAAACTTGGTTGCAGAATTGTGCCTGCTTTTTTATGATGCTGACAATAATTGGGTAATTGGTGTTCTAAGTTCTTCACGTTGCTGAATATTTATTTTGTTGAGATTGATGAAATTGGTTGCTGCCTTATTGCACAGCTTAAGCATTGCTGTGGTGTATGCATTTAATAAAGTACTGATACAATTGCATATGGGATTGTTATTGAACTGATTGTAAAATCTTATCAAAACTGATTGTTATTCAACTGATTACTGTAATTTGCACATTGGTGAAAGTTTGTTGGGGAATCTAGGTAAGAATCAATTTGCTCTTTTTTTTTCCTTATTTTCATAGTTTTGGTGGTTGCAGGATAAGGATGGTGATGATGACTCTGAAGACGATGACGATGACCAGGATGAGGATGAAGATGAAGAAGATGGAGACAATTAAATACTCATTTTCTCTGTTTATTTGTGTCGGTTATCACTTTTGGGTAACTGGTTGTGTAAAGTGGTCTCTAAGAGTTGCCGAGTATCAACAGGTGATAGGGAGGATTATAAATCTTAGCCTTTTTGTTATAGCTTTTTTCTACATTGTAGGTAACTGACTGGTGCCATGTTCAGTCAGTGGTTTTCTTGACTTAATTTTCTTTTTTTAAATTTTCTGTGGGCTATTTTTATGGTTTCCTCCTTGATACACGCAGGTTTCTAGATGATTGTGGTAATTATGATTTTTAGTATTAACATCACCTTTCTTTATCCTCATCAAAGTAAAAGTAGAATTATACAGCGTGGTGTAAAGCCTCTCTCTTTTGTTACCCGGATGTGCGTTTTAACTTAGCAGCACAGTTGGTCAGAAAGTGTTATTGTTAGCATTGTTATAGGCGGAAGACGAGGTTTCATGATTTGCTATCATATCCCTTATATATATATATATATATATATATATATGTTTTTGTTTTTTTTTTACCTTCTCAATTCACTTTATGACGTGTTAGAATTAATTAAAATATTTATAGTCACAGATTAATAAACTTAGAATTTTTATGAGGAAAGTGAAGGAAACATAAAGTGATGAAGAGAATGCGTTTAGTGTTGCTTTAGGTGCATTTAATTTTTTTTCTTAAAGCCAACTATAAATATTTCAGTGAATTAAGTTTATTTTTATTATAAAATAAAAAAAAAAGAAGATAATCCTTTTGATTTTGAGATAGAAAGTGGGTTATTTGTCAAGGAAAAGGCCAAAAACTTAGCAGGGAATCTTTGAAATGGACATGAACAGCATCTTTTTTTTTTTGGTTAACAGAGGTGAGCAAAAGCTCACAAATGGAAAGGGCTAGCGAGTGCAAGTAAAACCTACAGAATCATGATCTAATCAGATATTTATCCATTGAGGGGGTTATGTAAAATATGATATCCTGAAGAAAAGCTATTACCTAGATTAGCCAAGAAGTTCGCAGCAAAATTTGCTTCCCGATGAGTATGTGTGAAAGAGACCGCAGAAAAACCTCTTGAAATTCATCGGATGCGCTGTACTAGAGAAACACAGGAAGCACTAATAGAGCAGGTACCACAGATCATGTCGACTGCAGTTTTATTGTCACTCTCAACCACAATATTAAGAATTCCTTTTTTCCTTAGCCCGCTGGAGTCCATAATAGATACTCCAAACTTCAGCTAAGAGTATGGGATAGATGCCCAGGTTGACTACATAGCCTGAAAGCCATTACCCCATATGATTTCTCATTAGACCTCCACATGCAGCAGCACCTCCCCTAGCAACCGAAGCATCTGAGTTGATCTTGATGAAATTCATAGGAGGTTGATTCCAATTTACGTAGTTTACACTGACAATCCTTTCGCCTTCAGCATTGGTCGTGGAGAAGACTTTGTGACAAAAGGAAGCAAAACTTAGCACATCACTAACTAAAGCTGCAGTAGGTCTATGATGCTTTTGGAAAATAAACTTGTTTCTATTCTTCCACAGATACCAGTAGCTTATAGCAAAAAACTCAGGCCATTTAGCCCCCACCACTGCCACATTAAATTGTTGAAGATTGAACCGCATCCAGCTTTCCAAAGTATCAACTTCCATAAAAGAATTGGCTTGATCTACTGGAAGGCAGAAGTTCCAATAATGGCTAGCAACAATGCAATCTCGGAGAACATGTAGCCCATGTTCTTCACCCTCTCCACAAAAAGGACAATTATCTACTGCGGTAAAGTGTCTCCTCCTACGTTCTACATTTGTCATAATGCCATTATTAAGAGCAAGCCACAAAAAAGTTTTAATACGCTGGGATACCCTCAACTTCCAAATATTCTTCCAAAGAGGGTCATGATCAGATGTCGTATCACTAGACAGACTGGAATACGCAGATTTTATTGTAAAATCTCCGAAGGTAGAAAGGTCCCAGAAAGCCAAGTCTTCGTTCGCATCAGAGACAGATGGGCAAGTAGCTGCAATTCGAAGAAGGGTGCTCTGGGTAAAAAACTCTTCAAAGAGATGCCAACTCCAACCAAGATTATCCGTAGCAAAAAATGCTACATTCTTATCTATTAGGCTCTCTGGAATAGGTACAGAAGTAAGGTGAAATAGATGAGACTGAATACCTGGAACCCATCTGTCAAACCAAAATTTATTCTTCTCCCCATTGCCAATAGACCAGACTTTGTGCTTCATAGTGCTGCTCCAAACATTGCAGATTCCTCTCCAGATTGGTGTGCTATTCCGTTGTACCATAGGGCAAGCAGCAGAATTAGAGCAGAACTTATACTTGGTCGCTAGAATTCTAACCCAAAGGTGATGTGATTGAGTAGATACTTGCCACGCCAACTTCATCATGAAAGCACTGTTAACTTTGTGAGTATCGCGAATGGATAACCCTCCTTCATTAATGGATTGAGTGATCCTGTGCCAAGGAACTAAAGCGAGGCTATGAGAGTCCACTTTACCACCCCACACAAACTGTCTTGAGAGTTTATCAAAATCAGCACAAAGAGTAGAAGGAATAACAGAAGCCTGAGCTGCATAGGAGGGCATAGCTGACAAGACAGATTTAGCTAACGTAATCTGCCAGCTACAGAAATATGCGAAGTGTTCCAACTAGCAATTTTGTTCTTTATTCGATCAAGGATGTAAGCGTAATGCTTCTTAGAAACTCTCGAATGAAGGAATGGAATACCAAGATACTTTCCCAAATCCAAAACCTCTTTGAATTCCAGACCCCGGTTAAGTTCCCTCCAGATATGAGGACTGACATTCTTCGAGTAAAAGACAGTCGACTTGTGAGCACTGATTCTCTGACCTGAACTTTCACAAAAATATTTTAGCACCTGGTTAATAACCTGAGTTTGTCGAACTGTGGCCTTCCTAAAAAGGATCAAATCATCCGCAAAGAATAAGTGGCTAAGAGACGGTCCACCTCTGCTCAGTTGAATGGGTTGCCATAATCCATTATTGACAGCTTCTGTAATCCCTTGACTAAGTTTTTCCATGTATAAAACAAAAAGATAGGGTGAAAGTGGACATCCTTGCCTGAGACCATGACTAGGATTAAAGGCCTCTGTGACACTCCCATTCCAGATAAGGTGTGTAGAAGAAGAGGAGACACTCCATAATAACTTGTATAAAAGTGGGAGGAATATGAACATCCATGAGAGTATCCTTCAAGAATTCCCAACTAATCCGGTCATTTTCCTTTTCTAGGTCTACCTTTACTGCCATAAAACCCGATTTCCTCTTCTTCAAATGCATGGAATGGATTACCTCCTGTGCAATGATAATATTCTCAGTGATATGCCGGCCTGGGACAAAACTAGTTTGGGTAGGGCTTATCAAAGAAGGCATGAGACATTTTAATCTATTGGCAATAGTCTTTGTGACAATCTTATAAAGAGTTGTACAAAGGGCAATGGGGCGAAATTGCGTCATATTCTTGGGTACTTCCACCTTTGGTATTAAGCAAAGAAGGGTCTTATTCATGGAGTTGTCCATCCAGCCACCATTTAGGATCCTCATAACTTCCTTACATACATCATTTCCCACCACATGCCATTGATTCTGGTAAAAACCTGCATGTATACCGTCAATACCCGGAGCTTTCCAAGGTTTCATATCAAACAGTACTACTCGAATTTCCTCATAAGAAAAGGGGTGACCAAGAGCAGCAAGTCTCTCGCCAGGATGGGGAAAGTGACCTCTAATATAGTAGAGTGGTCGATTATGGCACTCTTCCATGAAAAGAGATCCAAAAAAATTGAGAGCCAACGTACAAAGAGTGGGAGGATCATCAATCCAGACGCCATCATTATCTTAAAGAAATTCGATCTTGTTTCTTTTTCTTCTACGAAGAGTTCGCTGATGAAAGAAGGTTGTGTTCCTGTCTTCGCATTGAATCCACTCGCTTCTAGACTTTTGGCACCAAAGAAGCTCCTCTTGTAAAAGGACCTTCTCAAAATCAGTCTTCAATTCGGTTTCAAGCTTCTCTAGCTGAATAGAATACTTATGGGCAAAAGCTACTTGGATTTTAGCTATTTGAGCCAAAAAAGTTCTTTTATGATAGAAAATATTCCCAAAAATATTGCAATTTCGGAGTTACAGTTTTTTAGCAAATTCATTTACTGAATTCATGAAGCTGCCAGTTACCCTCCAGTTCCTTCGGATAAATCCTTGGAAATCATCATGAGTAAGCCAAGCCTGAAGAAATCGAAATGGCCGAGCCTTTTTAGCACCTTGTGCGTTGTTCATGTTCAGAAGGAGAGGCTTATGATCTGAAGAAATACGTGCCAAATGAAGAACAGAGGCCTCAGGATAATGTTCTAAGAAAGCTCGATTACAAAGACCCCGATCCAACCTCTCGAGAAGATGACCCCTTTTCCAAGTAAAATCTGGTCTTTTATAGCCCATATTGATAAGTTTTGATAAGATGAACCAATCCAAGAAAGGTTTACTTATACCCGTTCTGTTAGGAGATCCTCCATGTCTCTCCTTAGCATAAAGAATGGAATTAAAATCTCCTAACAAAAGCCAAGGATCAGCAGTACAAAGATTGACTTGTTGTAAGATAGGCCAGATAGTATGTCTGATAGAAGCAACTGGGTGGGCATAAACCGCAGTGAAGTAAAACAACTTCCTTTCTTTAGTTGAAATTCTGAGGTGAATAAATTGCACATTATTGATTAAGATATCAACTCGCCAATCTTCCTTCCACATTAACCATATACCACCACTAAAACCCGTGGCTTCCACTCTATGGGACTGAGGAAACCCAATTCTAAAGATACAATTATCAGCTAAATGGCCACTGATTCGAGGTTCAAGCAAAATAACCATATACGGATTATGATTTTTAACTAGGCAATTCAGAGTTCTCATGAAAGAGGAGCTTTTAGTACCCTGACAATTCCAGCAAAATATTGACATAACAAATAGAAAAAAAAACAGGAAGAAAGGAGGCTCAATTAATCCTCTCTCAAATAAGGATCTAGAGGTTCATCATCCTCGGAGAATTCATTAACTTCGACATTAGGAGTATCATCAATGTTTACTTTTTCTGTTTTATCCAAAGACATGAGATCTGTACCTGTATTAGCTGCTTGAGTTTCATCATCAGATGGCCTACTGTCAAATTGTCCTAAGGGATGAAAGTTATTGGGAGCAGTATCCATATCGATAGCTAGAGAAGAACAGGTTGGAGAGGGGTTTTTCAGTAAACGGTCTTGCCGAGAACGGTATGTTTTTCTGGGTTGAGGGTCGATGGGAGCTTGACTAAGTTAAACTCAGCTGAAGACTTGCTTTGAAAAGCAAAAAAAATCCCCCAAAATAGCCTTACTTCTGTTAAATGCACCGTCTTTAAAAGTTTGTTTGTTAGCACGTGACAGATTCCCTCTATGAACACCCCCTCTCCTACGTGTTGCATGTCTCTTATGAATCAAAAGGCTCCAGAGCTTTCTTGTTTTCATTTACATTAATATTATCCTGGATAAGGAAGTTTTCTTTATCAGCACTATCTTCTCCTGGGATTTTGCCAACAACTTCACTCAAGGCAGCGTATCTTGATCCGCTTCCTGAAAAATTGGAATTCTTTCCAAAATTGGAGACAGAAATTTTAGGGTTCCTTCGTCGCTTCTCCACCACCATCCATTCTCCAAAATGATCGGTCTTTGCCCCGTCAGTACCCTCCATAGCTCCATCTCGATTTTCCTCATTGTTCTCAGTCGTTGCCTTGTGAGGACAATATGTATCGAAATGACCAACTCCCCCACGGTGAAAACATATTTCAGGCAGATTCTCATACTCGATCTTTTGAATTTCTCCATCGATATTAATCATTGAAACCAAAGGCTGTCTCAGTTCAATAGTAAGAGCAACTCTAGCAAACCGGCCTCTATGTAATTCACTTGTATTGTAGTCGACTTTAACTACCGGACCTATAACTTCAACAATTGCCGTCAAGACATTACAGGCGTAGTATTGGAGTGGAAGCTCAGGTAGACGAATCCATACTGTAGTGTGATCGATTGTGCCATTGGAGACGCGAAACCTGGGATTCCATTTTTGAATCAGTAAATATGCACCATTCACAACCCAAGGACCATCATAGAGCGCCCTTTTGTACTCAGCCTCTTTTGAGAATTGTACTAAGAAGAAACCCCTGCCTATATCCAGTACCTTCGCGTCGGTCAGATTCCAAAGCATCTGGATTTTGGTACTTAAGGCCTTGTATCCAATCTTCCTCCCTAACAGACTTATCACAACTGCTTTCCCCAGAGTTTGGGAGAGCTTAGTGCGAAGGTTATCTGAGAAGCTGACTACCGGAACATCTCCCGATTTGTCAATCTGAATATCCATCAAGATTGATTTCCATTGTATCAAGTACCTCCTCCATTGGAGACTCCATAACAGCACTAGCCATCAAACTATCCCTATAGCCCGACGAACTAGGGAAATCTGCTCTCCGTTTCACCTTTTTTGTTGCCCTATCAGCCTCAGAGGACGCAGCTAGGTTTTCGTTGCTAGAGAGAGATTCCATTTCTAAACTTCTTTATTATTATTATTAGCATCTTTATCTTTTTAGTTTGCTAAAATGGTAACCATCAAAACGTCAGCTGGGGGTTGGCAACAATACTCCCAAATTGGTTTAAAGTTCTGTCCTTTTCTTGCCTACTTTCTCTGTTCTTGGCACTTTTGTTTGCAACAGAGACATGCCCAATAAAATATGACTCTTTTAAATTCCATTAACATGAGATTTCACTTAATACTTTTGGAAGCTAGTAAATTTTATCAACATTTTAATATATTTATCCAAAAAGCATATAAATATTATTAATTATATTAAATTTTTTTACCCTACTAATCAAATTAAAAATTACGAAAAGGAATAAAAATAGTTAGAAGTGGTAGATATATTATATAAAGCAGATGAGAAGATGGCAAAAAACATGCAGTGCAATGGAAATTCCAACTATTGATATGTCAGTTTTCACTATAAGAAAATTCTCAAGTATCGACGGAAAAACGTTTTCCGTAGGGAAAAATGCCTGAAAATATATATTTTGCGACGAAATAATAAATCCGTCGTAAATAATGGAGGGAATTTTGCCGCCCAAATTTACAGACGAAAATTAGCGACGGATTCATAAAAATCCATCGTAAATTTGGCGCAAATATTTCGCAGCTACATTGCACACAAAATTTACCGACGGAATACTGATTCCGTAGGGAAATTACCGACGGAAAGTTGTTCCGTCGGTAATTTCCCTACGGAACAATAATACCGTAGGTAAATTACCTACGGAATAATTTTTCGTTGGTTATTTACCTACGAAAACATTTTCCGTAGGGAATTTCCCTACGGAATTACCATTCCTAGGTAAATTCCCTGCGGAATTATTTTTCCATAGGTAAATTACCGACGGAATTAATTCCGTCGATAATTTCCCTACGGAAATGAAATTGAAAACCCATTTTTATTCTTTGTCTTTAATTTAAAACCATGAAATGAAATTAATTCCGTCGGTAATTTCCCTACGGAACAATAATACCGTAGGTAAATTACCTACGGAATAATTTTTCGTTGGTTATTTACCTACGAAAACATTATTCCGTAGGGAATTTCCCTACGAAATTACCATTCCGTAGGTAAATTCCCTACGGAATTATTTTTCCATAGGTAAATTACCGACGGAATTAATTCCGTCGATAATTTCCCTACGGAAATGAAATTGAAAACCCATTTTTATTCTGTCTTTAATTTAAAACCATGAAATTATAAATTTTAGTTTAAGTCACTTAATTAATTAAATTATAAGTTAATCTAAACTAAATTCATGTAAATTTTTATTTAATAACTATATTAATAATAAATTTTTATCTAAATAATTTAACATATAAATATGTAATTATTATTATTAATTAAAGTGACAAATTAATTATGTGAATATATTAATTTAAAAATATGTTAATTAGAATTAATATTTATTAAAAAAACATATTAATTATATATATAAATTCAATATCAATTTTTTAAAATACATAAATCTAATGTAAAAAAAAAATTAAAGATGAGCAATACATGTTTTTCAAATAATTTTAGTTGCCCATTAATCATGTCCTCTTTGGACTTCATGTTGTTGTTGTTATTATTATTATTATTATTATTATTAAGTGGGTCAAAGAAAGGCACGTCTCTATCTTTCCAGCAGGCTGAAAGGGCCTTTGCTAAAAAAAATTGTTTGAATATTTTTTGTGATTTGTTTCAGGGTTAAATATTAGAAATTCATTTTTGATGTGGGAGCTTTAACGGATAAAGTTGGATTGCAGTTAGACTTTATATATATATATATATATATATATATACCCCAATTGGGACAGGTTAAACCCATTCAGAAACAAAATTGATTGATTTATTTATTTATATTGTAAGTGAAGGTTTATTGGTTACTTTTTTTCTTTTTTTTTTCAAAATGGTGCAGCTTTATTACTTTGTTTTGTTGGCTACTAGTGTCGTTTTTGGTTATACAAGTTTATTGGGTACAGCTTTATTCAAAAGTAAAAACTTAATATTAAAAAAAAGAATATATATATATATATATATATATATATATATATATATATATATATATATATATATATATATATATATATATATATATATAACCAGGGACGGAGGAGTAGATGCAGTCCTCAAATGTCCAAGGAAAAAAAGAAAAAGAAAGAAGCAGGGGACGGAGGAGGAGATCGGTAACCTGAACGGCGACTCTGCGTGCGCCGGCGAGTCTCCTAAGGTGAGGCGTTCAACTCGACACCCACTGTTCACCTCCAATCGCCAGCCAGAGACAGATCGGGAAATAAGGAAGCTAGTGGATTTTGAGCAGATCCCGACCAAACAGCATGGCGGTTGGGCGCGTGGTCACCGAAAATGGGACCCTGAGGTTCTGGCCTTCATGGCGGCAACATCAAGGCATCACCGGCGGAGCTCCGGTGACGTTCCAGTGAGTTTTCTTTAACTTCAATCGTATTTTTTCCATTGAGATTTTTTGATTTGCATGTTAATTAGACTCTGGTTATGTTTAGATTTGTTGGATAATTCTATCTGTGTTTGGATTTGTTGGATAATTATTTTTTTAATAGAAATCCAAAGTGATGAAGGTGATAAATGGAAGTAAGGGATTGAAAAGCTTAAACCATTGTGTTATGAATTAATCAATTGGGTAATTAACAATCAACCTAATAGACAATGAAACATGAATAATTTCAGTGATATAAAATATATTTCTTGAATAGTTTCAGTTGCAAATCCTTTTATCCTCGGTCCTTTAAGATAATTTTCAAAGAAAAGAAAAAGGAAATTTGGAATATTTAAAGATTTATAAATGGGACATAAATTAAAATATGGTCTTGTAAATACTTACTAACAAAATTCAATTAACAAGTGATGTAACCTTTGTATGTGATGATGACCTACCACACACACCCACACCGCACTTACCTTTCTAAGCAGTTGAGCTGTTATGGTTCAATTGCTTTAGTATTTATCAATTTCAATTGAAAAATTAATAAATCGCATCATTATTAAGTGAAACTGACTTTAATTCTAATCACAGCATACCTTCCAGAATATTTGTGGATTTTCTTGCCACATCCAACATCATAAATCACAATGGATGATATTTTATAATTTTGTAATTAAAAAAAAAAAGACTCCCAAATTCCTATTTAGCTTTTTGCCTTTAGAATTAAATAATTTAAACAGTTATCTACGTAATTATTTAAACATTTCATATTTATCCATTTTTTTTGTTAAAAAATGGTTCATATTTATTATTGCCGTTGTAAATAAAGGTCAATGTGAGTTATTTTGCATAATTTAGAGGTGTTTTTGAATTAAAAAAAATTAGAGATAAATCTATGTTATTTTCATATAATTTAAAGACAAAATTTGATCTTTATTCATTAATTTAACACGTGAATTTGATGGTAATTATCAAGTGGTCAAGTTTATAAAAGGTACAAAGTAGTTTTAAGTATAATTTCTTTGACATTGTCAATTTAACATTGTTTATATGTAAGTTAGATTATTTTAAGTATAATTCCTTTTTTATTTTATTTTATTCTATCACTTTGATAATTGATAATTGTTTTCTGAGAAATTATTGGTATATACATGCTGTGTAACATCCATAACATACTTCAACACTGTTCCGATAACCCACATGCCGGACAATTTTTTTTTTTCTTCTTATTTTAGCATCTTATTACATGCTGTATTCTTTGTAGATATTTACATGTAGTTAGTGTCATTGGTGATGCTTTTTGATGTTGAACGCTGTTGATGCTTTGTAATGATGAACGTATTGATGTATACAGTATATTTTGATAGATATCAATGTATTTGTTTCAGTCCCTAGACCAGAATGCTCCAATACCAATTCTGCAACAATCAAGTGTTTATTCTTTTATTTGAGTTGTCTATAATCAGAAGTGGGATTATGCATATATGCCCAATTTAGCCATTATTTTTCATTTTTCTTTTCTTGTTCCTATTTGTGGATGCTTCTAGGTCTTATGATCTAATCCTCAGACTTTGGTCCCAATTATTGTGGACCTTGTGTACATAGATTTTGGTGGTAAATCAGACTGGGTTAATGGGAGAATTTCACTGATAATGTGGTTTGTGTATTTATTTTCTAGTTTGATTTCACTGAGAATGAATAATTTACATAATAGTGAGTGAGGCTAGAAACAAAATTTTGAGCAATTTAGTATCACTCGTCTTCTGTGTTTATAGTTTTGGAAAATGTCTCAAACATTGGTTTTGCCTCTCATAATTGTGAAGTCTTCATTTAGATGTAATTGCTATTAAGGCTATAACTGAAATAATTTTATTCAAATACTCCATTTTTTTTATGATTTATGCTCGGACTTATCCAATTCAAGTCAGGACGATTTATTATGGGAGATAAGTTTTTTCAACATTGATTTTTTCCATCATAAAAGTCGAACTCAAAATTTTACTCAGTGTTGAATCACATCAACCAAGCAATATATTTGTTGAGAAATATATTTGTTGAGATTGAGGCTTGCATTGCTTAGCCCTTTGAACTTTCTCTAGTTATTCTTTGTAGTATCTAATTTGTCTATGCAAACCAAATGATAAATTGGTATTATTTGTAACTTGCAGGTAGAGGATCTTTCAAGAATGTATAGGCTCTACCATAAAATATCCAAAGGCTTGGATCCTGTTGCTACTATTTTTAAGCAGGTTGGTTGGTCATTACATTCGTGCTACTTTGCTTAAAAAAAAAAAAGGACTCTGCGTGTTTTTCTTGATGACTGATTTTCCTTTATACAGCACATTACTGCTGAAGGGACAGTTTTGGTCCAGCAAGCTGAAGATGCAGCAAGTAGTCAGGTGCGGTGTTATGATTGGCTTCCTTATGGGTTTTATTAAAATGTGCATTTGGCATGTCCTTCCATTCTTGTATCTCTACTGTAATATGCAACTTTTGTGAAGAAAAATTCCCAAACTGATTCCTTTGAATTATACCACAAATTTACAGATAGAATGAGGAGAATAAAGGTAACTTTTAGCATATTGATTACTGTTGTTGAATTGTTGACTCACTATATCAATTCAGTAGTTGCCTTTTCAACATTTAAATATTTGTTTTGCTTAGTTGAAGAACTAAACATTTGAAATAATTGCAATTGCAATTGCAGATTCCACTTCCTCCGGTGGATGAAAGAAAAAAGGTAGTTGGGGATGTTGATAAAGATAGAAGATATGCAATTGATGCTGCAATAGTGCGGATAACGAAGAGTCGTTTAGTTTTGGGCCACCAACAATTAGTCTCAGAGTGTGTTGAGCAGTTGAGTCACATGTTCAAGGTATGAAATATACTTTCTATTGGTTATGCATGCATAATAGCAGGAGGTAAATGGATACATGAATAAATACAAGGCGAGGAACCGAGACTGTTGACTTGCAAGAAATTTAGGATGTCTCTTTATTAAAAAAAAAAACAGATGACTTTGGAAAAAAATCCAATTTACCTGTATCAAATTGAAGTATAATTGAAACTTGTTAATTGGTTATGTTCTAGTTTTTGTTATGGTTCATGGGTTTTTTTATTTTGCTCTTAATGTTTTATGAACTCTATGAAATAAATTAAATTTTCACTTTGTTTGGCCGGAATTATATGTTTGTTAATTATAGGTTTATTTGATTTTGCTTAATTTCTTTATAAATTCCGATTACCTGCTAATTAGAATATTTTCTTAAAAATACATAATGCTTTTAGTGACGTTAATTCGGTCGTAACGTTTTTTAGCAGTAGGCAAATTTACCGACGGAAATATACTTACCGTCGTTAACTTTGTCTACGGAATAATTATTTCCGTCGCTAAATTCCGTCGGCAATTTTATTTCCCTACGGAAATTCACTTAATTCCGTCGGTAAAGTGATTTTTTCTTGTAGTGTTTCTTTAAAGAAGATGATGAAGATGGCATGAAGAAAGCCATGGAAGCTATAACTGAAGCTTGCTGTAACTATGGATTCTTCCATATTGTGAACCACGGTGTTCCTCTTCATCTCATCCATCAAGCCTTCCTTTTCTCCAACACTTTCTTCTCATTTCCCAATCATGAGAAACTCAAGTTCTCTCCCAACCTTGCTGCTCCTCTGCCGGCTGGCTACAACCGCCAACCACCGCATTCTCCTGATAAAAATGAATACCTTCTGGTTTTTCCTCCTCATTCTTCCTTCAACGTCTACCCTTCTAATCCTCCTGGATTCAGGTCATATCTCTAATTCTAAACTACTGATTCATTAAAATATTTAATTTTTGAAAAATGATTGGATGTTTTGATTTGGCAGGGAGGTGTTAGAGGGGATGTTTGCTTACTTAGGGAAGACAGGTGGCATGATAGAGAGTATAATAAATGAATGCCTGGGTCTACCTCCAAATTTTCTAAAAGAATTCAACGATGATCGGAGCTGGGATTTCATGGTGGCTTTGCGGTATTTTCCGGCCAGCGAAGAAGAGAAGAGCGGATTAACAGAACATGAAGATGGAAACTTGATCACCTTTGTGTTGCAGGATGAAGCTGGAGGTTTAGAAGTTCGTAAAGATGGGGAATGGATACTTTTACTCCCTTAAAGGACACTATAGTGGTCAATCTCGGTGATGTCATTCAGGTAATTAATTATAGTGTTGATTATTTCTTGATTTAGATTTTAATGGAGAATGTTGAGACTGTTTTCAAGTGTATGAAAAGGTTTTGAGCGACAAGAACGCGAAAAGTGCAACGCACAGAGTGGTGAGACCCAAAGGAAAGAGCCGATACTCGTATGCTTTCTTCTACAACTTAAAGGGAGAAAAATGGGTACAGCCATTGCCCAAATTCACTGCAGAAATAGGAGAACCACCCAAATACAGAGGTTTCTTTTTCAAGGACTATCAACAACTCAGAATGAGAAACAAAACTCATCCACCGTCTAATCCTCAGCATGTCATCAACATCACCCATTATGCTATTAACAAATAGCAACTATCCCTTTCTCTGCGTGAGATTAATTACTTTCTTCTACCTGCCCTTTTTAGTTCTCCACCTCTTCTTTAGTCTGTCTCAAAATATTATATACTTGCCTTTTTTATAATTAATCTATAAATTATCTATTATTTTATTAATTACAATTTAAATTTCTCTTATTAACTATAATATTTATAGTTGCAATAATATTTAATTATTTATATTTAGAATGACTCAATGAGTATAATAAATAAGTGAAAGAAAAAATTTTGTTTACTAATCATAATAAGTATAATTTTTTAAAACGTATGAAAAATGAAAGTAGACAAAATTTATAGGACGAAAAATGAAAATAGACAAAAATTATAGAACGTGTTAGGATGGAAAATAAAAATAGAAAAAAAATTATAGGACGTATTTATTTTAGCTGGAGGATCAATCATCCCTTAAATAACATTAAATAGCAATATTAACAATGACAAGCTTAATTGATTCTTTTAGGAAAGGCTTCTCATGTATCAATATTTTAATATATTACTTGTCATGACTATTATACTTACTACACAATTGTTCAGGATAGAATTTTTAATTAAAAAACATAATTAGAATGGTTTATATAAAAAAAAGGGGGAAGCAGTCGGATTTTCTCATAAATAATGTATTTTGAAATTTATTTTCCAAATTGGAGTGTTTTAAATAATATTTGGAGAAATATTCTGCTGCGAAATTAGGTTATCTTTTAACCATACTCCATTTTTTCAAATATTTTTTAAAATATCACATTTTACCAAATAGAAATCTAAAATATATTATTTGTAAAAAATTAATGAAAGAGAAAATCGCATATCAAATATTCAACTGGACCAAAACTAGATGAAAAACATTTGGGAGAAAGAGAAATTTAAAATAATTGATAATTTTTGGGCTCCTTTTATGCAGCCCAAATCATATTTTCTTTGTGGGCATAAGTTTACACCTCAAACGGTGAACAGTGGGCTTTGAACCGAAATCCACTTTTCGAAATGTGGTAAACTGGATTTATTTTTATGAAAATTTCGAAAACAATTTGGAGCTTGTCAAAATGGAACAGAAAACAGAAAACATATTTCCTTATTTTAATTAAGATTCAATTATTGCAAGAATTTATTCGGAGTTTGTCTCATTTTTTTGAGAAAGAAATACTGGGAGATCAATTAACTTGTATTAGACGCAGAATTAACATCGGATGGATTAAATCAAAGTTAAATTATGATATCAAATAAAATTTAATTAATTTACATAAAGAAAAAGAAAAGTTGATAACTTTATGATGTTGGCAGTTGGCATAGAAATCATGCGTGTGTATATTAAATAATAATGTAAGGAGTGTTTCTTGTTCCCAACTTGGCTGGTATAATTGTGTGAATCATAGAGGCCAATATATAGTATTGCTAATTAACTTATTCTGCTGTTGAGTTGATAGAGACAGATAGTATAGCTCTCCATATGAACACTGTCTATTCTATTTGATTTATCACTTCATCTACCAACTAAATCAATGCCCCACCTTTCCTCATCAAATTATTCTCAAAATCATCTTTACTTACATTAAATATCTATCTCAAGAAAAACTATATATATATATATACATACTCCCAATCCCCATATATTTAAAATCTAGCAATATCAACTTTTAAGGAATAAAATGAAGGTTTGGAAATAATTTTTCTTTTAATTAAATGTCTATAAAATATCTTTAAGTAATTTAAAAAGAGCACTTTGTTCTCATTTATAATTTTTTACGGTAAATTTTAATTATATAAACTCACAGACTTCGAATACTAGATGATATATATATATATATATATATATATATAGAGGTGGCAAATAGACAGATTGGATGAATTTAAATTGGGTAATTAATGAATCAAAAAATATGGATCATAAATGTATTAATATTCGAATGGGTTGGACGAATTTGGATCCACATATGAAATTAATATAAATTATTATAATTTTTTTATTAATTAATTAATGAATTCAATAATAATAATATTCAATTAAAAATATAACATAAATAAAAAATTATTTAAAACTCATACACATCAAAAAGGCTTCCTTTTTTCACTTTTTTGTTTAAAATTTCAGTTTTCCAAATGGCTGACAATGATTGCCACCAGCCTTCATCGAAACCGCCGCTGCCTTCGTCTTCCTTATCTCCTCCAGTCAAATCTTCTTCATCCGCCCGTCCAACCACCCTCACTCTCCCGTCGTGTTCCTTAAACGAATCTCGCTTCTCCTCCGCGCCTGGTACTGGTACTGGCACGAGCTTGGACTTGGGATTTAGTCCTGGTCCTATGACTCTTGTCTCTAACTTCTTCTCCGATTTCGACGACTTCAAATCCTTCTCTCAGCTCCTCGTCGGTGCTGTGGCCTCTCTTGCAGCTGTGAATAATAAAACTGTGGGCCCTAAAAACATGCAAATTGGGCACCAGTACACCGGATAATATGAGAAAACTGTGGGTCCTAAAAACATGTTACCAAGAAAGGATAGGTAGGTATTTTGAAAACACCTATTGGGTTCAAATTCAATAGGTTGTGAAGTGAGATAGATCAATTTTTTGTTGATTTAATGGATATTGAGTTGGGTTAAAGAATAAAATGAGTCAATTTTGAATTGATCCATTGGGTATTTATTTAGATTGGATTGAGTTTTAGTCAATTTTTTTGGATGAATTTAGGTTAATTTATGGATTTGAATCAATTTTGGCAGGTGTGTGTATATATATATATAATCTCCCAATTTGAATAAAACTAATACTAATAAGCTGACATTTATTTTAAAAACTACGAATTCAAATTTACCTTAATTAACCTAACTAATTAATTTTACAAATGGAGTGGTAGGCTGAGTTTAGGCATTGCAAGTAAAGAGGTGTTCATGTAATTGAGCATTGAAGGGGTCCCTAACATGTCAACCTCCTCCGGCAGAACTCCCTCGGGTGGAGTCCAGCTAAATTGATGCACTAAATGACCAATCATGGAGCTCACCAAATTCATACTAAACTGAGCTGTTGGGAACATTCTCCTCCCTGCGCCAAATGCTAGCATTCTAAAATCATGCCCTTTCATTTTCCCATCTTCTTTTAAGAAACTTTCAGGCCAAAACCTAGGTCTTCCCATTTTTCAGAGTCATGACCTATTGCTCTCACATTCACATAAACATTTGTTCCTTTAGGTATGTCATACCCACTTATTTTAACATTACTACTAAACTTATGTGGCAACATCAATGGTGTCGGTGGATGCAATATTAGTACTTCTTTAACTACACATTGTGGGTAAGGCAGGTTAGTTATGTCTGATTCGGACATTGTTCGGTTCAACCTGATTAAGTTGTGTAGCTCTTCTTGGAGCTTATTTTGTACCTTAGTGTTCTTGATAAGTTCAACCGTTGCCTATTCAACTGTAATCGCAGTTGTGTCTGTTCCTGAAATTATTAAGTCCCAAATTAGTCCTTTCATGGTTTCCTCATTAAGTTCATCTTTTTCCTGAACACTAAGTAGTGCATCTACAAAATTCTACTTCGAATAACTAAGCTTTTCCTTTCTGATCATCTTCTGTTCGTCGATGATTGCTCCAAGTACTCGATCTTTGAGCTTAATGTGGTCTGAAAATGCCGTGTTTCTAGTTTTTTTTTGAAAATATGATTATTTAAAAAAAATTCGAATTTTGGAGCTACAATAAACAATATTAGAATTTTGGTGTGCTGAATTCCGACTGTACTATGTGACGAAATTCGACATGCAATATCCATAACGATTTGACTGGCAGGCTGCTGAAATCCAGCAAGAACCAGTGCCGATATCAAGCCAGTGGGTCCCACACCCAGCTAAAATTTGGTTTCTCTTTATGCCGGTATCTGACGCCTGTGCCTCCATTCAACGTAACTTTCTTTTCTTAAAAATTGTGCACAAACCCCCGACTACTTTTTCTGCTTCCACTGCTCAGAAGTGACTATGCCAGGGTCACGAAAACTAAAGTGTAAAATGAATTATATATGTATGTTAAACTCATCCCACACTTGTATAAAAGCAATCGTTTTTTTTTTTCATTTTCATTTTCATTGTTCTTATCCCATACTTGTATAAAAGCAATCAGTTTCTTTCATTTTCATTATTCTTATACCACACTTCCATATTATTTTCTTCTTTGTGACCCCACATTTTTAAAGTTTCTTATTTAAATTTATATAATTACTTTAATTCTAATTAAGGTGATTAGTGCTATGAATATCATTTTATATTTTATTTGATATAAAAAAAGGTAATATTATTGTGACATACTATTTAAATACAATAATTAAAATTTATATTATTATTAATTTTATTTTCGTATTTAATTTGTAGGTGGTAATAAATTTGAAGGTTATCTAATTTCAAGATTCAAGGTAAGATATTAACTTATTTTTTTAACCAAATTAGCAAATAAAAACAAATATAGTGTATCAAATTAATTGTTTAACATGCTATTTGTTGTGAATTAATTATTTAGCATGCTATTTTAAATTATTGACTGCTCAATAATTTGTAGTGTATAAAATTAATTTAATTGATTGGTAAATATTAAATGTGTGAAAAATATACATTGATAAATTACCAAATTTTAAAATGTGCTATATGTCAAAATTAACAATTTATTTTGGTAGACCTACTTCAAAATTAAAATTTAAACTGTTATTATTTATTATTTTTTTATCTTTTTATGCAGTAATTTTTCATATATCTTAACATTATACATCTAATTTTTTAACATATGCAAATTTCTTACACCAATTATTTCAAATATTATTTTAAATTTTATTTTAATATCCTTGTTATACAAATCAAATTACAGATTATCAAGTTCATGAAAAAATGCATACAAATACAATTTTTTTAGCTTAATCAACACATATTTAAATTTAATAATTATTTATTCGTTTCTTAGCTTATACTTATCAAATAGATTATATAATACAAAAAAAATTAAGCAATAAAATATATATGCTACTAAGAAAATTAATAATTTTTACATATAAACTAAACAAAATTTTCTAAATTCAAAAATAAAACTTATCTTTGTTGTAATTAGATATACTTAAAGATAATAACCACCTACAAATAAAAAATAATAATAATATAATTTTCACCTAACATAACAAAAATGATACTAATATCAAATTAAATTACCTTTTTTAATATATAATATTTCAATATCGGGTAAAAATTTAAGCAATTAGAAGTATATTAAGAGAATAAGAGTTGAAAAACAAAGAGAAAGAGTTTGAGAACGTGAACTAAGGATGAAAATGATAGAATGAGGAGTTGAGAAAGAATTTCCGGGGCATTTGAAATTTGAAGTGTTGAAACCACATACCGTCACAAGAGGAAGCCGGATTTCAGCTAGACATAGGGCCCACAAGCCGGATACCGGCACTGCTTCCCGCCAGATTTCAGCGGCATGCCAATCAAATCATCGTGGATCTCACATGTCGAATTCTGTCATATAGTACAGTCGGAATGCAGCACACTAAAATTTTAATATTGTTTACAATAGCTCCAAAATTCATTTTTTTTAAAAAATAACCATATTTTCAAAAAAAATCCCGTGTTTCTAGGCCAGACGAACCAATTTAGCCACCAAATATGCTCAATTATCCCCAGTGATGCTCCGAACTTGAGCTCATTACCTGCTATAGCCTTAAACTCCATACCTTGCTGGGCTGTTTCGCCTTCTGGGCTCGAAAATTTCTGACCAAGAACCAACCTTGTAATGATATTGAATGTTGCCATGCCAATGGAGTCTCTAGGTAGCAATTTTTTACTTCCGTTACTATCAATACAGTGAATAAAAATGGAGTGAATCATGGATTTAACTTCATCTTCTATAATGAGTCTAAGAGCTTCAATTCTTTTAGGAGAGAAAAGCTCAAGACCACAGACTTTCTTTACGTTGACATAATCATGGCCATAGTCAGCCCAAATTAGGCCATTTTTTCCATTTTGAGTCATTATATCAATCGGTTTACTTCTGTACCTGTTTGCTAATTGTTCGTCTGTCTTTAAGAACTTGCTTTGCCAATTCTGAGGATGAAACGACACCATTTAGAGACGAACCGAACTAGACTGACATGATCGGACCATAAGCTCTTGACCATTTCTCATAACAATCTGCTCTGTCTGGTTCCACCTTGTGAAGATTTCCAATGATTGGCAACGGACAAGGGCCTGGTGGAAGATCGTATCTTAGCCACTGATAGAGCTTATATATGAAGCAAATAAGAAGAAGATTAAAATGGGTAATAGAATAAAAGGCATGAAGAAATATTATTAGAAAATGAAATAATTCAATTTTGTGTTCGTACTTAATTTTGTTTTATATATAGATAATCATGTAATTTACATGATTTCTTGTTTGGAGATGCACAGCATATGCAAGCTAATTGAATTTGTTAGCTTTTAACAGTTTTCATGGCATTAAGGGCAAACCTTTTTCTTTTCTTCTTCTTCTTCTTCTTTTTTTTTTTTTTGTGGTATATACATGTCAGAATAGGATTATATTGATATACATGCATAACGAATATGATATTTTGCTTGCAGAAAATATCTTAGATATGAAGTATAATTTACTAGTATTAATTACAATATCCTTTCTACTAATTAATTCGAATTATTTATAGTTTATGAATGTTATAGTAATTAAGTTGTCATATTCAATCACACGAGATAATTATTAGAAGGATCAACTCCAAGCTAATTAATCCATAGCAAAGTTCAATTAATATGCTACGTCGTCTCTTTTAAGTACCAAAAATTATGGATTCCCAGTTGGACCATTTGTATCAATTTCAAATTAAAATTAAGTTAAATGATGTCTATCTTATAAGTATTATTAATGGCATCCGTAATCATATATTAACTATTGGAGAGTGACCCAAAGAGGATGAAGCCATAAACATCCCTTTTTGTTTTTCTGATAGAGAGAAGACCTAAGAAAAACAATAAGAAAAACATTGCTGAAATTGATGTGGTTTTAAGTAGACTAATCTGTACCCAAGTGGCTGACAGTGGCAGCTTTAATGAGGCCATATAATAACAAAATTAGACTCCAACTAGAAGTGTTAATGAATCTGCTAGTTAATATTTTATTATAAGTGATATTATTTTAGAAATGTATAGCTAAAAAAATAATTAAATTAAGATGGCACTTAATTACAAGGCAATATATTAGTGTAAAGAAATGCGATTCTTTATATATTTTCCAGAATGTTCGTGATAAAAGTAAAATTAGCTAATTAAGTTTCTTTTCTTGAAAAAAAGAAAGAAAAATGGGTTTCAAAAAGAAAGACAACACTTTGAAAAGAATTATTGAGTAATTGGAATAACAAGAAAAGAAAAAGGTACAATAATAATTTACATTGTAAAGAACCAATAAATGAGTAGTACGATTAGCCTTTGTCTTTCAATCAAATACTGAAGCAATCAGAAAAAGTACACGTAAAAGATCAAGAATTTCATATTCCCTATGGAGTTTGTGCCTAGCTGTGTTTTTGCTTTCTTTTAATTTTAGACATTTTTTATATGGATCGGCAAGACCAGCCTCCATGAAATATAATTAACCAACTTCCATTAATCAATTATAGTACCACTCATAGTCATCATTAATGAGATGAACGACCATGAAAAATCTGATTTTAGTAATTTTCTATAACCCAAAAAGAATAATAAAATTTTTCTAACACTTTGCAAGAGTAAACGCAATCCATTCATTTAATTTTATTAATGCCCCTAGAATCATAAGACATAATTTTTGCTTACTCCATAGTATCTACGTCCAAAAAAATGTATTCCAGGATTCACATTGGTCCGGAATATTTTCAGTGAGACCGGTTCTCCGCAACTGCATATGGATACCATCAATTCAACACTTTACGAATAAAAATCTTACCTTCAAATTTTAGAATTATTAAGAAGAATCAGAGGGAAGAACAAAAATTTTCAAAAGAAAAAAGAGGATAAACTTACAGAAAATGATAAGAAGACAGTAGCTGTAAGAGATAAAATGGTTATAAGAGAAGAAAAAATTGATCACTTTAAATTGAAAAAAATTTACCTTTAACGTTCTTTTATTAAAAAAAAAATTCATTTATTTTTGTCCATACCATTATGTCGATACGTACGTGGCTTTGTATTTGCACTCAAACTCTCTACCACTTACATTATGTATGTGGATGGGTGAGTGGTACATTTTTTTATTGATAGAAATGTGTAATGAATGTTTTCATGGTTTTTCCTTAATGGAATTGACAAGAAATTCAATTTACATCTACGAAAATAAAACAGATACTTCTTAAACTAAGGTCCAGTTTGGTTTAGCTTATTAGTATAATTAGTAACTGACATCTACTGATGTTTGAGTATTCGGCAAATTATACAAAGTTGTCATTTTTTTATTATATAATTATCAAAATGTGCTTACTTTCTAATGTAATAGTGTATTTTTTACCATATTAATAAACAGAATGAAAAATTTTATGATATAAAAATTTATAAATTGCTCAAACAATCAATTTAGTCTATAAAAAATATGTTAATCAATAAATATAAATTTTCATAAATGCGTTTGACATATTTTCATAATAAAAAATTGTATTCATCTTTCACCTAAAAATATGTATAAAATTAAAAAAGTGATATATTTAGGTATAAAAAAGATTATAGTCACATTTGGTTCACTAGATTACACATGATGCGGTATAAAATAGCACAAGCTAATATAAGTACAGTATTTGAAAGGATTTATGCACTTTATAAAATAATACACCATAAATTCTTAATTTTATATAATACGATAAATATCGTATTAATACTAAATATCAACCCACTACCACATCCTGTCACCGCCATCCCCGATACCACCACCATCGCTGCCACCACTATTGCTTCCATCAACACACCGCCGTTGTAATGGAATGAACATCGGATTAGCCGTGAATAATATTTTTCAATAGTAAATAGTATTTTCGAATTGAAAAGTATATCCAGAGATGAAAAATATTTTATTTGACTATCGAAAAATATTAATCATGGGTAGTCCGGTATTAAAATTTGAAGTGAATTTGAGATAAAATAGGCCTTCAATAGACAAAAATACGAAAAACGAAGCGATTCGATTTTAGGTTAATTAGGTTGACTTAAGTTTGATCGAGCCATTAAAAATAGTAAATAAAGTCTAAAAATTGTCAAAAATTGCATGCATGCCTAAAATGATGTGTAAATTATTTTAGTTGCAAAAAGTAATTTTTTTGTAACGTTGGTATTGATTCAATCGGACCGATCTGATTAAACTGGATCAATAACTGACTTCGATTGGACTGAAATTTTGTGTACAACCTATTTTTAATATGATAAGAATGATGGAATTAAAATTTGAGTAATTTGATTAAGGGTACCTATTGGTATTTTTAGGTGCCTAGATTTCATTTATTGTGTTATTTTGAGCATTTGAGATCATATGATTAAGATTTTGATGGGTTTAAATTTCAGCTATGGTAGATTTTCATAGTGAAAGTCAAGGTTTCAAGGCAAAGGAAAAGAAAAAGAAAGTCTAAGTAAGCATAAACCAAAGCATGAAATAACAAATTCATGAATTTTTATAGAATTTATGGAAATTAATTAAATATTTTGAGATGAAATTTTGGTTATATATTAAGCAAAAATATTAAATTTTTGAGAAATAATTCATAAGTAATGAGAAAATGGTGAATTACTGTGAAATAATTCACAAAATATGAAAAAAGTACTAAAAAGATTGACTGACCATTTACTGTATTATAAAAGTAATTAAAACTTTTAAAAATCTGAAAACTGATTTGAAATTAAGTGAATATGTACTCTTAGCAATAATCAGGTTGTCAAAATCTAGCTCAGAATATAATTAGCTAGGCATAGGGATACCTATACCACGATGCAAGTCATAACGATTTGCTTTGCTATTATAGGATCATTGATCTCCCATAGTATCTGTCTACTCTGTTATATGTTCTGTGAGAAATAGTCATTAGGAGTCATTTCTTAGTCTGTATGTGGCTTTATAAGTTTCATATCCCATATATCCGGTCTGAGAATTTCTATCAGAATTGTATTAGGGGCATTGTGTTAAGAATAAGTTAAAGTATAAAAAGAAAGCTAAAAGTGTAGTTTAAAGTAAAAAAAGGACATAATTGAAAAGAAATAAAAAGTTTAGGAATAAAATCGTAATGTTTTCAAAAGTTACACTTAATGAGTAAGAGTAGTTAAGAAATATTTATAAAGTATAAAATGGTAATTTAATGACCAACAGTCCAAAAATGAGCTTTTGTAAAGTTCAGGGACTAAAATATAATTTTACATAAAAAAGTTAAAATCATGACTAATTGATAGTTTTGAATGTCAAAACTTAAATGTGAAGTGAAAATAATAAAAGTAATGGCAATTTTGTAATTAAAAAATAAAAAGGGCATTTTGGTAATAAAATAAAAAATAAAGGATTAAAATGAAAAATTTACCAAAGTTTTAGTATTAAATTGAAAATATTGTTAAAAGTATTGAAAAGTGCTTTTTGATAAGAAAAATTAAAAATTTTACATAATTAGTATAATTATGCATGTTGAGAAATAATATGATTGTTAGTCATCACTGGGTATATTTAATGCTCAGCATGTAGGATTTATTGCGTACAGGTACAGATGATCTGGAGCAGCAGTACACTTTGGATGAAGGGTTTTTGAAGGATGAGAAGTTATATTTTTATATTGGCATGTATATTATTGTATATGCTTGAAGTTTAAAAATTGATCTATAATAGTATAATATATTGTATATATGTAAATATGCGGTTGGCTTGTATAGATGGATTATATGTGATTGGAATGAATTTGAGTTATATGAATGAGATATATTTTGTTTTTAAACTGTTGTGCCCTTGAGGGGCTGTGAAAATTATCTGTATTTTAGAGGGCTAGTTAAGTTTATAGCTGTTATATTGCCGAATTTTTTAAAAATAAATAGTAAAATTGGACATTTATAGGTCAGCGACAAAATGATCTTAAATAATGAATAATGGATAAGTATTAAGTAATAATGAATTAAATGATTAAGATTATAAGTTTTAAGTTAAGAAAAAAAATTTCTGGTCAATCGCTTAAATCAGTAAGACAGTAATAGTATGTGTGTTACAGCTGCCATTGACACCACCACCACTGTTGTCATCACTATCGTCGCGATAACCATTGCCCCCACCACCATAACGCCTGCCAACATCACCGCCGCCATCACCATCGCTGCAGCTACCCCTGGCCTCACTATCACCACCGCCACCCCTGCTACCACCACCACACCTCTGCCAGGACCACCATACCCTCGTCGCCGACACCATCATACTGCCTCCACCACCACACCGCAGCCACCACCACACTTTAGATGCTACCATCGCCACCGTTGCTGCCACCACCCCTACCCTACCATCTCCACCACCACCACCACCACACTGTAGATGCTGTCACCAACACCACAACCACTTCGTCACCACCATCGCCACCATACTATCGCTACCACTACCACACCGCCGCTGCTGCCATCATCATCGCTGTTGCCGCCGCCACTACCATTACCACACTACGACCAACTCTTCAAACTTATAATATTGAATGTATAACTTAATAACTATTATATAAAAATTATATTATAATCGATAAATTATTTCATATTTTGTTCAAATATTTTCTCAAATTCATCGTTTAGATTTTTTATTTTTTTTATCTAATTTTGATTTTAGAAATGCCAATCTTCCTAATAATATATAGTTATTTCTTATTTTTTATTTATTAATAAAATATTGATGTATTAAAATTTATATTTTATAATTATAATATTTTATCTAAATTAGTTACGATAAAAATAATTTAATTGTATCTATTTTTAATTTTTTAAAAAATAATATATTACGAAATTATATAATAAATATAATATATAATATTACAGACTAATACAATTTTATATCAAATACGATATAATATAATACATGTTAATATTGTACAAGCTAATATTATACAGATTAATATTATATATATCAATATTATATAACCTAATATAATATAGTAAATCATACGTGTAGGTATAAAAGTGATGGATATTTTTTTCCTTGTATTAATATATAAGCAGCAATTCTCTTAAAAAAACTCCAAAAAGTTTATTTTTGAAAAAATAGTTATTAATAGTATAAAAGATGAGCTAACAAACTTGAAAAAATTATCAGTTGTTTTGAAAAGTCAAAATAAACACCGTCTGAAATATCAAGCTTACAATTTTTTTTTTTTTTGGTGTATATGAGTCAGGCTAAATAAAAATTAGATTATGTAATTTTGTTCCTTTTGGAAATTAGTGTAAAATAAAATGAGTTAGCATTTGAAAAAACGAGTCGTTCACATTTTATTTATAACGCACCTATAATTTTTAAATTATATAGTTAGATAACGTATCTCATATATATATATATATATATATATATATATATATATATATATTCGCTAAGTATAACACCGTTATGTATAATAGTTTGCATTATTTTTTTAATCAGAATTTGCATTATTTTACGAAAAATGTCTTTTTGAATATAGATGATGAGAACAGAAATGTCCAAAAGCTTATTAAATGTGCTGATAAAGTTCAAAGAGATTGGATTTTTGTAATCGGATTGTCATTTTCAAACCCAGTTGGTGTATTTTGATTGGTGTTCTTTTAGATTTTTTGTGGATAAGAGACTCAAAAAAGTGTCGAATGTGATTTGTCTCAGTTCAAAAAAAAAAAAGAAAACACAGTATCTACTCACACATATATAATTAATTATAGTGACATGTGTAAGTCATTTTTATTTTTTACGCAATAGTTTTATCCAGTTTTTCTAATTTCATAGCTCACCTATTTATTTATTTTCTTGTCGGCCAATTACGTCATCCAAAATCTTAACCAACAATCATCTCTTCCCCATTTTTCAATTCTCCATCCATCAATGTATTAAAGCATAAATAATAGGCTTAATACATATTTAGCCCCTTATACGATTTTATTTGTCTACTATGAACGCGATAAACGCTTTTGGCTGACTAGACGTTTCACGTGACATAAAAGGCGTTGATGTAGCATTTGTGGATGTATTACACGCATTGTAGGTGTGCGAGGCCTGATTTTTCCACGTATTAACCCATGCAAAACTCCATCCTGATATGCTTCTCTCCATTCTCAAAAATTTTCTTTTTTTTCTTGCAAATCTCAATCAATTTTCTGCCTGAAACATCATGTGAAGAAGCTTGAGCTTCTATGAAATTCAATCCGTCTCTAGATGGAGGAATATGAATATGGGATTAGGAGAGAATTCAAAATTCTTTACTAACAAATAAGTGAAAATCCAATTTTGAGAATTTGAATTACAATGAAACAAAATCCTTCTCATTCTTCAAAAGCGCTAATGCAATGATCATCTCTAAAGATTTATATTCAAACCCTTTCCCATTTATTATCAGGGAATTATAGATTTGTTACAAACCAGGTATGACTGTCCAATACAACGGTAGTCACTCTTGGCCTTTACTGGGGGCTATCCTCTTAGATTTCATAACAAACCTATAGATCCTGAGACTTGAAAGCATGATCCTATAAAAGATTGTTAAAGAACATTGAAAGGTAACAGAAAAAAAGCTTAAGCAAACATATTTTTATTAGCACAGTTGAATTTTACAAGAGAGAAGTAGAAAAGCTTATCAAAGATATTCTTTAGAAAGGTAAAGATCCTCAGTTGAAAGCTGCATGTCGTCGTCTTAATCTTGAGATTGCCTGCTTTCACAAAAAGAAATGTGGTTGTTCTAAGCCTTTCAAGAAACGGTTCTCTTCTAAGTATAGACGTATGTCTACTCCTAAAAAGTTTAAGAAAGGACCTAAGGTTCAATTCTTCAGAAAGAAGAGATTCCATGCTAAAGGTGATCGATGTTTTGTGTGTGGTAGAAAAGAACACTTTGCCAAAGCTTGTCCTAACAAAAAGTGTTCTTCTCAACTTCTCTAGCATATCCAACAAACCTCTCATGTTTCCTTTCAAGATGATGATATTGAATCACTCTTCTCTATAGATGATGATGCTGATCCATACACATTGTTTGCTCTCCAGTATTCAGATGAAGAATCTTCTAATTCTGATTCTCCTGATCCCTCTAATGATGATACCTTTGATCTTCATGCTGTTCAACCAACTTTACCCTCTATTTCCTTGTCTCATCCAATACCTCTTGTTCCTGCAACTGTGTTCACTAATAAATACTCACAACCCATTTCTCTTATTGCCTTCATAGACACTGGAGCTTATAATACAATTCTCAATCCAAAAATCCTTTCCTCTCAATATTGGCAACCATTTACTCAACACTTTCAGGTAGCAAATCAAGGTATTCTCACCATTCACAAAAAGACCAAACATCCTATTAAAATTCAAATCTTCCCTGACTGTTTTGTCTGGCTTCATGCTTATGGTTCTAATCTCCCTAGAAAAGATTTTGTTTTGGGCTTTGATGCTATTTACCAGCTCCCTAAGTTACATATCCAGCCCACTGGCCTTCGTTATAAATAACAGTTTCTTCCATACACCTTGTTGATATTCCAGGTATCTGGAATCAAGAAGAGCAAGACGTACAAAGATTGGAAATCCTTTTCATCCATGATAGGTAACAGCTATACGGAGGCACCAAAATGGAGATGTGTAAAACCTTAGCGAAGCCAGATTTGAAGAAATTCAGAAGGAATTTCCATATTTATGAATTGTTCTTAGCCAGTAGCTTTGATGGGACATTGGTTAAAAGAAGATGATTAAACATATTCTTTAACCTAAGATGGGGGTTTGCGAATAAGAGTTTTAAGGCTAGAAAAAACATTGGTTCGATGTTTAGCAAAAGCATAATAGGGATTTAGAAAAGGAAGATGGGTATTTGGGATTTGAACAGTATCAGGAAGAAAAGAGAATTCATATAAATAATCTATTTTCTTAAGAGTATAAGGCTTTACAGATAAAGAAAGAGAAGAAGGAGTTCTTTGGAGAGACATAGTAATTAAGAGGTCTTACCATTCCAATGTCTTAACAAATCATTCCATAGGCTCTGATACCAATTATCAAGGACTATAGATTTGCTACAAACCAGTTATGACTATCCAATACAACAGCATTGACTCTTGGCCTTTACTGGGGACTATCCTCTTAGGTTTCATAACAAACCTATAGATCCTGAGACTGAAAAGCAGGATCCTATGAAAGATTATTAAAGAACATTGAAAGGTAAGAAAAAGAATGCTTAAGCAAATATATTTTTATTAGCAAAACTGAATTTTACAAGAGAAAGAAGTAGAAAAGCTTATGCCTTAGAAGGCTTACAAACTAAGCTTATATAGACGTAGATATATATATGTATGTATGTATATATGTATATATATATATATATATATATGAGTCTATTTCATCCACGATCACTAGACTTATGACTTATATGAGTCAATTTCATCCACGGTTATTGGACTACGACTTATCATTCTAAAGTAACTGACTTTTTTTCATGACTTAAAAGTCATTGAACTTATTATATTTTTATATAAAAATTATGTTCATCGATTTTCGGTGAGGACCCTTATCGGATTGATGACATGGAATGCCACGTCATATGCTTGGACATACATGGCACATCCTATGTTTAGGTTAATTTCATTCACGGTCACTGGACTTATGATTTATCATCCAAAAGTAACTGACTTATTTTTTTTGACTTAAATATCACTGAACTTATCATCTTTTTACAAAAAAAGTCATCTTAAATGGACACACATAGAGATGGATTTATTGCCACATCATCAGCTATGAACATCATCAGCTATGGATACATATGAATTGTTGATGTGTCAAATATGATATATTAGCTGATGACGGTGATTTGACTGCTGACGTATCAAATATGACACATTAGCTGATGATGTGGTAATAAATCCATCTCCATGTGCATCCAATCAATATCGCTTTTCTGCAAAAAGATGATAAGTTAAGTGACATTTAAGTCACGAAAAAAATCAGTTTCTTTTGGATGATAAGTCGTAAGTCCAGTGATCATGGGTGGAATTGATATATATATATATATATATATATATATATATATATATATATATATATATATGTTATCAACTTTTGTAAATTAAACACGACTAGTCAATTTTTTTAGAAGCTTAAGCTAGTTCTTCAAGTTGTAAATTGAATCACTAATTGATAACTTAAAAGAATAAAAATGAAGAGTAAATGAAGAATTAAGAGATACTTAAAAAGTTAAAAGTTGACGCCTTATTTAGTAAACCAACAACCTATTTGTAAGCTGATTACAACTAGTAAAAATATCTTAACTAACACAAAATTCTACTGCTAAAAATAAGCCACATGATAGTGCCCATTTATTAACTAATTTTCTAAAAATTAAAACCAACTTTGACATAGTAAACAGAACTTGCAATAAATAAAGAAAATAAAATGTGTAGTAAATAAAGAAATTTATCCAATAATCCCTCCTTTAAATTGGTGTTTGTTAACAATCAGTTTAAAGTATTAGATTCATTCAACGTGCATACACCTAATAACTTTCTAAACTTCATGAATGGCTCCATTTTTAGGGCTTTGGTGAAAATATTGGCAACTTGCTCCTCACTCCTATAGTAGATCAACTCTATAACTCCATTATTGCTGAGATCTCCTAAGAAATAAAACTTCACATTAACGTGCTTGCATATTCCATGTAGCATAGGATTTTTAAAGAGTTTAATTGTAGAATTATTGTAACAAAAAATTTTAATAGCTTCTAGTTGTGTGAAATTCAATTCTTCAAGGATTCTTCTTAGCCAAATAGCTTGACAAGCACAAGTTGTTGCAGCAACAAACTCAACCTCGGTACTTGACAAAGTAACAATCAATTGCTTCTTGGAAGATCATGAAATTGCAGTTGTCCCTAACATAAAAACATAGCCAGAAGTACTCTTCCAATCATTTTGATTTCTTGCATAATCACTGTCAGTGAATCCTAATAAATTGAACTTTTTACCCTTCTTGTAAAATAACCCAAAGTCTTTTGTTCCCTTCAAGTAATGAAGGATTCTTTTGGTAGCCAACAAATGCAAATCTATAGGATTCTCCAAATATCTATTCATTAAATTCATAGAATACATAATATCTGGTCTTGTAGCAGTGAAATAAATCTAACTATCCATAATTTATTTGTAAAGTGTACTGTCAACTTTTTTCCCTTCAATATCTTTATGTAGCTTCAAGCCAAGATTAACTAGAGTGTTGGCAGGATTATAATCCTTCATCTGGAACTTGTCGAGAATTTCACCCATATATTTCTTTTGGGACATAAAGATCCCATCATTTTATTGCACCACTTTTATGCCAAGGTAGTAATGCATCATACCAAGATCAGACATTTCAAACTCATCCATCATATATTTTTTAAATTCTTGAAACATGGCACCGCAATTTTCAGTAAATATGAGATTATCAACATACAAGCAAACAATGAGAATTTTTCCTTTATCTACAATCTTGACAAAAATTTCATATTCATAAGGACATTTTGAAAAACCAACTTTAAGAAAATAAGACTCAATACAGCTGTACCAAGCATGAAGGGCCTGTTTCGATCCATAAAGGGCCCTTTTTAATTTGTAAGCTTTATGCTCATTTCCAATTTTGACATAGCTAGGAGGTTGTTCAAAAAAAACTTATTCTTCCAAATATCTGTGCAGGAATACGAATTTTAAATGTAGTTGAAAAATAGGCCAAGAATTTTGTGCAGCTAAAGCAACTACGAATTTTACTGTATCACGTCTCACAATTGGGAAAAAAAACTTCAGTATAATCAATTCCATATTGTTGCTTGTAACTTTTTGCCACCAAACACGCCTTATACTTGTCAACTTCACCTTCTTCTTTCAACTCTATTTTAAAGACCCACTTTACACCTATGGTGCTATATCCTTTTGGAAGATTAGTTATGTAACACTCTTACTATATCTGAGTTCTACCAATTTAAACGATTAGCAGGAATTTTTTTTTAAATCTTATACTAATCCAAAATCATTATCCAATAATTACAAGTCCTATACAATTACTATTGGTTACAATTAAAAACTTGCTAATGATCTATAACTGTCCAATTTACTATTCACTAAATAAAAAGTCGATAATACAACGGCTTAAAAATTTGTCTATCCAATCTGAAAAACAGATAATTTTCACAGCCCCTCGGGGCACAATGATTATAAATAATATATATATTCATCACATTCATTCAATTTTCACTTTCTGTCTTAATTCATATTACATATAAATCAATATACTATTTAAATACAATCTCACCTTTTACTTCAAAATTGGCTAATACATGCCATACAAAAAGTTTCTAACTATTATTTCTTCTTTAAAAAATTAGGATCCACTATGTACTTTGCTCCGCTCAATTTTCGGAATCTACATGCAGTAAACACTACGTATTGAGTATTAAATATGCTCAGTGGTGACTATACATCTAGAAATTTTCAGCACATGTACAAATGCATTAATCATTCAAAATTCTTTAATTATTCAATACTATACCATTATCATTACACTTAATATTTTATGATATTAATTACCATTAATATGGTAAAATTTCAATTTAGACCTTATTTTTTCATTTAATTACAAACTTTTCATTCTTATACTTTATTTATAATTTTACCACTAGTTCACTTATTTTCACTCTATATTTTTTATTTGGCTTATAAACTACCGATTAGTCCTCATTTTTCCTATTTTCATGTCAAATTACATTTTGATAACCAAAATCATAAAAGTTTATTTTAAGCAATTTATTCACTAGTTTTCCATTTCTACCTTTTTTTTATAATTTTGTTATTTTTACTCGCTAAACTTGTTATTTAGGAAAATTACTATTTTGATCTTAAACTTTTTATTTTCTTTCAATTAAGTCCTTTTTCACTCACATTTTTCATTTTCACTTCATTTTTGCACTTTAAGCTTATTTTTACCATTATGGTCCTAGTACAATCTCGACATAAATTTTTAGATCGGATATACAGGATGCGGATCTCACAGACCTAAAGTAATGCAATAAAAAATAATCTCAAAGAGCCATTCCATCACTTTCACAGAATAGAACAGTCAATACAAAAATTATGGGAGATTATTAAGATCCTACCATAGTAAAGCAAGTCGTCATGACTTGCACCGCGGTATGGGTGTCTCTATGGCTAGCCAATTATATCCTGAATTAGATTTAAATCGTCTGACCACTACCAATAAAAAATTTTATTACTTATTTCAAAATCACTTTTCACATTTTATTATTTTCAGTTGCTTTTACATTTCAATTTACTAGTCATTTAATTCTTTCATCATTTTTACATATTTTATGAATTATCTCACTATAATTCATCAATTTCATTCATTTTATGAATTATTTCACCATAATTCATCAATTCACTTTAAACATAATACAAATTTATTCTCAAAAATTTCATATAAATTTCATAAATTTCAAATAAATTCATGGAAACTTAATTTCATATTTATATTCATTTTAAGGTATTAAACATAAAAAATACATCAAATACACCATAATACACACTAAAGTGTAATTTGGCCAAGTGAGGGTTATATCATACCATTACTTTTAATTTTATTGAAGCTTTTTAATGGCCATTAGTAAGGTTCTTATTCACTATTCTAAGCATAATTTCAATTAAACATGCATTTTACATAAGTTCCCTTAGGTTACATAATAAAATTTCATACCAAAGTGAAAGAAATTGATGGATTTTATAGTCACTAACCTTTTTCACTTGCTTTAGCTTCCTTAGACTTACTTTTTCTTTCCTTTTCATTTGAAAGCTTGAACTTCACTTTGAGAACCTACATAGGTTGAATTCCTCATCAAATAAAATTCTATGATTTTGATCTCTTATGCTCAAATTGATCTCATAAATAGACTCTGGGCATCTAAAAATATCTATAGATAGATTTAAAATAATTTAAAACCTTGAATTTTACTTACCTCACTCTGTCCCTTTCACTTTACCCTTTATTTTCTCTCACTTTTCTCACTCTAATCAAGGAGTAGAGACCTTAAAAATCTTATAGAGAGATAGAATTATACTTGGATGCTTGAATTTAGTGATGATTTAGAGAGATGGAATAAATTTGAGCGAGAAATGAAGAAATGGAGATCAACCACATAAGAGAAAGAAAAAGGCTGAAGAGATAAGGATTCACTCATAAAATATCTTCTCCATTCTTGCTTTAATAGTGGCTTTGCTAGGTTGGGCCTTAGTCTAACCCAAAGCCCACTTTTAAGCCCAAAAATCTAGTTTTAATCCCGATTTGCAATTTTTTTGTGGTCTTCTCTCTTTTCAAATTCAAATTGACCGGTATCTAGCAAGTATACTAGATCGGCTAGTAATACAGAAAAATATAGATTAAGACCCCAAATATCGTACCCAAGGAAACATGGATTGCTAAGAATAATATCTATGTATGAATTAAATTAATCCAAGATTGTTTCCCAAATATTTTAAAAGCAAAAATTAAACAAAATAAATAATGAAACAAAACAAAAGCTAAAACATGAATTAAAAATAAAGCAATAACTAGAATTCTCTTGCTAAAGAAACTATCCACCTTAACTTTCATTGTAATGACTTAAATTCAATAGAAATACCAGTGATTATGGAAAAACTAGTAATAAAGTAAGATATCTTTATTCAAGTATATCATTCTTAATATTAAATTCATAGACAAATCTAATACTTAGCATGAGAATCTAGTTTTAACTTCCTAAATATTCATTGAAGCCTTTCTCAAGTGATTTAACTCCAATTTATTCTTAGTTCCTCCTCTCTTAGTATTAACCAATAAAATTAACACATAATCATCTCATATTTTAGATAATAATCATGCATAAATATTAAAGAGTTAATCTAAGAACATGCAAATCATTAACTATGTCAAAACTAATTTTTAGTTATTTATTCAATAAACCAACAATCAATCTCAACACAATCAAAGATAAGAATATGCTTAAAACCAAGAAATAATCAACCGATATTGAATTTAAGTTCAAAATAAAGTCATAACAATGAAAATTTAAGATTTCAAGAATCCATTAGCAAAAGAAGAAAAATTACTTCCTAAACATATTTAAAAACTAAAGACAAAGCTGGAAAAAATAATGAAAGCAAAATAACGTAAAAATAAACTAAAGAAAAGTAAAGCTAAATTCTAAGGTTGATCCCTTAATTAATCTAATTCCTAAACTAATTCCCTTTATTTGGTGTTTTAGACTGCTATTTATAGGCAAAAGATGTCGTGGATTCCTTTTCAAACTCTTAGAATCAAATAGAAAGTAATTTCTGCCCAAAATAGGAAGTTCGAGAATCCTTCGCGAAGTGGGAATTGCCATCACGTGGCCATGTGTTTCCTAGTGTAAATTCACACGCGGCCATGTGTTGCATTTGGTCTTTCTCACACGTGGCCACGTGATTTCCTCCTTTGTTTCACACGTGGTCACGTGTCCTTACTTCATTCTTCAAAAAACTCTTTCACGTGGCCACGTCTCCTTCTTCATTCATTTTCACGTGGCCATGCATCGATCTTCTAGACCTCACGATCACTTTTCTCACATAAATTTTTCATATTTGCAGTTTTGGCCCAAATCTTTGCCTTTTTTACAATTAAGTCCTTTTTTTTTGCAAATTAACCCTAAAAAATACCAAAGTTTATAATTAACTCTAAAAACATAAAACTAACAAATTAAACTCAAATTCAACCTAATTAACACAAAATTAACCTAATTAAACACCTAAAAACATACTAAAAATACTATATAAATGACCATTATCAAATACCCCACACTTAGACTTTGCTCGCCCTCGAACAAATTAGAACAATCCAACTTCTCAAAATAAAGAAACTCCAATAAAGAATCATGCATTTCAAAACCAAGTTTAGCAATTAACAAGAGCACTTAATAAAATTTTCAACTAGAATAAATTCAATCAAGACAATATGAGTTAGTTTCCATGTGTGTGTGCAAGATCAAAACATTTTAAGTATTTTCAAAATCCAAAACACCAATGCAAATTCATAGTCAAGTTTATAATGAATGTATACATGAGTATACACATGGTTTCACACTTGAAACTCTAGAAACACCATAGGCCTCTCCTTTAGCACCGAAATTCGAAGGTCATCTCCGCTAAATAACTCAAAAAAAAACTTAGAATCACGTAGGTCTTTTAAAGGTTGTAATGGGGCTAAGGTATTGGTTATCAAATAATGGATAAAAGATCAACAATAAGAATAGCCACTCTAAGATAAAATAGATTAATAATTCACAAATTTCATCCCATTAACTTAATCAATAAAGAACTTAGCCCAAATTTTCCAACCCTTCACAATTCAAAGTACAATCTTATAAGAAAGAAATAATAATTGAAACTCTCTTACATTTATAATTCATCCCATTTCAAGAAGTCATAACCGTTTTTCCTTGTAACTACCCCACACTTAAGATTTTGCCATACATGCTAGCTTTATTTCAATATTTCCTTTTTTTTCTTCTTCTTTTTTTTTCATTTTTCATTTTTTCTCTTTTCTTTTTTTTTTCACTAGCTTTGATGTTGACAATACAATAATAACATGGGTAATCACAAAGTCATAATTCACTATTTACTTGACTTCAATAATAGCCCTTGATAATAAAATTTAAAATTATCTTACTATACTCATCAAGATACTCAATTCCTATTAATCTATCCAATCTTAGAGTGGCTAATTCTAGAAGGAAAGATAAAAGCTTTTAAGGTTATATGGTAAAATAAATAAGTGTAACAAGAAAAATAAATATGGCACGCATTAAGCATACCTCATTAGGCTCAAAATTGGCTAACAACGGATAACTATGCATATAGGGTAGGGAAATAAGTTAAAATATGGCTCAACAAGAAAAACATTGCCTAGATCACTTTCCAAGTTGAATTGAGTTGCTTATATGCTTTGAAGGGTGATGAGGAAGGTTCTAGTGTTCTAAAATTCATCACTTAACTATTTCATGCATTGTTTTTTTCTTTAGGTTCAAAAACTGATCTTAAGTGCTCAAAAATGTAGAAACTAACAAATATAAGCCAAATTGAATATTAAACTAGCCAAAAATTTATTAAACAACATGCTTGTTCTAATGCTAAACAAGAATTTTAAACATTGCACATTCTAAATTCAAGTTCAAAATGTTCAATTTTTTAGAATGACTAGGGCGAATTAAGCTAAATGTACAATAAATGATAAATGAATTAACTAAACTAATCATGCCAAATAAAAACTAAACATGCAAACTAAAAACCAAACTAAACAACTAAAGCAAAAACAAAAATGACTAAAACAAAATAATTCATGAGTAAGAAAATAGTAAGGTAAGAAAAACTCCCTCAAATTGGTCTTGAATTTCTAGCTTAGTTGAGCTCTATTCCCCTCCTTAAAATCTTGCTGTCCTCAGCAAAGTATGAAAATTTTTAGCACACTTCATCACTTTTGAGAACAAGTTAGTGCCCAAAAAAAACATGTAAGCTTAAACATACCACACCTAGAACCATGATCAAGTCAAAAGAAGGCATGAGATCAATGGAATTAAGTTAACAAGCCTACATGCCTCTAAAACCAATAAAATGCAATGAACAAGACTTAATAAACATGGTAACTAAGTGAACAAATGTAACTAGGCCAAACTTGCTTAAATACTCAATGGATTACAAAGTGCATTCTCTTAAGTGTAAAGTAAATTGGTGATGGTTAGGCTTAAATGAAAAGTAGAGAAAGTTTTTAATTGGTCATGGTAAGTACAAAATAAAATAAGCCAATTCAAATACAAACTCAACCTATATGAAGCCATAATGAAGTTCAATATCAAACAATAAGTAGCTAAGAGTAAATGCAATACACAACTGAAAATCAATCTCTAAGCAAACTTATATTCAACACTAATGAAACCTACACCAATTTATTTGAATTAAGCTCATCATGTACATCATGTAAATGAAAAACTAAGTGTGTGTGCCTTAGTAGAAAGGTGTGCGCTTGGGTAAGAAATGAAGTGCAACATGTTTTATCACAAGAGTCCCAATTAACCATGCCATGCATCATAAAGATATTAATGAAAATCAAGTCATCCATAATATGCTCAATTGAATGTACATACAAAAATGATGTAGCAAAACTATCGGGTAATGACTTGAATAAAATTTAAGGCGCTAGAATTAGATAACACGGCAGTCCGCTAGTCGGTTAGAGGGCGGGGTTAAGGGGTGACGCCCCTTACGGGATTCCTGAGGGGCAGCACCCTTGGGCAGGGTCGAGGGGCAGCGCCCCTTGAAGCTTTGAAGCAACGAGGAACTCATGAAAATTTTTCTGCACAAAACCTTATTCCAAAGCAGTAAGTTTGAGTAAGTGAGTGTGTGAAGGTGCATTGATCAAGTGAGTGAGTGTAGTGGTGTAATGTGAGTGTGTGAAGGTGTGGTGGGTGATATATGAGTAAGGGGAGTGGTAAGAGCAAAGAAAATGAAAATGTAAGGGAAGAAAGAAGACAAACAGTGTGGGCATTTAACATGGGAGCAGTACCCTCACACGTGGCCACGTGTTGGTGTAGGCTTACCTATACGTGGGCACGCATGGGGGTATTGGAGAGGAAGGACGTGGGCACGCGAGAAGCTTCTACCAGGCAAACATCCATTCACGTGGGCACGCGAGAAGCTTCTACCAGGCAAACATCCATTCACGTGGGCACGCGAGAAGCTTCTACCAGGCAAACATCCATTCACGTGGGCACGCAAGAGCTTTTGGAAGATTATCACGTGGGCACACATACATGCATGGGGCAAGTAGATTCTTGCACATGGCCACGCTTTTGTCAATGCTAACAAATGCATGGGCACGCGAAAGGAAGGGGCATGAGGCAGAAGGTTCACGCGTGGGCGCGTATGACTGGGAAAGTGATAACCCGTGGCCACACAATAGCCAGTGCTAGGGGAGATCTTCCATGCGTGGGCACGTGAGGCAAGGCTGCTGGACACGCGAGAATGGCTGCTGGTTTTCGAACTTTCTCTTGATATTTCTGCACATTTAAGCACTAAGTTAACTTTAATTTCTTTTTAACCAATTTTAAATAAATCCCATTAATACTATTAATCCTTTATTCATGTAAATCAAACTTGAATAATTTTTTGCTAAAACTTCATCGAATTTGATTTTTGAGCCATACAAACCAATTATAACTCCACTCATACTCACTCAATTTAGCCTTTTTCCTTCTTTTCAAGCTACAATTGAATAATGCCAACAATATGCAAATCTTTAAACTAGTTGAATTACAAATCAAGTCCATTCTTTTCTTTAGCAAACTGAATAATTCTCTCTTAAGTTCATGAAGCATCAAACAACTAGGATCAAATTCTTATTCAGGCAATGAAAATAACTCAAGACTCATAAATCCATATTAAGTTCAACTAATTTGTAATTCACTTCAAAAATTATTGTAGCTCTTAGAAACCCTTACTTAAATATGACAATTAAGCACAAAATTACTAGGAGTAGCTTATTTCTAACCCCTAATCTTAAACTCATGAATTAAAAGACACAACTAAAACATGCATTACACTTTAAACTAAAAAAATAAAAACAATAGCAAAACAAATAACATGCAAAACATAAAAAAAATAGATGAAAATTTAAAGAGAAGAGTTAGAGAAAAAGTTCTGGTTTATTGAGTCCCGGCTTGACTCTTGTTACTCTCAGGAGGTCGAGCTTGTGATCCAAACATAGGTCTCTCCGGATGTTGTTCCTCATTTTCTCCCGTTAGTAGATGAAACTTGTCATAGTTCATCAAAACTGGAAACTCCATATCTTCAATAAAATATGACTCCTCATTTGGCTCATTTATAACGAACTCTACCGGCTCTTCTAGCCTAAATAAATCCTTTAAGCGGACTGAATCCAGTGTCTCCACTTGAAAACTTTTCCTTTCTTGCTCCTTTGGTGATAAATTCTCTACAAAAGATCCTACACCTTCTAAATAAATACACGACTTATCCTCAAATATAAATTGTTCCTCTTGTTCCTTATCCTCCATAAATGAATGATTTTGTTCCTTTTCCTTACCATCATCACCTTGAGTGCTCAAAAGTTCTAGCTTAGATTCCAACTTTTCAATTCCATGTTCTTTATTCCTTAATAAATGTTCTTGACTTTTAATTATCTCCTCTTGAGCCCTTATTTTTTCTTCTTGAATTCTAAACTTTTCCCCTTGAGCCTTTAATGTAGCCTAACTCCTCTTTTTTAGCATAAAATTCCCTTTCCTTTCTTATAAGCAAGTCACAAATATTTTCGGTTTCGGAGAGAATAGCTTCTTGTGTGGCCCTCCATCTTCCTTTTTCAGCCCTGAATTGCTCGTCCTTACATATAAGCTGGTTATGAAGATGTTGATTCTTGAAAATATAGGCCTCTTTTGAGTATCGTAGTTATTGATTCTCTCTTTTCAATTCTTCCATTTGTGCTTTCAAAGTCCAAAGAGAATAAGAATCTTCAGCCATAGATGGTGATGAATAAGGATTTTGCAATTGTTCTATCTCCTTTCTTTCTCTTAGTAGATCATTCATTTGTTGTTTTAAAAGAAACAATTCATACTCTTGGACCTCATCTTGCATCATCTTGAAAGATGTTTAGAATTGTTCCTGCAAAGAACAATCGCCAAATTAAAAATAAAATAAAAATAAAAATCTCAGACTAACTCAACTAAAGATATTAAATAAATAACACCGTTGTTCCCCGACAACGACGCCAAAAACTTGATCGGTATCTAGCAAGTGTACTAGATCGGCTAGTAAAATAGGAAAATATAGATTAAGACCCCAAATATCGTACCCAAGGGAACATGGATTGCTGAGAATAATATCTATGTATGAATTAAATTAATCCAAGATTGTTTCTCAAATATTTTAAAAGCAAAAATTAAACAAAATAAACAATGAAACAAAATAAAAGCTAAAACATGAATTAAAAACAAAGCAATAACTGGAATTCTCTTGCTAAAGAAACTATCCACCTTAACTTTCATTGTAATGACTTAAATTCAATAGAAATACCAGTGATTATGGAAAAACTAGTAATAAATCAAGATATCTTTATTCAAGTATATCATTCTTAATATTAAATTCATAGACAAATCTAATACTTAGCATGAAAATCTAGTTTTAACTTCCTAAATATTCATTGAAGCCTTTCTCAAGTGATTTAACTCCAATTTATTCTTAGTTCCTCCTCTCTTAATATTAACCAATAAAATTAACACATAATCATCTCATATTTCGGATAATAATCATGCATAAACATTAAAGAGTTAATCTAAGAACATGCAAATCATTAACTATGTCAAAACCAATTTTTAGTTATTTATTCAATAAACCAACAATCAATCTCAACACAATCAAAGATAAGAATATGCTTAAAACCAAGAAAATATCAACCGATATTGAATTTAAGTTCAAAATAAAGTCATAACAATGAAAATTTAAGATTTCAAGAATCCATTAGCAAAAGAAGAAAAATCATTTCCTAAACATATTTAAAAACTAAAGACAAAGCTGAAAAAATAATGAAAGCAAAATAAAGTAAAAACAAACTAAAGAAAAGTAAAGCTAAATTCTAAGGTTGATCCCCTAATTAATCTAATTCCTAAACTAATTCCCTTTATTTGGTGTTTTAGACTGCTATTTATAGGCAAAAGATGTCGTGGATTCCTTCTCAAACTCTTAGAATCAAATAGGAAGTAATTTCTGCCCAAAATAGGAAGTTCGAGAATCCTTCGCGAAGTGGGAATTGCCATCACGTGGCCATGTGTTTCCTAGTGTAAATTCACACGTGGCCATGTGTTGCATTTGGTCTTTCTCACACGTGGCCACGTGATTTCCTCCTTTGTTTCACACGTGGTCACGTGTCTTTACTTCATTCTTTAAAAAACTCTTTCACATAGCCACATCACCTTCTTCATTCATTTTCACGAGGCCATGCATCGATCTTTTGGACCTCACGATCACTTTCTCGCATAAATTTTCCATATTTGCAATTTTGGCCCAAATCTTTGCCTTTTTTACAATTAAGTCCTTTTTTTTTTGCAAATTAACGTTAAAAAACACCAAAATTTATAATTAAGTCTAAAAGCATAAAACTAACAAATTAAACTCAAATTCAACCTAATTAACACAAAATTAACCTAATTAAACACCTAAAAACATACTAAAAATACTATATAAATGACCATTATCACAAATCATCCCAAATTTAATTCCATCTTTTATAACATGAATAAAATAGGATGTACACAAAATCTTAACTAAATCGGAGTCTATTTTTTATACGATTCAATTAGATTGATTCAATTCGATAATTATCAGTGTCACTAAAAAATTACCTTTTTACAGCCCAAAGATTATAAATATCATTTAGGTAAATCTATAATTTTTGATAATTTTTAGAGCTCATTAACTATTTTTAAAGATTTGATCAAACTTCAGTCAATCTAGTTAATCTTCGAACCGAACTGCTTTTTTTCGTATTTTTAACTTTGGAGGCTTATTCGATCTTGATTTCACTCCAAATTTCAACTTTGAATTAACCGTGATCAATATTTTTCAATGGTCAAATAAAATATTATTCACCTTCAGATGTACTTTTTCATCCCGAAAATACTATTCATTATCGAAAAATGCTATTCACGATTGATCCGATATTATGGCAATTACAAGTTAGCTTTCATGTGTCATTTTTTTAATGGCATCAATTTCATAATCCAATCTTCCTCCACTTTGGATCTTTGACAACACTTTCAAGTGTTGTAATATCAGAATCCGTAAATAAGGCAAAATGATTAACAAAGTCCTCATTAAAATCCACTCCCGTTACCTCATTATTTTTCATCCAAGCAGGCCTTTTTCAAGTACGATGAGGAGATTGAGTTTATTCAACTACTGCACTTCCTACTGGTTGAATACTTTAACTTTCTGGAGTTTAAGTAGCAGTTAAGGTAGGAGTTGATAAATCTTTAGCTTGTTGCACTTTATCCTCAGCTTCATTGTCAACAATAATTGAAGTAGGTTGCTGCCTATTCCAATCCCAAATGCTTTCTTCATCAAAAATAACATATCTGCTTATAACAACCTTTTTTGTCAAAGGATTAAATAACTTATATGCTATAGATATTTCACTTTCACCAAGAAACACACATTTTTCACTTTTATTATCCAATTTTTTTCTTTTCTCATCTGAAATATATGCATATGCAATGCAACCAAAAATTCTAAAATAATCGGCTGCTGATTTTCTTCCACTCCAAGCCTCTTTTGGTGTCATATTTTGGATAGCAAAAATAGGACTTATATTTACGATATAAATGCTCTAATTGATAGCTTCTAGCAAAAAATTCTTTAGGACTCTTCATCTTGCTATCAGGCTTCTAACCATATTGAGAATGTTTCTATTTTTCCTCTTTATTACACCATTTTGTTTTGGTGTATAAGCTACTGTTAGTTCTCTTCATATGCCACTAACTTCATAGAAATCTTTAAATTCTTTTGAACAATATTCTTCATTTTTGACATGCACCAAAAGCTTTTAATTTTTTCTGTAAAAAATAAACCCATGTTTTTGTTACTATAATCATCAATAAATGTGATTAGATATCTTTTACCTCTATTTGAAAATGGTTTTATTGGTCCACATATGTCATAATGGATCAACTCCAAGACATTCTTTGCTCTCTATGATTTTCCTTGAGGGAATTATGAATGATGTTGTTTGCCAACAACATATTCTTCATAACTTTGGATGGAACAACAATATTTGGAAGTCCAGTCAACATATTTTTCTGTTGAAGATTTTTCAGTCCATCAAAACTCAAATGTTTATAAAACAAGTGCCAAAGCCATGATGGATCTTTCAATTCAGCCATTAAGCAAGATTGAATGCTTTCAATCTTCAATGGAAATAACCTATTCAAATTCATTGGAATGACAATAACTCCTCTAGTAGGATCATATATCTCACAAATATCATTCTTAAGAGTGATTACATAACCCTTTTCTTATAATTGACTGGCACTTAATAAATTACTTTTCAAGTTAGGAACATATAAAGGATATTATAATTATTTTTACAAAACCATTCTTGGTTTTTATTTTAATATCACCCTTTCCCGTTACATTCACAGTAAAATTATCACCAAACATTACTGTAGAATAAAATTTTTTATCTAAGTAAGCAAAACAAGACTTACTTTTGCCATGTGATTGCTGCAGCCTATATCCACATACCAAACATCTGACTTAAACTTTTTATTTGCATGAACAACCATCAAAAGAGTTCATATTTCTTGATTTTTAGCAAAATTTGATTTCTCTCCATTATCATTGGGCATCTTTGTATGACATTTAGAACAATAATGCTCAAATTTATGACATTTAAAACACTCAATATTAGACTTGTCAGCAAAATTATCCTATCCTTTGCTTCTATTCAGCTCATCACCACCTTTAAAATGCCATCTCTCGATCTCCCTTTCCTCTTCCTCTACCTCTACCCCTTTCTCTAGTATTTGAGGAAAGAGTAAAGGTAGAAGCCTTTAGAGCTTGCATTTCCTTATCTCGATGTGTCAATTTATATTCATGGACTAACAAGGATCCTTGAAGTTCATCAAGTGACATTTCATCAAGATTATCCGTGTTGGCTTCTTCAATAGCACACATCATATAATTAAACTTTGGCATCATTGATTGGAGCATCTTCTCAATCACCTTCACATCCTCGATCTTTTCTCCAAGATTATGCATCTTGTTAGTAGTTATCATTATCCTTAAGAATAAATCAGTTACCAACTCATCCAATTTCATTCTAAGTGTTTCAAATTTGGAAAGAAATGCTTGGAGCTGCTGCCATCTAGCCCTTGCCGAGCCTTCAAAATTCCTTTTCATCAAATCCCATATGTCTTTGAAAGTTTATTTGTAAAGAATTATTTCCAAGATAGATCTGTCAATTACTTGGAATAAATAATTTTTTGTTTTTAAATCCTTTAACTTAAGCCTTCTATTTTTGCCTTTTTTATATCTAATAAAGTTTCACCAGCTATTAGTTCTTCTATACCGTCAATGACAATTGGCCAATAATCTTTAAGCCTCAATAATTTCTCTATTAATATTCTTTAATGGTCATAATGGCCCTCAAAGCGTGGGATAATAGGTTGAATGAAATTTTTTAAAGATATATGTGTGTCAAGCATAAACAACTGCTTGTAAGCTTCTCACTCTGTCACTTTTTAACTAAGCTTTGATACCGCTGATAACTTAAAAGGATAAAAAAGTATATTAAGGAAGAATTAATAGATACTTAAAAGCTGACACTTTATTTAGTAAACCAACAGCCCATTAATAAGCTGATTACAACTAGTTAAAATATCTTAATAGCCACAAAAATCTACTACTAAAAATAAGCTATATGATAGTGCCTATTTATTATCTAATTTCCTAAAAATTAGAACCAAATTTGACATAGTAAACATAACGTGCAGTAAATAAAAAATAGTAAACAAAAAAATTTATCCAATACTAATGAAAATATTTTATAATCTAACATGCTGATTTGGACTTTCAAAATTTGACATAAACACTTTCAAAAAAAGAGATGGATAAAAATAAAAATAAAAAGATAAAAATAAAAATAAAAATAAGTGAAATTATGGATTAATAAAAAATTAATTAAGCATTGGAGGTTTGATCTTTTTTTTAAAAAAAAAAACCTTAGAGTCTGAAGTGTTAACATCATGATAAGTTAGTTCATAGTAATTGGACCAAAAATGAGAGTTTATCTCTTTACCTTTTCTCTCTAAATTTTCATCTCACTATCCACCACTCACATCTATCTCGCACTTTTTAATCAATACTTTGTGTGATGAACATTGAAGCCACCATTTGCTTTTGAGTTCACCTATAGAGGCTCACTTTTAGGGCCCAAGATCGAAGGAGGCTTAATTTTAATCATAAACTTATCATTTCGCAAAAAAAAAGATTAAGTCCAAATTATTTCTTACAGTCAACCCATGAAGGCATCTACTAGTGAACTAAAAAAGGCAGGTATCATGAAGTTGTCACTTAATAGAACGTTGAAAAATGATTCTCAACCTTATTTTGATGCCCAAATAGAGATCGATATTTGAGACATCCCTCTTATTAGGCACTTTGATTATGTGTTGTTTTATGATTGAGTTTTAAAATTAATCCCCTCCTCTCACACACGATATAAACAATAAAAATTAAAGCGTCCCAATCAAACAAAAAAATGGTAAATAAATGCTTGAAATAAAGTCCTACTTAAAATTATTATAGGAGCAAATTATCCCAATGAATAATAATATACAGAGAAAAATGAAATAGCATATATAAAATAGGCTATTAATTAGTTTGAAAATATTGATTCTCTCATTCATATTTACAAAAAAAGGGCTTTTATAATATTCTGTGAATTGGGGCTAAAAAATTGGATATTAGTCCATATTTTGAAAAAATTCGATTTATTTAATAGAAAACATTTTAATACCCTTTATTTTATCATGTACAAAAATCCTTTTTTATAACTATTACAATTTCGAGAAAATAATACATCCAAAATAAAATAACAAATAATAACAAAATTAAATAATAAATAAAATAATTGAGATGACTAGGGAGTGAAGGAAGTGACCAACTCGGAAGCATGACTTTTCATGCAAAAATCACACAAAAAGAGATCCTTCATGGCAAAAGGTACCAAATACTCGAAAAATCACAAAAAGATAAACTAGTTAAAATCTTTAAATAACACAATTAAAATAATCACACATTCATATGTACAAACAAGAGATATTTAAGTACAAAAATAAATCATACAGAATCAAAATCCAGTCAAAAAGGCATAAATATCATGAGAAATAATTAAATAGCATACGAATACATAAAATCACAAAATATATAAGAAAAAATGGACCTAAAATGCTCTCACATGTGCCTAAATAGGTGAGGGATGGCCTAAGGAGAAATGAGGGACAACCTAAAGGCAGCGAGGGATGGGATAGAAAGATAGATCGGTGACTTCCCATCTGTCGTGTGATGGATGGCCATCCGTCGATTTATCTTTCTGTCCTTCACCCCTGGACAGAATAGAAAGTGGAAAAAATGGTAAATAATGCAAAAAATCATGCAAATGAGTTTTTAACACTAAATATGCAATATTTAAATCCTAAATCATGTTAAAACATGTTAAAGATGTTTAATCATGCATTAATCATATTAAAAAAACATATAATTACAGAATTTAAAGAAGAAGAATGAGCTTTAAACATATAACAGTGGAGGAAATCAAAGATTTATAACATGCCTTTATCATGCCTAGCAGTCTAGAAACACATCATATATCATCTAAACATGCATATTACTCAACTACAATAATTGTAACATGTCAATATGCATCAAAGAATCACGTGATCATGCATAATAAAGCCTAAGGAGAGAAAGTGAGAATGAGCCTAGAATATTACCCTCAGAAGATATTATGACTCTGTAATTATTATATTATAGATCTCCACTCCGATTCGTGATTGTTGTTCTTAAAATAAATCTAAAATTTATTTGTGTATGTGTGTGTTTCAATAAAAATAGCTAGAGCACAAGGTTAAAGAGAGAAAGAAACTAATTCTTCTTTTCTAATAGTGGTTCTCCAAGAAAATTATGATTCCCTTCCCCTTTATAAACCCTAAATTCAATATTTTATACCTAAGGAAGAATTTGAGTTAAATTCCAACCTAAAGATCCCATATCTGGTGATAAAATCTCCCAAATCCAGAATCAAATTGTTATCCTTAAAATTGCCTTTTTCAAAACCTAGAAAATATGGAAAAATTTGGGTTTCAAGTGAGGGATGGGCATCCCTTAATGAGGGGCAATCGTCCTTCATCACTAACCCAAGAATGTTCTAAAACACCCTTAGTTTATACTGTACAGAAGAGAGGGGCCTATAGACAGGTGTCCCTCGGCTGACAGACGGTCTTCTATCACCATTGAAAGTCCAAAATAAGGTTTTTATATATTTTTTGCTAAAACACTTAAAAACATTTGCAAACACTTGGAAATCCTGGAAATATTTGAGAAAAATGCTTGAAATTCATGATCAGAGCCTCGGGATTCGAACTTGTAATCAGTAATATACTGTATCTTCATCATCAGGTAACCCTAATCTAAGTTGGTGTACTAGTGTCAACGCGTGCCAAAATTCAGTGTAAAAGAAAAAAGATATGTACTTAAGGCAGCGAATCTTTTGGTTGGTTTGTCGCTTGAAATTCCTGATTAGCATCTAAGGCATACATAATCAGGATTTAAGACTAACTCCATTGAAGGTGAAGAGTCTCTAGTTGTCTAATTAGCACTTGGGCATGCATAATTAAGACAATAAAAAGTTTTGCTTGATTAGCGTCTGAGGCATGTAGAATCAAGGCTCGAGACTAACTCCATTGAAGGCGGTAAGTCTCCACTTGTCCAATTAGGTCCTGGAGCATGCGGAATCAAGATGGCTTGATAAAGACTGATTAACTCTTGTGGCATGCAAAATCAGTGTTAACTTGATTGAATTTGATTAGTGCCTAGAGCATAGAGAATTAAATGTTGAAACACGTCTGATCAAAGCCAGTTTTTCAGCATGCAGAGTTAGAATGTTAGATCATATTTGATTGAGATTATAGTCATCCTGCAATATTAAATAAGGTGATTAGAGTAATATTTGATTTGTATAATCCATTAGTTGATCTATCGGTTGTTATTTCTGAGAGATATGGTTGCTTGCTTTTAAAGCAATATTTCACTGGGGATATTTTTGGCAAATATGTATCTATCTACTAGGAAGATTTCTTGTAAATATGCATCTATGAGGAGTCACTAAGATGTTTGAAGCTCTTTCTAGCAAATGTGCTTCTGGTAATTTCTGACGTGTTCAAATCGAAACATCCCAGGTCTAGATGGATGGTGAAGGTGGACCCAATCCATGATGAATGGGCTCTCACACAATATGAAGAAGATTCTCTCAGAATCTAAAAATATTTATACTTCTCTTTGTTGTGCATTTCCTTTATCTTAGCCTGTTTAGATATCTTTTTGTGATGAAGAAGAATGCTTGCACTCTCCTTGGAAGAATAACCATATGCTCCCTGGTGGGGTTCTCAGTACCTATTCCGAAAAGTATTAAGAATTAGTGCTCTATTTGTTGGATCTGGCCTTTTTGGGCCTTCATTATCATTACTTTTTTTTATTTTTATTATTATTACTTATTGTTATTATTACCTTTTCTTTTTCTTTGTTTTGTCAAGGTGTGGTTATTAACAAATTATCTCATTAATCTCATGGCATTCATTTTCATATTTCAAGCATAAAGAGTATAAATAAGGCAAGACATGAAATAAAATGATAAACTATATACAACTCCATTTTTTATACATAAAAAATTTTAACAAGAACACTCCCTGAATAAATAATCATTGTGAAGGCCTGATCCAGGTGCTCTGCAATAAGCTGGTCCTGATGGTGATCTAGAAACTAGTGGCTTGGATGGTCGAGCTGGTGCCATGGCCTGAGGTGCTGGAGGTGGCTACCTTCGGCTTGCTCAAATATGAATCTAAAGGCTAGCATCACTAATGTCAAAGGCTGCAGAACCTATGCTATCACCTTTGCCAGCCTCTCTGATTGTCCTACCTTAAGGACTGCTCTAAAGTGACTCTTTAAATATCTCATCAGATCTCCCCTTAGGTACTTAATGTACCTCCTCAACTGCTTATCAATCTCTGTCATTGTCTCTCTAGTTTTAGAAACCTTTGTCTCAATAGATCACCCTGTGCTCTGACCTATGTAAGGTACTAATCCACTACAGGTAGGGACTCATCAAATCTATGATCTGCAGCCTGTATATCTGCCCTAAGGCTCTATACCTCTGTCTGTAAAGTTTGAATAACTGATGCTAAACCCTATAAAGCTTAAACTGTTGTGAGTATGGTCTGCAATGCTTATTCTTAGCATTTGTTGAACCCCTCTAATACTGCTAACCTTTTGGAAATATCATCAGAGAGAGGAATTGATAGTGTCTGTACTATAGATGGAAAATTGAAAAGTGGAGGAGTAATTAAGATAGATGCCTCCGAATGTCTATAAAATGGAAAAGCTGAAAAAGATGATTCTTCTGGATGTCTGTAAGGAGAAAACCTCATAGTTGGTGACCTTTGGTGTTTGATAGAAGATCCAAGGCTCGCTGGTATCTGTGGTGACTCACCCAGGAGATTGGGTATATCAAACTGCATGTCGAACTCGTAGTTTGAGTTGATTTTTGCACCCTGTGGCTTCTATGACTGTCGGGGCTCACTTGTTTGCTCCTTCTGCTGAGGCAGTTGTGCTGGAGGTGCTCGAGGCTCTGCTGGTGCCTTTTTTAGTGCCCGATCCTATCCATCCCCTCACTCTAAGCATCTAGAAGTATGGGATCTAAGCAATATCTCTGTCGAGTCTTAAACACTATCAGCAATCTATACTGGTTCTCTCACCCCTCTATAGGCTTCACTATGCTAATCGTAATCGCCGTTTGCAGGTCAATATGGAAAATCTCTAAAAAAGGATCGCTAAAGTCCTCCTTTCGTGCCCAAGAAAGATTAGTAACCTTGTTATGACCCCTCTTACACATACTTGGATCCCTGGTATAGTGCCTACCCTGGTCAGCATTGTGATGATCTCATGGATGATGTCTATATAATGACCCTCCTACATCCTCCACAAGCTAGTAACGTCTGCTGATTTAACATTACTTGAAATCCCTATACATCCTAGGTATGAAGCATATAAAACCTTCTGGAGGTACTAGTAAATCTGAAGAGCCAACATCATACTCTTCGCTTTATTCGAGTCGTATATAGCTTCTGGCAATGTCATAACCCTCCATCTATCTCTATCCATAAGTCATGACGGTGTGACTGTACCTAATCCACTAGAAAGTGTTATGGCCTCTACAAATTAGCATCTCATAATGCTGCGATGGAAGCCTAGTGCCCAAAATAGGATGACACCCTCCTGTATGTTCAAACACTAGAATTTCTTATACCTTCATAGTAGCTAGAACCTCCCTGCTCACATCTAGATTGGTCCAAAAAGCTAGGGCAAAGAAATCAATCTAGCCTACCCTGGCCAGGAGTCCGTCAACCTTATGCAACAATCCAAAGTCCTCGAGAAACTATCTGGACATGAATTTGCTTGCCTTATACTGAACCGGATTCAAAACTGGAAATCTAGCAGCTTGCTCGAGCATCATATAGGCCGGTACTAGCTGGGATGGCTGAGGGCGTGCTGTCTTACAAAAATATTACATGTTAGTTTGAGGTTGACTTAAATCGCAAGCAAATCAAAATGTCAAAATTTATAAGAATCTTGACATCATGTTGAATTATAGCTAATCTATACAAGGAGTATTTGATACATATATCTAACAATCATGCACGAAGAACAAAATAAAACATATTACGCATTTTATGAAAAAATTTAAAATGAAATTTTGGCAGCATTTCGGCTAAAAATGTGACTATCTCCTGTATAAAAAAGATGAACAAGCAACACATAGGCTGTCAATGTAATGGCCTCAATATCGAATCAACCGTGACTAATATTTTTCGTTAGTAAATAGTACTTTCGGGGGTGAAAAAGTACATTCGGATCTTATAAATATTTTATTTGATCATCAGAATATATGGCTCACGATTAGTTTAGAATTAAAATTTGAAGTGAAATCGAGATCAAATAAGCCTCCAAAAGTCCGAAATATGAAAAAGATTACGATTCGGTTTAAATAGTAATTAGGTTGATTAAGGTTTGAGCCACAGTAGGTTTGAGCCTCTATAAAAACCAAAAGAAGGCAGATTTTTTGGGTGTGATCTTTATCCCTTCAGCCCTTCTTCTCTCTCTAGCTTGGCCGAAAACTCCATTTCTCTTTCTCTTTCAAATTTTTTCAATCTATCTCTTAATTCACATAAAACAATAGAGGAAATCAAAGATTTAGAATATGCATTTATCATGCCTAGCAGTCCAGAAACACATCATATCTCATCTAAACATGCATATTACTCAAGTATAATAATTATAACATGTCAATATGCATCAAACAATCGTTTGATCATGCATAATAAAACCTAGCGACAGAAAATGAAAATGAGCCTAGAATATTACCCTCAGGAGATGTTCTAACTTTATGATTATTGTAGTCCAAATCTCAACTCCGATTTGTTATTGTTGTTCTCAAAATAAATCTAAAATTCATTTGTGTATGTGTGTATTTCAATATAAAAATTGCTAGAGCATGAGGTTAGAGAGAGAAAAAAACTAATTCTTCTCCTCTAATGGTGGCTCTTCAAGAAAATTATCATTTCCTATCCCTTTGAAAACCTTAAATTTAAGATTTTATACCTAAAGAAGAATTTGAGTTGAATTCTAACTCAAAGATCCCAAATCTAGTGATAAAATCTCCCAAATTCGGAATCAAATCGTTATCCTCAAAATTATCTTTTTTAAAACCTAAAAATATGAAAAAATTTAGGTTTCGAGTGAGGGGCGGGCATCCCTCAATAAGGGGCGACTGTCCCTCATCACCAACCTAAAAAATTCCTAAAAACACCCTTGGTTTATACTGCACAGGAGAGAGGGGCCTATAGACAGGTATCGTTCAGGTGATAGATGGCTGTCTATCACCATTGAAATTCCAAAATAATATTTTTATGCACATTTTTCTAAAATACTTAAAAATGTTTGCAAACACTTGAAAATCTTAGAAATCTTTGAGAAAAATGCTTGAAATTCACTATCGGAGCCTTGGGATCCGAACTTGCAATGAGTAATATACTATATCCTCATTATTAGGTAACCCTAATCTAGACTATCTCGAGTCATGGTGTTTATACTTTGGTTTTTCTATGATTTCTACCTATGTTCTTACCTATTTTTCTTCTCTGATCCGATTTTAATTAATTATGATATAGTTTGTTTGGATTGGTAAAGGTGTTTATAAGCCAGGTATCCTTTATTTTATAGATAAGTAGCTGCTCTTATCTTTTCCTTTTGGCTTTTGGTGGTTCTTGGACTTAATACTTTGGAATTTATTATATTGGCTAGCATTCTCTTCTATACTACTTTAATTTTTATATTTTGGTTGCTTTGAGTTAGATTTACGGTAGTCAGTTCTTTTTTTTTTCCAACCTGCGTACGTATTTGTTTCCCTTATAGCTCTCTATTCTTCAACCTATACACCTTTTTTTTCTGATTCATCAAGATGCCACACACCTAATTTCAAAAACAAGCAGTATTTTTATCTTCTTATGAAAGCCAAAATTTCCTAGCTTTTTTAGGCCAATATGCCTCCTCCTTTAAAACTTTAAATTTTAATTATTTTTCCAATGACTTAATAAGAGATAAATTTATTCTAGCTTGGGATTGCAAATGATGATTTTGAGAGGTAATAGCTTTAATAGAAGATGCTGAATTGGATTTCATAGTCTTGACTTAAGAAGAGATACTAACATGATGCAATGCGATCAAAAATAAAAAGGCTAGAGTTATCTGTGTAGGATGATGTCTAGGTATAAAACACTACAGACGAAAGAGCTGGATATATAAGCCACCTTTTCTCAAAAGTAATATAGCTTCTACCTCTAGGGATAGGAGGATTGGTCATTAAAAGAATAGGTCTGTGATTAGAACCTAACACATCCAAATGCTTAACGGATGCATATTCATAGGATAAGAGCCAAGATAATAATACTAAAGTTTGATCTAGTCGTTCCTCAATCCATTCCCCCTATATGTTATTAGATCAAGTAAAAGGAGGACCAGTAAACCCCAAGTCTACCAGTTCCATATTGTTTACAAAGTCCTAAAAAGACTGCATCTTTGAAGAATCTACTGAAAGACCACCTATGTTTTCCAAAGGTTCCAAGATAGAATTGAAATCACCTGCCAAAATATAATGAGAACCTAAGCATATTTTATAATCAACTAAAAAATAAAATTGATACAAACAATCTTAAAGGTTAGAACTCAAATAACAAGAAACAAGGTGCCATTCTTCATTAGCAGCATAATCCAGTAATTTTACATGTACAAAAAAAAAGGTGCAGCTATCATATAGCAGTTGAAATTTTTAGACCACAAGACTGCTAAGCCTTCATATAGGCTAACTGGTTTCATTAAATATTTATTATAATATTTACAATGGCATTTAGCTAACAAGGATTGCAAAAACCTTTTTTTTATTCTTGGTCTTTGATAACAACAAAAGAGGCGGGGGAATGGGAATACTTAGAGATTAAACTCTTTAAGTGAAACACTGTTAAAAGATTCCCCAACCCTTGGCAATTCCAAAATAATAAACTCATGATGGATGTTGGGATCATTCCAGGCTAGTCACCCCCACCATAATAGAAGCAGCACAGAAAGAAGCATGAGCCTTTTTAGGAACAGGCTCTGCACCAGCAAGTGTCACATTTGGTCTTTTCTTGATAGGAATTTCATCAACAATTTTTTCAACCAAGTTAACTTCCTCTTTATTGTTAGAAGTATCCACCACAGTAGGCAATAAGGTCTTGTGATATCACTTTATCCACTTTTTGAAGGAATTAAGACTGACAGTAGGAACAATTGCAAGTGAACAAGCGAAAAATACCTTAGGTGGATTGAGTAGTCTCCAACCATTAACACTTACCGGTACCAAAACTTCCTTCCAAATAATATTAGAACCTGTAGCATAAGAACACCTAGAAGTAACAGCATTAATATCAATTAGTGTGGCAAGAGAATAGGAGTAAATAGTACTTACCAATATCAAAGAATGTTTTGTATTTTGATTCTTTGTTTTCTTTTTAGATCGAAGGTTGACACTAGTATCTGTTGGATTAGGTGTATTCAATATTTGAGACACATGAGTGTTCATCCTCAGATCCTGCTTACAGTTAATAGCCATAAAAACCGTAGAAGGACTATCCTATGCCTTTCAACATGTGTGCTTGTCCTTACACTTAAAAGGTATTCGGATGGCTCATAATTCTTCTCCCATCATACACCTCTTATTTGCTGATGACTCGTTATTGTTCTGTCATATGTCTGAACAAAAGCTTTCTTGTGTTTCCAAAATTTTTTAGGCTTACAGTACTATAAGCGGGCAACGGATAAATTATAAAAAATCCTCTATATTCTTTTCCAAAAATACTTCTGTAAGTCAATAACAATTGGTTAAATCTATTTTGGGAATTTTAGAAGCAGCCTTTCATGATACTTATGTAACACCCTTATTCCTCCTAACACTGTACCAGCGTACCGAAGACTGGAAATTTTTTTTTCCAACTTAACTTCTAAACTTAAAAACCTTATCGACAATTACTTAATTGAAATTACCCTTCGCCTCTGACCTATAAATGTCCAAAATACTATGCATTTAATAAAAATTTTGCAATATAACGGCTGTACATAGTACTAGCCCCCTGAAAAGCAAACAACTCACACAATCTCTCAGAGGCACAACAATCAATAATAACAACGATATTCATTCATTCCATCCATTCCATTCACAATCCAAACTCAGCTTATTAAATTAACTTCCGATACATTACATGATCAAGAGTAAAATTTGCACTTATATATACATGCCAAAATTAATACGACTAGAGCATTCTAAAAGAAATCCTGCAATGTGAACTCTGTTAGTGTAAGCCCTAGCCCCAATGCATTGTAACGAAATACTTGAAATTAATAAAATGAGGCATTAGTTTTATCTTTTGTATTCCTGTGCATATCAATTGATAAAACTATCCAAGAATGTCGTTTCGGTTTAAGTTATCATGTGTGAGGCACATGGATTGTAAGACCTTGAAACAAATGAGACATCATTCTAAATATCCCTAGTCAGTCATTGTTATGGGAATAACAAATGAATTAAGACTAGTATGCTCTCTCTGATCTTATGAGTTCTGTCTTACGGATCATTAGGACAAGAGTGTCAATCAGAGATCATAGATACATGTTAAATAACATGGTATCTGGATTCGATCCGCTCATGAGAACACTACATGGTACAAGTCATAAGTGTTTCTCATATGCAAGTTTTGTATCGGAGTTCTTAGACCTGAAATCTCTATGAAACTCTTTATGAATTACTGTGTACTTTGACATACACCTAACGTGCTCGTAACAAAGTGACAAGTACGGGTATGATTGGGTATGCACTGATTCATGTTAGAGAGCATGAGAGAAGTGAAGGGATTACCCCTCTCGATAAGAGAAAAAAATATCACCGGCCACTTGATCAGTGAACTGAGAAGTGTATGGCCATACCGAGATGAAATAATGAGTAATCATTATTTATCTGAGATTTCAGTGTCACTGGAATATCAAGAAATGAATTAATATATATAAGGATGACTAGTTCCATGCCTTATATTAATTCTGATATTTATGGGTAAGGGACTATGCGAAATTGCATTAGGTCACCAAATGCCATATGCATTTTCATTTAATTTGGAATGCTATAATATCTTGCTAGAGAATATATATAGCCTTTGAATTAATTTATTAATTCATTGCCAACATTAAATGGACCTATAGGATCGCACACAAAGCATTGAGCTTAAAATATTTAAATTAAGTATTGGACATTAATTTGGGCTTTTAATTAAAGTCAAATTAATGTATGTAATGGGTTATAATATTGCTATTGGGCTTTGGTCCATGAGAGAGAGAAATTCAGCCCATAAGGTTTAATTTCAATTAATTAATTATCTTGTATTAATTAAGTTAATTGAATATTAAAGCCTAAAGGAATTTAAATTAAATTAAATCACTTATATATTTAATTAAGTGATTTCATTTATTTAAATGTCTTATGTTTTATTTCAAATTTGAATTTAAATTCAAAGGAGTTTAATTCAAAATATATTACTTATCTTTAGGAAGTGATAGAGTTTGAATTAATTATCTTAGGATAGTTGAATTCAGATTAATGACTTGCCAAAGGATAAGCATATATATTAAAAGAAATAAAACCCTAAACCTTTTTTTTTTGTGGCATGAATAGTAACTCGTGAATAGTAACTCATGAATAGTGACTCTCTCTCTTAATTCTTTTGTTCAATTTTTCACAAGGAGAAAGGATTGTTCCTCATTCTCTTGTGTTATTGAGCAGTAATAGCAATCTAAAGAAGTACAAAATCAAGTTTTGTAGCTTCAAACTATAACCATTACACAATACCGAAAAAGAGAGCTAGCAATCTCGATTTTAAGCCGTCGGTGCAAGTGTGTGTGTGAGAATAGAGGAAGTGGCGCAAAAGGCTGTTCCTTGGCATTGGTGATCGAGAACTAAGGTGGATAAAGGCATCTTGGTTGCTGGACATCACAAAATCAAAGAATAAAAAGGCATCATCTATTGTAAGTTTCAAAACCCTAAAATTGCATGTTTTCGTTCCTAGTTTTGGATATGTATGGTATGCATGATAAAATTTTTGTTTTTCCGCTGTGCTATCATGATTATCATACCATGTCATATTCCATCAAACTCTTGCTCTTGTCGCTGTTTACCTGCGCGTAGTAAAACTACAAGCTGAGCACTCAATATGCTCAGTGATGACTAATAATCGATACATTTCCTAACATTTTCATTATTATTCTTAAATATTAACATGTAAAAATAAGCATAATTATAAAATAAGTTATTACATTTAAAACAATAACTTAACATTTTCTATAAGATTATTCTATTTAGTCACATAATTACAATTTTGCCATTATAAGCTCAATTACTATCTTTAAACTGTTAAATGAAGCAATTTACGTTTCTTTACACTTAATTTGTCATTTATAAGCGAAATTACATTTTAGTCCTTGCTGTCCATAAAATTCACTTTTTAAGTAATTTAACTGTTATCTGACTGTTTTATCCTTAATTAGTCAATTCTCACTTACTTTACTAATCTTTTTACACTTTTTGAAAAAATTACCATTTTGTCCCTAATCTTTCTTCTTCTTTCATTATAGTCCTTTTTCACTTTCTTTTCTTACTTTTCATTGTCTTTTCATTTCTTTCTCAATTTATTACCATTATGCTCTTAGTACAGATCCGACAGAAAATCTCAGACCGGATACACGAACATGGACCCCACGGGCCCCACTAAAAAGAGAAATGATTCCCAAGAAATCATTCTTAAAATACTGTACTTTTCACTTTTCACTTTAACACTTAAACTATGGAGATCAATGATCCTACCCATAGCAAAGCAAGTCGTCATGACCTGCACCACGGTAAAGGGTATTCCTATGGCTAGCCAACTATATTCAGAACTAGTTTTTACTGTCAGACTAACTCTAAGGGCACAGTAATAATTACTTTATTAATTCTTTTCAAGTCCGAAAAATTCAATAATTGACTTTTTATTTCTTTTCATTGACCTTAATTTAATTTCATATAAATTCACCATTTTCAACATTTTTATGCAATTATTAACCAATAATTCAATTATTTTCAATATACATATTAACATTAAATTCTAAATAAAATAACAATAATTTCAATAAATGCCGATAAGATTTATTTATGCATTATTTATTATTTATTATCATTTTTCATTAAAATAATCAATTAATTTACTATAAATCACAACTTTTACTATAAACATACACTATAAATAATTTTGAAAATTCCCAAATTAATTCTAAATATTCTTTACAAATTCAAGAACTTTAATTATCATGTCTACTATGATTTTAAGCTAACATATATTAATTATTTACATTTTTCTCACTAGTTTCCCTTAATAACAATTTCGGCCACCATTCTTTTTTCACCTTAAAAATTTTCTTTTTTTCATTTTCATCTTATATTCATCAATTCTCTAACTTAATTACAATTACCCTAACATATTTACATCAATCCATCCCTAGTATCACGTCGAACTCATGGAAGGGCAAAGCGATCAGGTTTGCCAGAAAGATGTGTCTCTGAGCACTAATAGGACACTGTCTGTATACTTTATCTACCACTACACTATGCCCCAGAGGATTGCTCACCAAAACATCCTGGTCCAAGCATTCCTCTTTCATCCCTCTATCCCGTGCTAAGGCAGTGCTAATGTAAGAATGCGTGGAACCCGGATCAATCAAAGCATGTACTGAATCAGATAACAAGAGAAACGTACCAACTATCACATCTGGGGCATCCTCATCCTTACGTGCTCTGACAGCATAGGTCTGACCCGATGCTCTCCTCTGACCCTGTGATGTCTGTCCAACAGGTCTGGAGGCTGAAGTGTGAGGGGCGGCTCCCCTACCACGACCTCTAGGAGCTGAGGATCCTGTACCTGATGCTGGTGAATTAACTGAAGTATTCTGCATGGCAGGACAGTCTCTGATTCGATGATCTCTAGATCCACATCTGAAACAAGCTCCTGTCAAAAATCTGCACTCTCCAGCGTGAAACTTACCACAGTGCTCACAAGCCACTGCGGAATCACTATCTCGGTCTCGAGGAGCACTAGCAGTCGGAGCTCTGCCTCTAGATGCAATACCCTGACATCGGCCTGCTGCTACAGGTGACTGTCCCTGAAATGCCTGAGATCCCTTTGCTTTATTTCCTTTACCACTGAACTGTCCCTGCTTCCTACTTTGCTGAAATCGGGACTGTCTTTCAGTCTGCTCAGCCTGAGTCGTCTCTAACTTTATGGTTGCCTCCACCATAGCACGCAAAGTAGGATATTTCTGAGCTCCAATGATCTGTTTAAGCTCAGTATGTAGGCCTCTCTCAAATCTGTAACATAATTTTTCCTCTGTAGCCTGGCCTTCATCCAAGTAAGCACTCAATCGCTCAAATTCTCTCTCATATTTCGCCACTGTCTTGTTTCCCTGTTTCAATCTCCAAAAAGCCTCTTGCATAGTGGCCTTATACTCGAACCCAATGTATTTCTTCTCAAACTGGTCCACAAAGTACTCCCAACTCAACTGATCTACAGGAGTATGTCTTCTGACGGAATCCCACCAAATGAATGCAGGACCCTGAAGTAATGCCACAACACCTTCAAATTTTTCTTCCAGTGGACTGTGGGTTATCTCAAACAATCTTTTTATCTTGTATAACCATTCTTCAGCCACTGCAGGTGTCAAAGGTTCTCTGCCAGAAAAGTCTTCTGCCCCCAATCTCTTTAATTGTTCCAGGATAGGTCTCCGCCTAGGCGGGGCTGGCTGAATCTGTACTACTGTAGGCTGAGGCGGCGCCGGAGCTGAAGCTGCCTGCAGTCTCTGCTGAATGTAGTCAGCCATCAAATCAAGGAAGTCCGGCTGAGGGAAAGGAGGCGGTGCTACAGGAGGAGGGTTCTGCTGTGGGGCCTCTTGTCGCCCAATATTACTGGATGCCTCACTCCTGTTGTCTGCTGACTGTTGCCCTCGGTCAGTAGACATCTTTTCACTATAAAACAAAAAGGAGCAGATGCACATTAGTTCCAAAACATTCACTTCCCAAACATAATTGGCATGTATATACAGACAAATCAATTAACACCCACTCCGATCTTAGAACCGTCTAAACCTTTGCTCTGATACCAATAAAATTGTAACACCCTTATCACTCCGATTATGCGGAACAGTACATGTATACCGTAAAATTTTTTTTCTTTTTATTAACATTTAAATAACACCAAAATACGATATTACCCATTACATAGGTATTCAATGACCTATAACTGTCCCGGGTTACTATTCACTTAATAAAAATTTTGGCATTATAACGGCTATATTTGACTAGCCTCCTGAAAAATCAGACAACACACAGCCTCTCAGAGGCACAACACTTCTATAACAATCATTTCCTTACTCCAAAATCTCCATCAAACATCCAATCATTCAAAACGGATTATCATATAATCATACACACATCTAATTACATATCCCAATATTTATACATATCAGTCATTTATATACATGCCAAAGTCTACATAATTTACATAATAAAAAAAGTTCTTTTCTTCCACTTTATGCATCACTGCTCCTCCCGCGTTGTACCTGCATGCAGTAAAAACTACATGCTGAGCATAAACTATGCCCAGTGGTGTCTAACAATCCTAATACTTTCTTTGCAATAATTATTTCTTTAATATGCTTTATTTAATCAATTAATTTCAAAACAAGTACAATTTAACATTTTAATCATATTTAGTGGAAACAGTGGGTTTTCACATTATTTACTCTTTTTCCTCATTTATTTCATAACGGTTGACTAATTTCCTTTTTAGTCCTCAACATTTTACTAAATTCCAAAAATGCCCTTTTTCTTTAATATTTACAATTTTGTCATTATAGTCATTTACTTTCATTTTCTTTACATTAGTTTCATCATTATTCCTCATTTATTTCTTATTTCACTACTTTTGGGTAAAATTACGGTTTAGTCCCTGTTCTATAATATCTTATCTTATTGACCTCGTTAGGTCTCCAAAATTACTATTTTACCCTTGTTAATCATTTCTCATTTATTTTTACTTATTAATTACCCATTTTGGCAAAATTACCATTTTGCCCCTAAACTTTAATTTTCTTTCATTTAAGTCCTTTTTTCACTTTAAACTTCATTTTTATCATTCTTTTCATTTCTTTTAACTTATTTTCACTTTCATTTCATTTCATGCCCCTAGTGCAGTACCGACAGAAATTCTCAGACTGGATACTCGGGACGTGGACCCCCATGGGCCACATATAGACTGAAAAATGATCTCAACGACCATTTTTCCACGTAGCAGATACCAGGTACAAACAGAAGCTATGGTGATCAGTGATCCTACCATAACTAAGCAAGTCGCCGTGACTTGCACCGCGGTACAGATGTCCCTATGGCTAGCCAATTATATCCTGAGCTAGGCTTTTACTGCCAGACTATTTCTAAGGGCACAATTTCATCAAAATTTCAATTAAACTTTACATTTTTCATTATTTCATTACTCGAAAATGCTTGTAATCATTTCTTTTCATTCGAAATTACTCGTAGTCATTTTTTTTCATTCTTTCACATAGATTGTGAATTATTTTACCATAATTCACTAAAATCATTCACTTTCTCATCAAATTACATTTTATTTCATATAAATGCCATATTTTCAATACTTACATAATTGAAAATATTCTCTAAAATATTCATTTAATTTCAATAAATTCCATAAAAATTCCTAAGCATGTTATTTCATTTCTAGTGTCATTTAAAAGCTTAAATTCATTAAAATTCACAAAATATACCTAGATTTTCCTTAGAGTGAAATTCGGCCATCAAAGTAGTTATACCATACAATTATTCAATAAATCATTTAAACATGCTCGTTCAAGGTCTAGTTACACTAATTCATCATTAATTTCAATTAAAACATCATTTTATCACATAAACCCTAACTTACATAAAGGGTACTTAATTGAAATCAAAGAAATTACTAAGATTTATTAGCCACTAACCTTTCTTTCTTGTTCTAGGATGCCTAAGCTTCCTTTTCCTTGCCTTTAGCCTTGGAAGCTTGCAAGTCTCCTTGATTCCCTAAGTGAACCGAATTTTCAAGCCATTAGAACTCTAGTTTTTCAACCTCAAATGCTAAAATAACATCATAAATGAATTCTAGGCACCCAAAAATATAAGTAGGCACCTTAAAAATAATTTTAACCCATTGGTTTTACTTACCTCAAATGAAACCCTAAACTCTCTCTCCAAATTTTTCTTGATTTCCTTCCTTGATTTGAAGAGAGGAGGTCACAACACTTAACTAGAGAGGCAGAAATTATTATTAGGTGGCTTGATTTGGTGTGAAATGGAGAGAAAAATGAAGAAAAAATCCAACAACAATGGTGGAGAGGTATTCGGCCAAGAGGAAGAGAGGAGGAAGAAGAGGCTGTGCTGGCTGGTTCCAGAAATTTTCCTCTTTATATAGGCTGGGTTTTGGGCTTTGTGGGCTTGAATTGGGTTAATGGGCTTAGTTAATTAACTAAAGCCCAATAACACCTAATTTAAAGCCCAAAATTATTTCTCCCATTTTCTCACTCCAAATCACTCCAATTTCAATTTCATAATTCTTATCACATCAAAATTAGGTAGTACACCAAATTTTGGCTCAATCGGAGTCCGTTACTGGTCCGATTCAACCGAACTGGTTCGATTCGACAACTGTCGACATCGCCGAAAAATTCATTTCTTTATATCAAAATATTCTACATGAAATTTCATGAAGATCTGCAAAATATGAAAATTTTTGGAGTTCATTTACTATTTTTAAAAATTTATTCAAAATCAAGTCTCCTGGAAATTGACTCGCTACCTTTTTCGTATTTTTGACTTTCGGAGGTCTATTTGACCTCGATTTCACTTCAAATTTCAACCCCGGACTCACCATGACCAATACTTCCCGATGGTCAAATAAAATATTTTTCACTTTCGGATCCGATTTACGGCCCGGATACACTATTCACCATCGGAATTTACTGTTCACGACCAGACCGGTGTTGAGGCCATTACATTATCTACATCTATTTCTATTTTAGAGCCACCACCTTTTTTGTTTTCAAATTAAATAAATATGGATGCGACTCTTTCCCTATCAAAAAATATTGGTAGCATTGGCCTTATTGTATATAACCACCTTGGTTAGCCAATTACCTGGAAGGTTAAAGCCTTATCCTCTCCTCTCGATCCTTTGTTATTAGAAGGAATGGCTTTTAGAAAAGCTTTAATCTTAGCAAAATCACATGCACATTTGACGTTTCATATTGAAACAAATTTCTTGATTATGATTCAAGCTATTACATGAAGTACAGAGCATTGAAACTGCTTAAAGTCAATTTTAGCCGAGATTTTTTGCCTTCTATCCTTTTGTAATGTTACTTATAAACATATTTCTCGTAAATCAAATGCAGTTGTTCATTAATTAGTAATAAAAGTTCTAGATGTTGGTTTTGCTTATAATGTAGCAACTCGATCTAATTATATTTTTTGTACTCCCTCCGTTCTTTTTTATCTGTTACTTTTGAGTGAAATTCATATTCTGTTTATCTGTTATTTTTAAATTTTTAATATAATTTAATTTGCTTTTTTAATTTATTTTTTTCTCAATAAAGTTAGAACAAATTAAATTTGATAGTATTGATTATATAATTTAATATTAAATTAAATTTTATTTATTATTTTTTAATCTTGATAAAAGTAATAAAAGTAAAAAAAGGAGGGTAATTTTTATTATCTCTTTGGTATATTGTTCTCTTCTTGGAAAAAAAAAACCATGAGAAGTTAAAAGCTCAGCTGTAATCAATTTTTTTTTTCTTCTCGATTTCTATACCTGAAAAATGACGAATAAAAATATTAAATTAAGAGTTTGTCATTCCACAATAATTAATATGATGATATCTGTCAGTAAACATCCCAAATTTAATGACTGGACCGCCAATAAACGTAGAGCAAAAAGTTGCACGTCTTCTATTATAGTAATTTAAATAGAATAGTAAATGGCCTAGGATCTAAAATTCTAGTTTCAAATCTTGAGAGTAAGAAGCACGAGAGTTGAAATAAAAATAAATAATTTTTGCAGAAGAATCTAATTTTAACACAAAATTGATTAGCTGGGATCTGCAGCTCTGTGGTAGTCTTAGAAGGCATCTTATTCTTTTTATTGGAGACAAAAATTAACATTTAAATTCATGATATGTACAAATCAGCATCAAGAAGCTGGTAGCTATAAATTTCCATGCAAAGAGATTCTCCAACACATAAAATTGTAGTTTTCTTCTTTTCTCTGACCAATCAAAATCAATATATATATATATATATATATATATATATATATATATATATAGCAGAATATGTTTTGCTATTATATGTGATCAAACATGATTCACGGCTAGATTTTTTCCCCCTTCGTCTGTTCGTCATCCTTTTAATGGATAGACTTTCTTTTTTTTTTTACATAATTTGAAGACAAATTTGACTTTTATTCCTACACTTAAACATCAGAGCTTGGTTTGAAATAAAATAAAATAAAAATTAAGAATTAAGATGGTGTATGTGAAATTCCAAATAAGATATAATTTATAGCATTGCCCCTTGCAAGAAAGACATCATCCACATACGACAACAAGAAAATGAAATTAGGTAAAGAAATAAAGTTCGCATGATAAGTATTTCTAATTGTTTCAAAATAAAGCCAATTTTACAATTTACTTATTTACAAATACAAATTATTAATATATATCTTTGGATATTCCACTCGGGATTTCTTTTTTTTTTTTTTAGCCACACAAAGACGTGTGTTTATATGCAAGTAGTAATGGATAATTGCCATAATTCAGATACTTCCGATTGAAATGAGCTATGATAGTCTACGTCAAATTAGCAACAAAAATAAATAGAAAAAATGAAGGAAGGAATTTAAGGGTAATAAAATAGAATAAAAGAAGGACCACGATGCATAGAAAAGTAAAATGATAGGAACCAGAAATAGGAATATGAGGCAAAATTATAAAATGAAATTCTGTAATCACATGTTATATCACACAGCTGAGAGTGACTATCTTATAAAATTACAAACTTCTCCACGTGATTCATATCCTACTGCTTGTGGGGGCAATTTCATTCCTTTTCTTACCCCAAGCACTTGGGTGAGATCGGACAACAAACAAAACCATATCTCTAACTCTAAATTCTTTTTTTTTTTTTTAATTTAATTGTTACATCGAATTATTTATAATACATTAATATTATATTAACAAACTGAAGTTCAAGTAAAATCAATAAGATAAAACGCTGAATATGTAGCAAAATTGTGCGAAGAGTAAGTGACGTGACCAAGCTGACTGTTCAAAATTTCAGAAGTAATATGGAAAGATTCCATCTGTCTTTTATTCATATATTTTAATATTTTATTTACTTTTCTTTGGAGTTTGGACTTTAATGCTGCAATCCTAGAATTCCTGTATATAGGTCACAAAAATCCACGTATATTCTTTTACAGTCTTTCTTGAAGATGATAATGAATGGTTTAAGCTTTCTTCTCATTTAAGCTTTTTACCCATGCTGGGCTTTGGTAATGCTATTCACTATTTATCAAGCATTTTTAGGAATTGATGGATTATTATAACTTATAATTGATGGAAATTGTTGAGTTTAATTTAATCCTAAAAATTGTTGAAGAAAGTTGAGTTCGGTAATGGGTTTGACTTTATGTAATCTTGTTAAAAGAATCAGTGATTTAAAGTAATTAACTTTGTATAAATAAATTTAAAAATAAATTAAAAAGAGGCAATTTTTTCTATTGATTTGAATGGGATAGGATCTAGAGTGATCATAAAACATACGTAGCAAAGTGCTCTAATGAATCTTCCAACATACAAAAAATAATTAGCATATCCATATCTCTATAATTTGAGGACCAATCATCCCCTTTATAAACACCCTCCATTCCCTAAATTTTACAAAAAATAAAAATATATTATTCATTCTTCTTAACATTAATCCTCTCTAATTCAGCTACGAATCTTTGGATTAGTCATTATATATATGATTAAATTAAAGGATCTAATTTAGTGGTCAATATTTATTCAAAAATGCATAAAATCTTAAATTTCATTATTTCTTTTGACAATTATAGTTAGACTATATGTTCTTTTATTTACAAAGAAAATCGAGCTAGACCATCATGTTAATATATATCTAAATATATTTTGAACTGGAAAACGCTTATATAATAATATGTAAAATTATATTTTGAATGCTCCTAATATATAACAGCATTAAACACATCAGTTAATACTAGCTAGCAAAAGGAGGCAACATAATAAATAAGTAAATAAAATAAAACTTTATATTGACCATATCAGAAAAAAAAAAAACTGGGAAATGGAGGTGCAGTAGCGATATTAAGAAGGTGTAGATAAATAAGTTTGGTAAAATGTCATGATCGGTAGCCATGCACAAGTGGCAAGTCATGTGGTCTCAAAAAAAGGCAGCATTAGCTAATATCTCCTCCACAATTCATGCCCTCACTGGTCCACTATGCTGTTGCTGTCATGTAGGACAACCCCAACATAACCTATGAGTTGGTCCTCACAATATCTAACCCCAATAATATTTATTATTTTCCAAATTAATAATATTTTATTGGCCATATCTATCAATTGGGTAATTTTGCTGCCTCACTTATGGATTCTAGTTAGCCACAGTGAGGACAGATGATGTCAAAATTAAACAAAAAAAAACGGGTTATTTAATCTTTTATCTAAAGAGGGCAGTGCCTTATATTCTATAGTTTTCATGAGGTCCTAGTCCTATGTATAAAGATCAATTTGGCCAACTTTAAAATATATATATATATATATATATATATATATATATATATATATATATATATATATATATATACATGGGCAAGAAGAAATTAAATTAATAATTATTTAACTTAGTTTATTTTGGGTTTCCTCATTCTATTCTAGTTCTAGGAATGGCTGAGGGCCAGAATATCTTGTTGAAGGCTACATTATGCATCATGTGAGGGCTCTGCCAAGTTCAATGGCCTCTATGCCTTTCCATTTAAGCACACGTGCCACGAAAAGCTGTATTTTGTAAATTAAAAAATTAAGGAAAAAAGAAAAAAAAAAACAAAAGAAGAAAAAGATGAAAGTGATGATATAAAGTGAAAATGACCTAAATTTCATTATAATCTGTCCTTAACTGTTTTGCTATAGATGGAAATTTGGCAGGAAAATAAATAAAAAGGTTATTAAAAAGCCTATGAACGTACCGATTGATACGCTTGGTGAATTTATTACAACAAGGTTAAAACTTAAAATCATTATTTAATAATATCATGTTTATGTTGCTTGGCTTATTAGTCAAGTATCTAATCTTCAATTGTTGGCTTAAATAATACTTTTACGGTAATGGTCGATCTAATTCATACTTGAATAGCAATAAACTGTTAAATAGGCAATTAATTTTTTTAAAACTTTGTTGGGCTGTATTGCCCATGCCTTATCTTTTTTCTAATATATATATATATATTTCATTTTTAGGAAACATAAAAAGAAAAATGTCTACGGATTTTATGGAAAAACATCCGCAGATGAATAGTATTTTGAATTTGCAAATTAAGTATTATCCCCTTAATTCCGTTATAAGTGACCATTTTTGAGTTTATTTTTGTTCCTGAATAAGTATCTATTTAGGAAAATAAGATACAGTTACACACTATTTTCCTATATTAACCTCACTTTAATAAATAGTTATTCAAATTTCAAAGTGAATTAGTGCATTTCTTAATTAGTCGTCAATATATTGCAAGAGGCTAATTTAGTAAATCACTAAATTAATTAATGCATTTTTTAATTTTGGTAAAAAACTCAAAATGAACACTTGGAATTTGAGACTAATTCACGGTCCAAATGTAGGTTTTTTTTTTTTTTTTGTGGATGTTCTTTTGAATGATGATCTTAATATTGCATCAATTAAACTTTAAGTTTCTTAATTAGAATAGATCATCATTCATGATAATTGTAAAATTAAAACGTTAATCATTTATATGAAAAGACATTTTTCAATGTATTAAACGACATTAATTAGATGCCATCATGTTTAACTAATGTTCAGTCAATGTGCATGCACGTTGCTGATCTACTTTGTTTTGATTAGGTTATCGTAAAGCTATTTGGTTAAATAACTGTACCATCCCTCACCTAGCAGAGTGCCAATGTTAATTACATAGGCAGGAATTCAAACATGGATATTACTATTATTCTACATTCTTAATGTGGTTTTTCTCGCCAATCACAATTTTTTCCTTTTTTATTTTTTCAGAGTGATATATGTACATATAGATATCCATTCTTCGAAATCTAACAAGCATGAAAATGTAATTCACATCTAAGATGCTATTAATTAGGAAAAACATATAGATATGCTCTTTTTATAAAATAACATAATTTTTTTTTGTAACATTATGGTATCGTGGATCATAAGTGCTCTACTATTTTTTTTTCAAAATTAATTGATATTGGAAAAAATACTACTCCCTCCGTTTTTTTTATCTGTCACTTTTTAGTAAAATTCAAATTTTATTTATCTGTCACTTTTAGACTTTCAATGTAATTTAATTTATTTTTTCAATTTATTTTTCTTTTCTAATAAAGTTAGAACCAATCAGATTTGATAATTTAATTTTAATCACGTAATTTAATATTAAATTTAAGTTTATTTATTATTTTTTAATTCTAGTAAAAATAACAAAAATAACCGATAAAAAAGAACGGAGGGAGTAACATTTTTGTCGTACTTAACAATCTCTGCCCCTTGACAATTACTGCCACATCCTAACCTACAATCTTCCTTAGCAATTAATTGCTCCCACTGAAAATGGAATCTGTAACATTAGCTTTTGATACCATTTGTGAATTTCAGGTGTTTCACCATTTCTTCCAAAACTATTTGCTGTTAAAATCAAGCAAAGGTTATAACCAATAAAAATTGGTTTAGTAGTCAGCACTTAATAAAAAGAGCAAAATATCGTCAGTTTGATTTCTTTTAATACCGTTTATAGTTTTTTTTTTGATAAGCAATATCATTTATAGTTGTGATAAAATATTATGCTACTTTAAAAAAAATCGAGCAAAAGATACTTTGTTATAGGTTTAGATATTCTAAGAACAAAATTGCAAGGAGGAAAAAATTTGGGACCTTCATGTTCTTTTGTCCCAAAAGCTACAGCTGTTTTGGAACTGAAATATCATATTAATACCTCGCTCTAAAGTCCACATATGCACATAAGGTAAAAAGAAAAGGAAAGATCTCTAATTACTTATCAGCCTTGGGATTTTGGATTAGGGGAAATTTGTAATAAATGATTTAATTAGAAACTAAATTTTATACGCATGCATGTTAAAATTTGGACCAACCATAGGATTATTACTTTAAATTTACATCATGACCCATACATAGTTAATTATCAAACGATAATAATAGATCAGTGGGTACAAGTTAAATCCTTCAATGGCTTTTGGCCAGTTATCATGACAATTATCACTATAAATTTAAGGATTAAATAGATGATTCTAATAGTTATACATCAACTGAATTAGTTAATTATAGTTCAAACAAACTAAGTACAATTAACTTGATATACGATAAGCTTTAGCTTAATGATTATGGTATGAAAATTAAGGCTGTAAAATCTTAAATTTGAGACTAACTTTTATATAAAAATAAAAGAAAAAAAAACTTGGGAAATTATTAAAGGAAATGTAAATATACAATCTCATATAAATGATCAGAAAAGGGGAGTTAGGCATGGTTTTATTTTGAAGTTTGTTGAAATATATACTAAAATATGTGCAATTATTAATTACTGTTGATGCCGAATTATATAATCTTTAGCTGCCATGTATAATGTGGGAAATATCATCTAATCAGTATCAATAATAAGTATCCAAAAGTCAAGTTGCTACAAGAAATGTTGGTTATAAGCAATGTCAAAAAAAATTAAAGAGGAGTTCCATTTTCTTTTTCTTTTTCTTTTCTTTTCTTAATGAATGAAACATATTCTAAACACGTGACTTGGAATTAACTCTAAATGCATAGCAGATGTGAAGATGATGAACGTTCCAATTAATCTCTAATTTTCCATTTTTTCTCATAAATTTTGAAAGAAAAAAGCAATAAGCATAATGTAATTACTTAAGAGATATTTTTCTTTTTCTTTTATTTTTGAAGAAAAGATAACGTTTTTAATTCGTTAAAAAAAGATATTGAAGTAGGTTATTCCATACATATTTAGTAAAATAATAAAATATTGCATGGAAAATCCGAAATTGGGTCGTATTACATAAAAACTAAAGAACTAAGATATATAGACTTTCTTTTTAAGTACATGGTTAGGAATTAAGATATATAGAACAAAAATGAAATAAAAGAGCAACATTGACTGGGGCGAAACCTGTAGCCTATTCAGAGGAGGACCATAAGTGCACACACACACATATATATATAGTTGTCACTTAGAAATCTTAGTTTGTGGGATCATCATCTACTGCTAAGTGGTCCTAAACATCTCCTGCGACTAGGGTGGGTTCATATCCAATGTATATCAAAATCTAGTCCTCCTTTTCTTCACCAACTTTAGTTTCTTTTGTTTTGTTTAATTAATTAAGCTTAGTTTCTTTTATGGGTTGTTAACATCTAATTAAGTAGCTCTACTTTATTTAAGCAGGCTAGATCTTTTCTTTTTTTTTCATATTAATTTAGCTAATACTAAAATTTTATCGATGCAACTATTCATGAAGGTTTTGAAACACTGTAATTAAAGAAAATTTATACTTTGAAGAGAATTTATGTACTGATAAATTCATAAATTCAAATTAAGTTAAATCGGTTGAATGTATGTATGTAAAGGTATTTTGTGCAATGAAATAAAAGAAAGAAAATATCAAACTAACTTCTAAAAAATAAATCAGAACACAGTGATAAATAGAGACGGTAAACATGCTTAATTAGTTACAGTTGGGTAAAATCGTTGATGAACTCATGTCAAAGAAGAGAAAAAGAAAAGATACAAATCATAAATATCTAACTAGTTAGCAGATTAATGGGCAAACAGTACTGAAACACAATGATGAGTTGTGTTAATAAAAATTAATAGAAACATTAAAATTTAATCTAATAGTAGTGATTAGGAAAAATTAGTAGAGATGATTATAATTCAATAAATTTAAGCAACATAGGACGGATACAATTAATAATAATTATGGTGGAAAATAAAAAAATATAAAAGGGTGGATAATGGCTTCTCTTTTAAGACGCTAATTAACAAAACCGCGTAGGCTAAGCACAAGAGGTGGCATAATTAAAGACATAAATAATTGGAAGTAGCTAGAAATTTGTTCCAAAATTGCCCATCTTTTACAAAGGGGTGGAGTCAATATCAGTTGATAGGGTCCTTAAAATAATCCAAAAAAGGATTTAGATAATTTTGCGGAAAGTACCGCATATAATTCCAACATGAATGCGTCAATTAAAAATAAATAAAAAGATTATAATAAGGTGTCCAAAAGCCAATTTTTAGTCGGGTAGCTTAGGAAACCCTAACCCTAACCCTAACCCTAAGCAGATGGAGGGCCAAAGAGAAAGGGCATAATTAAGAAAAATTAGGGTATGTATGATTTTCTCTCTCATAGCAATTAGCAAGAGGAATCCCAAAGTCCCCCAACAAAGGTGCAGAACAAAGGCAAAGGCCAAAGGCAAAACGAAATGATTACTTGAATGGGATGGGACCCAGTTGATAATCTTTCCTTTCTAAGTCTCTAAATTTTTTGACTTGGGATTGGGACCCACCTCGGCCACCATTGTCTTTATGGATTGAATGATAAAAAGAGCACCTCACGTGGAGTCTGAACCAAAGGGCCTGTCCAACCACAATAAAAAGGACTCCCCTCTTCATTTCTTCCCTATTACTAATTAATATCCTTGATTTTTCTTTTTATTATTTTTTTAAAAAAATTTAAAAATTAAAATAAAAAAGCAATTTCTTTTGTTAAAAAAAAAACATTAGCTTTTTAAAGGTTACCCGTATAATATAATTCCCACTCATTATCTTTGTTGCTTAAAGCTTGCCTTCTTCTTCTCCTTATCCTCTCTCTTAACATCAATTATTTTTCTCAAGGGATTTCCACATTAACTTAACATTCTCAACTCAAACGCCCTCTCTTACATTTCATACGCATTCCACTGACCACAACAAGCCATTAGAGAAACCACTTATTTTCATGCCATCATGGAAGGAAGCGGCGATGATCAGCTCCACCACCACCACCATCACCACCACCGCCCTACCTTCCCATTCCAATTACTTGAAAAAAAGGAAGACGAGCAACCTTGTTCCTCTTCCTCTCCTTACCCTTCTTCTCTCCCCATCTCTTCTTCAATTGAACCAAACAATTCCAACACCAACACCAACAACGCTTCCGCTACTTTAAACCGTTCTTCTTCCAATCTCCAAATAGTCCCCTCCGACCCCTCCAAGAAACCAACTCCCAAAAGAACATCAACGAAAGATCGACACACCAAGGTCGATGGACGTGGCCGAAGAATTCGAATGCCAGCTCTGTGTGCTGCTAGGGTTTTTCAGCTAACTCGAGAACTCGGACACAAATCCGACGGCGAAACCATCGAATGGTTACTTCAACAAGCCGAACCCGCAGTGATCGCTGCCACTGGCACCGGCACTATTCCTGCCAATTTCACTTCTCTTAATATCTCTCTTCGTAGCTCAGGCTCAAGCATGTCGGTGCCTTCTCAGTTAAGATCCGCCAGTTTTAATCCCAATTTTTCTGTGCAACAACGCCGGAGTTTGTTCCCGGGAATCGGCCTCGAAACTTCTCCAACGCCGACATTTCTAAATTTCCAGTCTAGCAATTTGAATACAATGCTTCAAGCGAAGCAAGAGTTAAGAGACAGTTCTAATTCGCTTGAATTATCTACAGAAACGGAAGAGAGCTTGGGGAGAAAAAGAAGGCCAGCGCCTGACCAAGATTTATCTTCGCAACAGCATCAGATGGGTAGCTACTTGTTGCAATCGACTACAGGGACAATTCCGGCAACCCATAGTCAAATTCCGGCGAATTTTTGGATGCTTGCGAATCCTAATAATCAAGTTATGAGTGGAGACCCTATTTGGACATTTCCTTCAGTTAATAACAGTGCTTTGTATCGTAGCACTACTTCTAGCGGATTGCATTTTATGAATTTTCCTGCCCCTGTGGCTTTGTTGCCTAGTCAGCAATTGGGTTCTTCTAGTTTAAGCGGCGGAAGTGGTGGCGATGGCGGTAACGGTGGAGGTAATAGTGGTTTAAGTGAAGGGCATTTGAATATGCTTGCGGGGTTAAATCCATATAGGGGTCCCGGTTTATCAGAATCACAGGCGACCGGGTCACACTCTCACCACGGCGGTGGAAGCGGCGGCGGGGATGATCGACATGATTCAACTAGTCATCACTCATAAACAACCGATCATCATCCTCCACCTGTGTAGTTTGATGTGTAACACACGTGAGGTTTGATTGTTCTTGAATTTGAGTTTTGTTTTCTTTAATTTTAATTTTAAATTATATTCTTAATTTTTTTTGTGTGATTAATATGAGATTTTAGGGTTTGATCGAGAGATGAGATGACAATCAATATTATTTTAACAAGGGTATTGGCTGGATTGCGATTTAAAAAAAAAAAAGTCTCATTTGGGTTATCATTCTTTCTCATAAAATATTTATAATAATTATTAATTAGTACTGCACAATATCTCATCATCATTGTTGCTTTCTTTTATTTCTCTTTTTCTATTCTTCTTTCTTTGGCAAAGCTGATACTTGTTAATTCATGGATATATAATTATATTCATCAACAATGGCTTAATATATGCTAACTAACTGCCAATAAAAAAGACGTGTAAAATTTTCATGTACAAGGACAGTGAAGGTGAAAATTAGGGCCAGAAAAGTTAGCGTAGTGAAAGAGATAAAACAGTGTTAGTAAAAGCATATAAAAAACTGAACCTTTTTCGTTAAAAGAAAAGAAAAATATTTGGTTTCATTCTGATGATTCTAAATCTCTGCCATGAATCTCAAGGTTTACTGCATCAATGATTAAGATTTATCAGAGAGAGGGAGGGTTAATAGGAGAGGGGTGGGACCCAGACCTTATCAGTTCCAGGTGTTGGCTCAGGTGGTGGGACCCACGTGCTGGTCAGTGCTCTAACCAATGTACAATGTCACTGACAAACAGGTGGATCATTCCTCCATTTCTCTCTCTCTCTTTCTCTTAACTCTATCTATGAATATAAAAAAAATATAAAAGAGAAGAGATGGAGGGATTGAAGAGTAGTTAGTTGTTTTCTGGCACCATAGAGATCGGTGGTGGATGTTAATGACCCTACTTACACAGATTTTACTCTTTTCTTTTCTTTCATCTAGACCTTCGTTCTCCTTGGTGGGGACACTTCTTTAGTTTTAATTTTATTCATACGGGCATATTGAATGATTGGGTCTGAACTCTGATCAGTGATTAAAATTCAAAAAGAAAATGGAGAATCAGTCTATATTTTGTTAATTCCTGTTTCCTTCCACCGGGCTAGCTTGTTTCATTTCCACATTTCTTTTTCTCATCAGAAGGGGAGCTTAACTCATTTTCTTCCTATTTAAAGCTTTCATGTTAGGGTTCACAACCATTTATCAATCTCTGCCATTTCTCTCTTCTTTCATTAATATTTTTCTAGCGTGCAAAACTGTGTTTGAATCAATTTTATGTACATTTGTATTTACACATAAAATAATTGACTTTCTTTGATTTAGATTCTCAGCTCTCCTTATTCTATTCTATGCACATTTGTATTTACATTTGTATCCCAGAAAACTTCTGTAATTTTTTTATGTTTCTGATGCTGTTCAAATTGGATTTAACTTGAAAAAATGGATAAGGTTTATGCGATGATCGAAGGTCACCTTGAAGAACATTGACGAAGAGACATTCCAGAGGAAATCAATAATGATAGAATGAATAACATTTTTTTCAATGGAACATTTCCGCAACAAACTTGCGAAAAACATATATTTCAAAATATATAAGATAATTAATTGCTTCTTCGCATTCCATCAAAGTAATATATCACCATAGATGATTCATGAATTATTTCGTTTATTTCAGCTGTGGTGTATACATATGTTTGACATAGAGTTGGATTAAATTTTATTTTATTTACTGAGAATCGAGATTTGTATTGGTTTGTATTTTTTTTAACTTTGTATACATATTGATAAGCATTTTGTAGTTAACAATGTTTTTCTATTTATTTCATGAAATATCCTAATATAACAGTTTCGGTATTTTTTACGTTGCTGGTTTTGGTTAGTTTTGCTCTAATTAATTCGAGCTAAAATTGATTTCCTCTAATATAAAGAAGGCAAACATAACCCTTCAAGAGATGGGATTGAATGGTAGGGTCTTTTTTTTTAACCAATGTTTCAAGTTTGAATTTTGGAGAATGAACACTTTGTCTCTTTTTTTAGTCTATCTAGAGCACATCCAAATTAATTGATTAAGTGGGTTTTAGATATTGAAGAGTTATAAAAGAATTTAGACGAACATATTTCAAATAAAGTGTTATTTAACGCCTCACAACCCACATCGAATTGATAAAATTCAATCGTTGCATCAATGCCATATCCTATAAAAAATGCACCTATGCATGTTTTTTTATACAAGCAATGCACCAATACATCTATTGTTATTTAAACATTTTTAATTAGTAACTTGAAATTAAATTATACATGTTAAATGGCATAATATACTTTGTTGGATGGTGAAATTATTTGTTCTTAGCATATAAAAATTTGAAATTGTTAGCCGGTCCTTCACAAGAAAAGACGAGACATGCAATTAATTTGTCTCAATTCAGAGGAATGAATATTGATACTTTAATATATTAATGAAATTCTGGTTCAATGTTATCATGATATGTCCTATGTTGATACAATATAATATACTATTTAGAATTCATTCTAATTATTCCATTTAGGATTTACTCCTATATTAGGATTCCTTTCTATGTATTTCTTCCTAGTTCTGGAATTTCATTATTTTATTCTTTCTAGTTAATTTTACTTGGTTCTCTTAGTTTTTTTTTTTTAAATAAGAAGAAAATGAAGTAAATTCTGCATTTTCGACTATTGATTAATTGGAAATTCTGAAACTGCCTAGAGCTGCAGCATAAGTATTGAGTGAGGTTAAAGTCGCAAGAAGATTTTGAGGTCCATCGTCAGAAACACCTTGAGACGAGTTTTAAAACTACTTGTTCGAGTTGAATGACAAATTATCTGATGTATTCTTTCCGGTATAGCTTCTAGGATGATAGAATATAATATCATATTTAGAATTCATTGTAATTATTCCATTTAGGGTTTTTTTTTTCATTTGTTGTAACCCTTTTCTATTGCAAAATTAATTTCTATTATAAGAATTACATAAATACATCTTTTTTTTAATTATTATTATTATGGTATATGAGATTATTCAATTATAAAAATTACAATATTTATAATAGCTCAATATTTTAAAGAGAAATTTTGCCTTACCATAATCCAGTAATCCCATTTTTTATATATAAAAGAGATCTTATTAAAATTTAAATTCGAAATCTTAGAATTTATTTAGAAATTTCAAACGAATATGATTCTAAATTTTCCCACAATTAACTGCTGGATTTGAATATTTAAAATCCATAAGAATATCAAAGTTGAAAGGGTATAGAGTAGTAGGACATAAATCCAATAGAATAGAACATGTTTTGGCATTTATTGCAGGAGAGTGTATGCGTAGGAAAATGGTGTCAAACGCATCATAGCTAAATAGAAATGGAACCACTTCACCCCTTTCGTACTCAAATTGCACATGGTTTTGAACCTTTTGGTAGAGCCAAATGGGCCCTCTAACCAAAATCTTTGCGTCCCTAAAATAGAATGATTAGACCAAATCTATATCCAAATTTTGTGTTGTTTATAATTAAAGAGTAAACAAACAAGTCGGCATCGGTTTAGGAAACAAAAAACTTGTTTCTTTGTTTCTCATTAGGTCCTAAGACTCGAAATAGTCTGCACAAATTGGCCCATAAGATCTTTTAATTCCACTTTTATTTTGTTGATTAATTTTGGCCCCATGAAATCTCTAAATGCCCTCTTTGATTTGATTATACATATGCATGTGCATGCCTCCTCCCCTTATTTAGCCTGCTAGTTGGTTGTTAGCATGGAATGTGATCAGGGTGGGTCAACCCATACCCACTTCTTCTTCTACTCGATCCTATCTTCATTTTTATTTGTATAAACAATTTATAATATATACATACATTATGTATGGACATGCTATATTTTTTAGAGCATAAATGAAAATTTAAAAAGACTATCACTGTCGATCATTTGAATTACAAGTAATTTTCTGACATCACGAATATTAGTTGTGAATAAACTTTAAGTGCATCAATGTTTCTGACATCACGGATATTAGTTGTGAATAAACTTTAAGTGTATCAATGGTGCTAAACTAGGATTATTACTTACCTTCTAAGCTATTGAATTAAGATGATATACACGAACATAAACAATATGTGTCACAAATATTTTTATGTCACCTTTTTCGAATAAATTTTCTTACTAAATAATTCAAATGTAATGAGTTTATTTTTCTTAAAAGAACTTGTATAGTTTTCGAAAGAGATAATTATTTGGGTGCACATAAAATATTTATTGCAGAAGCTAAAAAGTGAAATGTGATAAGAATATGAGGATTGCCAAATTTAAACCAAAGCAAAGGCTCCTCTCTTCTTTGCAATTACTGGACTACTGTCCCCACATAAAATACATTGCAATCCGTAGCTTAGGTCAATGTCCCATTTCCTAATCAAAATTCTAAACAATACGGGCAGCCTTATTCGATAGAGGCTGCATTTTGCGTGAAAGAATCTCCATGTATATATTTTGGTCAGATTCTACATGTTTCAACTGGTCCTATTCTCCTAACACTTTTTGGCCTTGGCTAGCATTTTTCTATATAGTGCTTTTCATTTTAGGATGGTTAGATCGTATTTTAAATTGTATTATTAGCTGAATTGATAGTTAAAAATAAAAATATCATCTATCAGAAAACAAAGTACAATAGACTTCCTCAACTTTTTAGAATGTGAGTAAATATATTATAATTTTTATTTTTTAATTTATTTTTAAGGCTACAATTTATATTCACAGTTTGGTTTTTTATTTTAATTTTTCAATGACAATAGTTTTACATACGGTAAATTTACTTTTCGTTATTTTAAATTATTGCAACAATTTAAATATTTTAATACAATATATATTTTCATATTGTAGATTAAAAATATTGTAATATATTATTTTATAAGTAAAAATCAATAATTTCATAACAATTTTTAAGAATGTATTGTCATAAACAAATATATTATATAATAGTGTATTATTATTTATGAAAGGTGAAGTGGATATATATTTTTATCTTTTTCTAAAGAAAGAAGTCAGTAACATTAGAGAGTGAAGAAAAGCGCAGAGGTTGGCAATAGTTGAGTAAAGAATGCATGTATGATGTCGGCACCATTTATTTATTTTTCTCTGTAAATTTAAGTACGTAGATCAGTGCAAAATTTATTTATTTATTTTTTAAAATTAAGAATCTAGCAAGGGCATAAATGTCATTTGAGAAAGTAGCCTATCTGAAAGCTGTTCATAGTTACATAGGAAGTTAATTTTTTGTGTCCACAAATGAATGAATCTTTTTAACTGTCCTATGCTACAGCTAAGCTGCCACCTATACTTGAATAAAAAAAAAGACCTAAGCTACCACCTACACACTTAGGAAGCTTCCATTATCCAAACATGGAGGAGGAGGAGCCTACTTTTAATTTCTTTCTCTACTCTTTTATTATTAATCTCTTCAATTGCCACGTACTACTCATTACAAATGTTCTTGTATCACAGCCCAGAGAATGCTCTCTCTTGAGCTTGGGTTAGAGACCACATCATTAGGCCCAATATATGTCGCCCAATCAAAGCCTTTCTTCAAACCTATAACTCTTCTACTTAGGGGTGATAGTTGGGCGGAGAATCCCCGATCTTGATAGGGATTCAATCCGAAAGAAACGAAAAATTTCTGAATTTTTTTTGGAGGAACGAAAATGAGAATAAAAAAATTTCCGATTTTAATTTTGAGATGGGGGCGCGGAATGAAATATCCGTCCTTATATATATATATATATATATATATATATATATATATATATATATATATATATATATACAAACACACACTCTTGATTCTTTTTATTATTTACACTTATGCTGATTTTATAAATATACCTTTATTTTTTGGTAATGGAAATTAATTTCATGTGTCCATATATTTTGTATTTATTAAATATTATATTTTAATTATAATTAATGGTAAAATATTGTATTCTAAAATTAAAAAAAAAAATCATGGAGAACGGGAACAGAAAAAATTTTATCCCCGTCATTCATCCCCACCCACTGTCCCGTCTCCTGATCAATCCTACTTCTACTTGCATTTTTCTTGTCTTTCTTTTATTTTTATTATTTTTTTCATAATTTTTATCAAACCGTCCTTCACTAAATAAATTGTTTTCAAAAACAAATGTACCATTAATTAATTAATATGAGCTAGCATTAAAACCATAATATTTCTTTACTTTTCATCCATACATTAAATATAACAAATTATTTTTCTAAATAAAAATATCTATTTGGTATGTCAAACTCAGCAATAGTAAACTAACATAAATGCGTTGGCCAGAAGAAAGAAAGAAAAATATGAGATTTTGTAAATTTATTTTATCAGTGTTCAGAATAAAAAGAATAATCTCCCTAAAATAATTCATATACATACATACATACTTATTAAAACAAATGCGTGCAAAAACAAAGTCGTATTTTACAGTCGACGACTAACCGCATTACTGCAGCGACGAGGCATGGTGATAGGAAGTCGGAGCTGGTAACTGGACTACCAAATGGCAATGGCATCCATGTCATGGTGAATCGATGATGGGTGTTCTCATATCATCTTTCTATTTATGGAGATGGCAAGAGTTGTTAGAAATTGGTGGACCCATTCTAAAACCGTGTTTTTAATCTGGTCTCTTTGCCTCGTTCTTTCTTTCTCTTTGCTTCAATTGGCTCTCAAAAATTCCCCTAATTACCCCTCTTCTTCTTCAGGTAATTTTTTTTTCTTTGAGAAGTTCCTTTCTGATTTTTGTATATAATTAACCTATATCCCCGGTTAAAGATGAAATCTTGTAATTTGTATTTCTCAGTGCGGAATCTTCTTCAATTCTTGGGATTGGGATTGTTAGAGTTAGACATACATGTCATGATGGGCTGTTCTTAGACGAACTTAATAGCTGGTTTTTACTTTTATGAATTAGTAATTACTGTGTTTTATATAGTTAGCTCGTTGGATTTTGACTAAACGTTCGTTTCTGCAATATTTTTTGAGATGGGGTTTTGGTTATGCAAGTTCATGCCTGAATTTTCTTCAGAACCTTTTTTTTTCTTTTTCGATTTGGTTATCACTCTATAGTATTCTCTTGATAGATCTTAATAATGAAATAAAAATTAAAATCCAATTCGGTATCTTGAATTTGATTGGCATCAAAGTTTTTATGTGAATTTCTTGAAGCTTGAATATGTATGAGAGGATAGCTCTAACTATAGTAATGATTGCATTAGATTCTTCTGTTTCAGGCATGGAACAAAGATCAAGATTGTACGATAAAATGGCAAGGGATTTGGATGAGAAAGGTCCAACTTTCCTCAAACATGGCGAAACATCTCAGTCATTATCACTTTCAGATATTTTCACTCTGGAGAATGGGTCTGTGGCTTCTGTACTTAAGGTATGCATATGGGTTAATGGAAGTCTAACTGATACATGCCTACTTCCTATATCTGTTCTCTTGAGAAGTAAGTGATCGCATACATTTTATTTGCAGGCAGCAAACCCTCCAGTCCGAGCTAATGTATTGTACCTAAACCCAGAATACTCAGTGCGCATCTCGTAAGCATTACATGCTTCTCTTGTCCCTCTTTCTTTTCTTAACTCTTTTCAGTTTCTTGAGACTAATTTTATTGTTCATGTTTAATTAACAATTTTGGGGTTCGCCCATATGGGCAATGACATGGCTTAAAAAGTATGCTTTATCCACCCCTTGAACAAATAATGTGAATAAAATGTTTAAAATAAGAAGAAAAGAAAAGGAATGTGACATCACTTATGAGGTGGTAGGCTTTAATAGGGCTTTTGATGTCTTGTGAAAATTGCTGTGTTATGTAACATCAAGCACCAGCTATTACATGCTGTACAGGCCACTATCAGCCAATCAGGCAAAATTGTGGAAATAACAGCGTGGTTGGATGAGCTCAACGTTGCAGCTGAACTTGCTGAACTCTCTTAACTATTCCTTTCTCCTTTGCAATCTTACCTCACGATTCAAACCTGTTTAATGGCCAGTCCCTTAGTCTTTGTAAATACTTGACATATAGCGAAGCCATCATTTGCCAGTCCTGATTCCTTAGATATGTGGCATGCAGCAAAGCCATTGTTTGCAGAGCAAGGTAGTGCATTGGCATGGCTCAGAAACATGATCAAATGCAAGCATATATTTTTATATATTTATGGTCTTGCAAGTTAGTGCATTGGCATCACATAATTTACTTAAGCCCTTGATTTGCAAAAGGGGGTTTTTATTTCCCTTTTTTGGGTGAAGAGCGGTCATTGGATTTGTGCTGTTATGATTGGCTTCATACCATAATTCTGACTGCATTGTTCTTTGAACTGATGTAATATGCATGATGCTCTATATATTTTTCTGTTCATTTGCTTCATAAGTCCAAGCTACCCTGGATTACTTATTCACATTTCATTGTCTTTATTTGGTCTTTAATTGGTGATTTAAGTCATGCCCTTCACTTGGTTGTCTGCAGGGAGGCAGTAAAACAAGTATTTGGCCCATATTTTCATAACGGTAAATAATTGTTGGAGCTACCTATTGATGTTAGTGTTGTTTTCAAATGCTGAGTTGCTTGTTCATTTTAGTCCGTGCCATGGTTTATTTGTTAATACCAAAATCATTCTTTTATTTTCTTAGTTGCTGTAACAATTACATGTATTTTTGTTAGCAATTTGGTTTCAGAACTCTACTTTATACCACTTCAGTATGTTTCACGCCTCACATCATATTGTGCCTGTTCCTGCTGCCGAAGATGAGGTAAATTGCCTATAAATCCATCCATTCATGTGGGCCTTCTTCTTGCTAGAGTGTCAGTATAAATCTTGGTCCTTTTTCCTTGCTTGTTATCAGATAGAAGCTGAAGCAACTGCTGTTGGAGCTGTTGCAAAGGACCTGTGTCCCTTAAAAATATATTTGGATAGGGTGATATTGACTTCAACTGGTGTGCTTCTTGGATGCTGGCAGGTTTCTTTCAATGACTTTTCGGTTCCCATTATTCTTGTACCTACCTTCTTAGCAAGTCATGAACATTTTTTCTTTGCATATAGCTAGATGTCACAATTTTGTTTTGTGAAATTAAATATATTTTCTTATCTTTGATAATTCAGTCAAGCTTAATTTTCTGTGATCAAACCTAGTCAAGTATTGTGGAACTCTTCCATCCTGTGGCTGAGACATTATGATAATGAAGCCTCTTGGTACTGTGTTATGTCTTCGTAGTTATGGAGCTGAGGCATTCATCATGGTGCATAGTTGATCATCATCAGACACAAAATGGTAGAGCCTGCCTGCATAGAAAATATTGTATGGGAATCTTCTTAGTGGTTGAGCTTTTGAAGTTTTCTGGACCTTGGAAAGGGACAAAAATACAACCAGACAAACCTACAAAAGAAGAAAGAAAATATCGACTTTGTTTAATTTTCTTAAAAACTTAATAGTCTGCTCAAACTTTAATCCAAATTCCTTTGCTCCTCTAAACAGCTTTGTCTGCCATTCAAGTTTAAATGGAAAGTTTTAACTTCCCCTCTTCCATTCGTTGTAGTAGTGTTGGTTGTGATTTTTTTTTCTTGTGCAAATCATTGGAGATAAGTAGACGGAGAAATTTCACAATATTAGTGCAACTATTTAGGTCATTCACACACAAGATACATAAAAGAATAATCCTGATAAGCACTAATCTTCTACAATCCTTTTCTCACAGGTGATCTCAGGACCAGATCCCATTATGATTCGTGATAAATTGCGAACTGCACTTCCTCATGCCCCAGAAAAGCAACTTGTAAGAATTGTGAATTTCTTATTTGCTGTGAGAACAGGCATAATATTTTAGAAAAGTCAGAAAGGACAGTGCCAAGGGGTCATATTGACCTTGTGAGTTGTAGATATATGAAATATAGCTTAATTTCATTTTTCTCTTATAGCTTTGCATAATTATGTTTTCTTCATTGCTTATTGTTGAAAAGAGTGTACAACTAGGAGTGGAGCAATTGTAAAAAAGTTTCATCATAGCTAGTATCTCCCTAGTATATAGGCTTTTTCATTCCTAGTATAGATGTGCCTTTTTCCTTTTCAACTCTTTCCTTTAACTCTTATATTCTATGGGAATTCTCCAACTCCTCCCTAACACCTCAAGATAAGCTCCAACCACTAAATGCTGAGAGACTGCAATCTCCCATGCTTTTTTTTTTTTTCTTAAAAAAAAATCTTCCTTTTTTTCGTAAAAGTTTTGTCACCAATGTTAAAATGCGATAAATTTTGTTACATTAAAAAAAATAGAGATGGCAATGCATCCGAATAAGCAATATACTGATATTGCATCTGGATCTCTCAAGTGTCTTGGCCTTGTTGACATCATATTGAATCTTCATTCCCTAGACATGTGTGAACCGTTACCAGGGACAAATCTACATGTGCATAATTGCCCCCACTCCATCCAAAATCTCCATATAGTTCTGATTTTTTCTTTTTCCTCATTGGAAAAAATTATTTTGTCTCACCAACTCGTTAATCTATGTATTATATTCATGTTTATGTGGATATCAATACAGTATGGGTGAATTCGCTTCCCTAAAAAATTAAATCCTGGGTTTGACCTTGGCCAACAATGTGCAGACAAGAATTTGTGCAATTTGCCATACTGCCACTGAAATTAGAATTTTGTTATTGTTTGCTGCTGCAGTATGATGCTGCTATACTTCATACATCATTTGCAAGGATTCTGGGTCATCCCACGGCTTCACCTATGGTAAGATTCTTATGAATTTTCTTGCATTCAATTAATGACCAGTCTTTGCTCATATCATTTAGACATTGCAAAAAATAGTTAGGAAAACTGTATGATGCAATTGCAACATGATAACTCCTAAGAAGCTTATGAAACGTGTCACTACGGGGGCCATAAGATTGAATTCTTTTTCGCTGATATCCACAGACATTTGCTTCTGTTCTGATTACTATAGTCTCAAGATGAGCATGGATACTCTGGATTACGGTGGGATTTCGTTTAACACATTTTTGACAAGGGATGTTGGCAATAACATCAGTTATTAACCAAAATTCAAATAACAAAGAATATATTCCTTTCTTTTTCTTTTTTACAAAAAATATCTTCCCCCTCTCTTTTGACACAGAATACTTGCACATTGAGAAGAACTCCTTACAGTATGACTATATGGATTATTGTTTAGCAGTATTTGTCCCTAATTTATTTTATTCCCGTAAATTGATTTTTTTTCTTCTGTTTCAAATATTAACACTTGAATACTTTCATGCTTCTTCTATGCTAGTGGTGCCTGTGGCAGTTAGTATTCCAAATGCATTTGGACTCATTCCCTTTTGAGAATTCCATTTATGTTCAGGACGACAACTAATTGTTGTGAATCGGTTTGAAATGCAAATTTCTGACCCTTCACTATTGTGTATACTTATTGATCTCGTGCATAATAGATTTCTCCCCCTGCCCCAGTACATACCTTTGCAAGTTAACATTGTTGTTCCCCTTGTTAAATACCAGTATTGGAAATGTTGGGTTTCTCTACTGATGGTTGTTCTACACAGGAACCTCCAGGTGAACTCCACTTATTCCATGAGCTAGTTGATCGCCTAAACAATAAAATTCGTGGATTTGAGGTGGGACATTAAATTTCAAAACTCCTTTTATGATCTGTATGTTGTCCTGTACAAATAATGATATTCCTTTGTTAATTGTTCAGGCCGTTGTATCTGAAATGTGGTATGTGGAGGAATATGATGTATTGGCACTTGCATTGGATGGAAGAATGAATGTCCGCAGATTCCCGCTCGGTTGCAAACAAACTTGAAACGTTTCGTTGTGAAAAGTTTAGTTGGAATTTAGAGTCATATTAGGAAAATAAATGAATAGGCGCTCAGCTTTTGAAGCCCTGGAAATGAATATATAGTTACAATCATGTATTGAGGATGCTTTATGGTAACATCACATCCTAGTTGTCTACGGCTTACCTTTCTCTACGTTAGACACATCCTGTTATGGTTATGTTGGTGTTGATGAATCTAATATAACAATTTGAATGAGAGCTCATGCTTTGATAATTCTTTTGTTCTTTTCTTCCGTTTTGGTACATCCCGAGTTATCTGTTACTTTAATCGTTTATCAGGTGGTTTTTCTACCAGATTTAAACTTGACTAAAAGGGGTCGGCTAATTTTATATGTCAGGAAGGATAATATGATATGATCCCATTTTAGGGTATTTTTGTGCAATAAATACTGAAAATTGTGAAGAATAGATTGTCTTATGGAAGCTAGTGGGCTCCAAGTTTCAGGATGCCATATCCACAAGTCCCCGTTTAGTTTAACTGATAGCGGGTTCTTGTTGCTGGTAGCCGATATTTTGTCGTTCATATTGATAACTAATGGATGATTAATGTTTAAATGTTAATCAAATTATATAAAGCTGTTGCTTTTCAGCGGATTTTTGTTGCTGGTAGTCGATATTTGTCGTTCATATTGATAACTAATGGATGATTAATGTTTAAATGTTAATCAAATTATAGAGTTGTTGCTTTTCAGCGGATTTTTGTTGCTGGTAGCCGATATTTGTAGTTCATATTGATAACTAATGGATGATTAATGTTTAAATGTTAACCAAATAATATAGAGCTGTTGCTTTTGATTATAAAATTATCAAACATTTTAAGAGAGTTATTGAAAAAAAAAAAGCTACCAGATAAACCAAACACTCCGTAAGCTCATTCGTGGATGCCATAGTCTGTCCACCCATTAAATTATTCGAATGTTGTAATTAAATTTACAGAAAATTCTTACAGTCTCTTAAAAAACTATTGAATCTTCCAATTAATCATGGAGTTTTATTATTTTATAATGCACATTTACACAAAGCTCTTACTCTTACCTGCTATAAGTGCTCTTTTATCAAGTTTAGCAATTAAAATTATATTACTTCCATTAAATTCACACAATAATAAATGTTTTGATATAATTTAAGTGTGTTATCAATTATTTAAAAAATTATAAAGGTAAATATTCCGTTATCAAGTAGGGTGCTGAAACTACATAATATACTCCATCCGTTTCATAGGGAATGTTTTATTTTATTTTCATGTAAATATTAAAGTAATGATTTAAAAAAATTTATTACGTTCCACTATAATATCCTTTCTAATATCATCATTAGTTTTTAAATAATTATTAGTGACGAAATGAGCAATTGTGAATGAAAGTCATAGTTAGGAAAGGGCACTATCTTTCAATAACTAGGAATTAAATATTTTAAAAATGAGTGCTAGTCGCCGACGTGTCGTGCATAAATATCAGTACTAATCAATCGAATGCAGACATAATTAAATAGTAAACAAGCACATAAATCATATGCATACATGCCCTTTTTTTTATGAAAAAAACTTATCTTAAAATGAGTTTAAGGATTATTTAAATATAAATATGGTAGGCAACTATTGGATTAATAAGAAAAATTGCATTTTATCTATTTTATGATAAGTTATGGTTTTATATGGTATGGTATAGTAACTATTATGATATTCGTCGTCTATTATAGTAATTTAATGATTTTAAAACTACTATAAAATTTTATAAAAATTACTGCGGTTAAAATATTTGTATTCCAAAATAAAAAAAATACTTCATCAATTTTTTTTATCAGTCACTTTTTTATTTTCACTAAAATTAAAAAATAATAAATAGATTCAAATTTAATATTAAATTACGTAATTAAAATTAAATTATTAAATCTGATTGATTCTAACTTTATTAAAAAAAATAAATTAAATTATATTAAAAATTTAAAAATAATAAATAAATAAAATTTAAATTTTATTAAAAAATAACAAATAAAAAAACATTCCATATTGGTCGTTAAGAGTATTCTGGTCAATTTATTAGCAAACCAAATATAAACAAACATGCGGTTAAGCTAAGGATTAAGGAAGGTGGGAGTGTGGAAAGCAGACGGCAAGAGCATTTACAAGCAACAAGGAAAAAGATACAAAACGACAAAAAAGAAGCGAGAGACCACGTGTCCGCCTCACGCGTCCCGATTCATTTCATCTACCGGCACGTTCTATCAACGCGCACCCTGCGCGCTCTACTCTCCCGCCACACACGCACCCTCTGTCTTTCTTTTGCTTCACAAAATTCAATCTTTGGCTTTTCGTGTCCTAACCCTAATTTCCATCTCATTCCTCTAATTTTCCTTTTTACATCTACATCTCCCTACTTTGATTTCCAGTTCTCTTCCTCAAAAGTTGTTTTCCTTATTCCTATTTTTTAAAATATTGTTTTCAGTGCGGTCTACTTTGCTTACTTTTCCTTTGATTGTACAGGTAACTTTTTCGATTCAAGATTCTGTCGTTCCTTTTCTGTTATTAGCCTTTAATTGTGATCTTGGGTTTTGGGTATCCTTACTGACTCTGTTTGGCTGCTGAGAAATTGGTGAACAGAAAATGGAAGTGGAATTTGATAGCTTTATTAGGTTAATGCAACTGATACTGCTGTCAAATTTCGTTTCTTTGCAGAATGAACTACCCCAATTATGATAATTGCACTTGTTGCCTAGTTTTTGATGAATTTCTGATTTTGTTTGGCAGATTTATTTCTTTGAGACAATCATGGGTTCTGAGAGTTATCCTTCGGTGGCTGATGAGGTCAATGCAACAGTACAGGCAACTGAAAACAGGTAAATGATTGGAAAATTTTAAGTTGGATTTCTGATTGTATTTGCATTTCTGATGGGTAAGTCTCTCCATGCTTAGACCTGAATCGGGGGATAAAACTCATCAATGTTTCCTCAGAATTTCTGTTGTAGTTGGTATCTGTTAGGGAGTTTGTATTGAACAGAGTAGACACCAACAGGAAACAGAAGGCCCATGGAATTAATAAACTAGAATTCTATATTCAATTCTGATTGATGGCAATTAAAACTTGGCCTGAATGAAAGGCCATTCTGAAGAAAAATGCTTTTGGGATTTTAGGAAAATTGACATCTGAAAATTTTTCTGTTGCTATCGAAACGTTAATGCTTTCCTAGTCGATGTTAGATTGCCTTTGATTTTCTTCCGTGTGAAGTGCTTATAATTTCCCCTTATAATTGCACCAATATTGGCCTGCTACAAATGGGTAGACTAAAGTCTTGAGGGCAATCACTTAATGTGAAATAATGCTGAAGGGTTGGAGTGCCTCCAAAATTCTTTCCGAGTCATATTTCAGTGGCCCATGTACTAGGTGCCTAAAAGTCCATAATTATGTTATTTGCTTAATCTTGTGAAGTCCCAGCATTGACATGCTGCTGGTTAATGTCTGTTGACCAGTTTTGGATGTATTGCCTCGCCTGTAAATCTAACTTGTATTAATTAATTTCAAATTTTTTATTATTATTATTTGGAAAAATCCATATTTTGGTTCCTCTAGTTTAACGATTTTACATATTGAATCTCTATACAAAATTATATGTTGAGTTCTCAAATTTTTTTAAGAACACATGAAGTCTAAGATGGATGATATAAACGACAGTGTAATGTGAGTGCGGTTAAAATCATGTGTATTTTCCTTTTATTGAGATTTAATGTGTTTTAATAGATAAATTCAGGAATCTAATTTGTAGTTTTGAAAATATAGAGATTTAATGTGTAAATGCGTAAAAATTAAAGGATAAAATATATAGTTTTGAAAATATAGAGATTCAATATGTAAAAACGTTAACGTTTAGGAACTAAATTATGGATTTTGCCGTATTATTTCTGCTTTTAAATTTTTTCCCATGCTATTCAGAATCGTTAAGGTAGAAGTCAATGTACATCTGAATTTCTGAGCCGTAGCAGATTTATGCAAATACATTCCAGAACTGTTCCTCCCCTCTCCCACAAAAATCAATAGATAAAAGGATCATTAGTGAATCTGGATGGGTTGTTATGTGGAAGAGGTCGGTGTAAATTGTATTGTAATGTAAAATCATCTCTGCTGCAGGTGCGGTCAGGGTAAAAATAAAGGGAAAGTTCCTAAAAGAATTCATAAGGCCGAGAGGGAAAAAATGAAGCGAGAGCAGTTGAATGAGCTTTTTGATGAGCTAGCCAGTGCCCTAGGTAACTTTTGTTCCATTGCCATTGTTCTTGGTTTATGCAAAAGCTTGCTCTTGGTCATGGTATTTCAGTTTGACAAGCTAGACCTCATGATTTATGAAATCATGACATTGTGTATCACTTAGAAAGATTTTCTTTGACAACAGAACTAAATCAGCCAAATAACGGGAAGGCCTCTGTATTAAGTGAAACTACTAAGCTGTTGAAGGATGTGCTAAGACAGATTGAGTGCCTCAAAAAAGAGAATGAATCTCTATTGTCTGAATCCCATTATGTAAGTTCCTTTACCCAATTTTATTACATAATAATCTACCACAATCAAAAACCTTCTCTATTTATAGAAATTCATTTCTTAGATATAGGCCTCTGTAGCCTGTAGGAACTAAGAAGTATTTAGTTTCTGATGCATCTTTAAATGATAATAGAAGATGTTTGAACACTTTCCTAGGTAACTGCTGAGAAGAATGAGCTTAGAGAAGAAAATGCTGTGCTAGAATGTCAGATTGAGGGACTGCAGAAAGAGCTTGGCAACAGAATAGCTCTAACAAAACCTGACCTTAATGTGCCTCCACCTGAATTTCAGCAGCCCGGATTTTCCCCTCATTTTCCAGGGGAGGCTCTTGGGCTGCCTGTATCAGATACTACGCTGCAACAAGCACCTGCAGTCATTGTCCTTCCTGTCCATCCAGATGTCCAAGCAAATAAAGTGACGACATCAAATGTGAGTAAACCACATGCTCGGTATCCAACGTCTGCAGACTCCTGGCCGTCCCAACTTCTTGGAGAGCAGCTACCAGTTAGAAAGGAAGTTCAATGACCATAAAACTAGCAGTTAGCATTGGTGCCTACATGACCCTCAGTGCGTAAACATTTTGATGTCAATTTAAGCTAGCCTTGTTTCAGATTGATTCAATAATTCCTTCATCCCAAATTCGTTGAGTTTAAATATTTGATGGTGAATGGGAATGTGGATGATTGTAAATTATGGTTGGAGTTTGTAAATTGTTTCAAAAGGTGATTGGTGACCAAACTTAAAGAAGATTAGTTGGTAGGATGACTACATGACAGGTGAATCATTGTAAGAATTTTGTATTTTTCCTGTGGAAAGAGTTGAAAAAAATATATAAGGCTTAGGCCAGAATCAAGGTCAAGTTTGGGCTTTCATTTTCAATATGGCATTGAGAACACATTAATATGATTAATTTGAATTGTGTTAGGTGAACTAATAGCTTGTTTTTCGAATATTTAGTTTGAAGTTCGATTTGAGGTTTTTTTTGAACACAAAATAAATTTTTATTAATAATATAAAAAGTATTTCTAAAAATTATAAATAAATTTATAAAATTTAAAAATATATAATACGTACGAAATTAAATTAATAAAGTTATCAGAATATATTTTTGATAACTTCATTAATAAAAATAATGGATAATAATAAAATGATGGCTTTTAACTGAAAATTAATTATATATGTTATTTATGAAAAAATTCATTTCGAAAGTACGGAAATTTTTGTAAAGAAAAATAATAACTTTCAAATATAAAGGATAAATTTGCATAATAGAAAATTTAAATTGTGTTCAACATTAATTAAACGAGTTAAATATATAAAAATACAAATAAAATCTGGATAAATAAGAAAATTTAATATAAAATAAAGCGATTTAAGGCTATTTTAAGTGTTCACTGATTTAACTAATTTAAGCAAAATTAGTTCAGCATTTCGTGTATTTAATTGATTGATCCACCTTGAGTGGAAGGATTCAGTTGAATTTATATTTCATTGTATATTGTAAAGGGTTATTGCATTACTTTTTAGTTAATTATAGTAATAGCCTTCACCCTGAGAAACTTGGTTCAATAGAACAGCTGCTGATAGAAAGAATCATGCCGACATTTCTTCTGGTTAGTGACTATGCCATAATAATTTCTCACTATAATTATTTTTTGGATAGATTCTCACTATAATTATTAGGCACATTCTTGGCAATCTTTTTGTCCTTTTGGTGCAGCTGCCCTGCTTTAGAACTTACTAGAGGGTGGCTATTTTGTGATTATATGAAAGGAAAGGTCTCTTTAAGAGAATCCAAAGAGTTTGTTGTACCAATTCCTCTATATCGCTGAAAAAGAGCAGCATTCCAAATCAACGGTCAACAAATCAAGATGCAGAACATTTTACTTGATTATGGAATGATAGGAGGGACTAATAACCTATTATACACTAGGATGCACCAAATGATAGCCATGCAATGGAGTTCTTACACTTTAGTCTCAACTCTCAACTCTCAACTTTTAACGAACTTGTCTGCTCCGCTCTAACACCCACAAAGCAAAGATTCTCCCATCCAGAAGCCGGAATACGACATTTAACCGACTTTAAAACAAAGCGCTGGATTAGTAAAGAGGTTAAAACCCTAGGCACTGCACTTGCTGTAAGAAACCCACGATTTTGGAGAGGTGTCAGTGGTGAAAGGAGATGGGATCTGGAGCTGGAAGCTTCCTCAAGGTTCTTCTTAAGAACTTTGATGTTCTTGCTGGGTCGGTTTCTCTTCTCCTCCTCTTCTTCTTTTTTTAAATTCTACTTATTCTCTGCAATCCGATTACTTAACCGCAAACATACACTTGATTTTCAGGAAAGGCAGGATCTTTTTGCTTCTCTAATTCTTTAAATAATTTGTTTCTTTTCTGAAAAAGAAGGTGCTAAAGGGGGTAAAAATAATTAGTTGTTGAGATCAGTCTAATCCTTATTCTTTTCCAAAGACGTTCCTTTTATTTTGTCTCAATTGTTGCTAAAAATAATCAGGACATTATGGTGCTTTCTTTATCAATTTCTTACTTGATTATATATTGAATTTGCAGGCCTGTTGTTAGTCTAGTTTATCCTCTGTAAGTGGCCTCTAATCCTCTTTTTGCATTGTACTCCAGTTTCTATTTTTGGGGCAGGTTGGTTTTTGGCGTAACCTTGGATTAAAATCTTAACTTTACTTTTTGGTCTATATATGTCCGTTTTATTTTCGCAGATACGCCTCAATTAGAGCAATTGAGACCAAGTCTCCCATTGACGATCAGCAATGGCTGACTTATTGGGTTCTCTATTCTATGATTACACTCTTTGAGCTGACCTTTGCCAGACTAATTGAATGGTAAGATATATATATATATATATATATATATATATATATATATATATATATATATATATATATATATATATATATATATATATATATATATATATATCTTTTGCTTTATTAGTTCCTAGTTTTGAAGGTATAAGTTGCATTTTGTGTTTTATGGACATTATTTGCAACCTATGGTGAATTTTGAATAACATGGAAGTTGAATTTCTTTGTTTCCTTTCAGTAACTCGGGCTAACTTTAAAAGCTTTATACTTAATTTATTGTTTCGTTAGTGGCATCTAGCTCTCAATGTCAATAGCCTTTCTCCAGTTGAGAGTCTGATGAGATAATCCTTCTTTTATCATCCAATCCATGGGGAATTGGCTGTTGAGCCAAAGCAATCTCAACCATGATTCTATCCTAATGCAGTCTTCTTCTCGATAGAGTTGGAGTACTAAGGTTCTTGTGCAATATGTGATGAATTATATGGGGTATTCATGTTTAGAGCAAATTTTAATATTGTGTTTTTTAATTTGGGGTGGAGCTGTAGGAAAAGATCAAAGGAGGTGAAGTTCCTCAGATGCGTGTTTGTTGTATTCATCAATGCTTATACGTGTTGCTTAGATTTTCATGATCTGTAAATACAGGTTACCGTTCTGGTCGTATGCAAAGCTCATTGTGACCTGCTGGTTGGTCATACCATACTTCAGTGGTGCTGCATATGTTTATGAACACTTTGTGAGGCCTCTCTTTGTTAACCCACAGCAAACCATTAACATTTGGTACGTCCCAAGGAAGAAAGATGTCTTCAGCAAGCAAGACGACGTTCTGACTGCTGCTGAAAGATACATTGAAGAGAATGGGACTGAAGCATTCGAGAAGCTCATTCACAGGGTATGCAATAGCATCAATAATCAATTTTTTGCGTTCATTTTGGCAGCCAGAACTGAGTCTAAGAGTGAGTAGTAATTGCATTGGATATTATAGATATTACCCAATTTTAATTCTCTGTCCTTGCTTAATTTGCAGGCTGACAAGGCAAAGAGTAGTGGTTACACAAACAGCAGAACTCATAAGTATGGTATCTAGTACATTGCTGGAATGAAAGTAGAGGTGTCTTTACCTTTTGTCTGGTAGCTTTTTAACAGTTCTGTGAATGGAGGATACTGGATGTTTAAAATGTTATTATCTTGTAAATTATAGGTCAGGCCATGGGAAGTAACAAGCACTTGTTAATAATGTTATGCATTTTGTCCTTGTTGTTCTCTTCAACTTGAGATCTTTGAGGTTATTTTGAAATTGATGTTTTAATTTTTTTATAATGGTGATTCATATTGGACTGAGGGTCTTGTATTTAATCTATCGACATGGTTGGCCCAATTAGACAGCTTGGATGGGCGTCCACATCCCTTTTGGGTTGGTTTCATGGGTTTGTTCCAAATTTGCCTCTTGGAAGTTAATTGTAATATGTATTGACGAGGCATCTCTGGTATTTCAATGGAAAGGGGTGGCCACTCTTAATTGATACTGTTAGTGACGTGGCGGGAAAGAATCAGAAATTCAGATTCTTTTTTCGTTTCAAAGTTCAATTCATCAAACAGCAAAATTCATTTACAACCAAAGAAAGATAAATACGGAGGGAGAAGCGAGCCCTCGTCCTGCCCCATCTTAATCTTTCAAACTCTGCAACTCCAATTTTATCTCTTTTTCCCTTTTTCTCTTATCCAATTTCTTCTTCTTTTGCACCGCAAATAAGCTACACATAATCACTGCAATATATATTTGCATCTTTTTTAAAAATTTTGTTGATCATAATCGTAACCGTGGCTGCTAAAGCTCTTGAATCGCTTTATTATTTTTTACCCAAGAGCGAAATTCACCTCGCATTGATAAAAAAAAAAAACGCGAGGCCAATAACGAGGATTACCTTGTGTTAAATCATAATTAAAGTTTGCTTCAATTTATCCCGGTTCTATGCATTATCGTGATTAAGCGTTAATCTGATGATCGATTAGTCAATGTTCATCGACTTATTTTGTGATTTGAATTTTCGATGGCAGAATTATAGGTTTTATCTAAAAGGGAAGTCTTTATTATCGATTAGTTGAGACTGGCCGGTCTTGTCCAAGTGACAATGGGTTGGATTTGATATTGCAATTTGCAATGTCAATGGCTGATTTCCAGAGGAATAGTTTTCCTGGCACGGATATTGCGCAGGTATATCATGCTATTGCCAATAAATTATCTTCATGATACTCTATTGAAGACACAGTTTACTGATTTTTTTTTCTTCTTAGATATACTTTTCTTAAACCATTTGTTTTTAATGGGAGTTCCATGCCGTTTTTGTTTTATGCCATTCTTGGCTGCGTGAATCTGTCTTTGAAGCTTGGATCTTCTTATTAGTTCTGTTTCCAGTTAGGTACTCTGCCATGTCAAATTATACTCTTCCGTTCAACGCTTCAATAGTGTAATATGTATGCTTTTATTTTGTTTGTACAGGCAATCACAGCCCTGAAAAAGGGGGCATATCTGCTGAAGTACGGTCGCTGGGGCAAGCCAAAATTCTGTCCATTCTGGCTTTCTAATGTAAGTGCCAAGTAGCATCATGATGGAAACAGATATTGTTAGCTTTTGGGTTGAGCTTCCGTTACTTGTGCAAGTGCTTTGTATGGCATCAAGATAGGGAACTCAATTGCTTGTGAGTTAGACATAAATGAAAGGGGAACCAAACATTCCATATTTTCCCAGTATTATGCGGCCTTCTTGTTATTATACTCAGACACATGGCTGCACTTGTCATACAAAGACCGAATGAATTAATAAGAGAAATATACAGTTAATATGTTATGCATCCACAATATCTTTCTCATAAAGGAAAATATATGATTGCATAACTCTGCATATATTGTTTCTGCATACTGAAAGTTCATTTGTTTTCACTTCAGGATGCGAGGCTTTTGGTATGGTGTGCTGGCAAAGTGGAGAAGCAGCTTAAGCTGAGCCATGTTACAAAGATCATACCTGGGCAACATACTGTATGTTCTTACAATCTTTAAGAATTCATTTAAAACATTTCCTTTTAGCTTAGGAGTTAAGTCTTTGGCATCATTGAAATAATTATTACAAACGAAGCCAGAGCCAGCAGTCACTACACCAGCTCCTCTCATGGTAGATAAAAAGTGCAAATATTTCTCTTGATTGATCAACTAGCTTCCCCATATAGCTATGCTAACATGTAGATTACTATGGCTCTCTTTATTTTTATAGTGGTTGGATTTATCAACCAAGTATTCCGTCATTTTATCTTCCATATAGCTTTTCAATCCAAGAGAATCATGTCATTGGCAGCTGTTTTATTCTGTTGTGGATGCCTTTGTTGGTTGAACTTCTTCTAGGAGAGGCTGCTGATTTCGGGTTCTTTTTTATGAATTAGGTTTCTTTTTTTTTGTAGCATTTATTACATCAATTCTAGTTAGTTACTTTCCTTTTTGGATTACGATTATTGTCTTTTATTTATAAGAAGCCTAAATTATAGGTTTTCTACTATTGTAATCAAACTTGTCCTATTAAAAGAACAGAAAAATCAATAAAAAAGCCTAAATTAAAACAACAGAACAATCAATAAAAAAAGCCTAAGTTGAATATTTTCAAAAACAGAGTTCTGGAGCGCTCTCTAACGGGGTCCAAGGTTTCAGGCTCCCTTTTATATGCTTGAGTTATTCCCAAAATAGGTGTTCGAAGCACAAGAACAAGATGAGGGGAAATCCATTAACCTGGACTTTCCTGTACATTGCTTTGTGACTTAATCCTGTTTTCATACTCTTAACATATTCTCTGAAATATCTGTTGACTAATGAATATATTACTGTGGTGATTTAATAGCTAACTGGCTTCTATGGTTTGGCAGGCAATATTTAAGCGCTACCCTCAACCTGACAAGGAATATCAGTCATTTTCTCTTATATATGGTGACAGATCCTTGGATGTGGTTAGTGCTTTGTTATCCCTAGTCTTGTGCAGAGACTTCTTCTTTTTAAATATCATACTATATTTTGGGACAGAAATTTCTACTTGATAAAACTGTTCTGTAACCATTTGGAAATGGTATCTAAATTCATTTCTAAAATATCAAAAGCTTCTGACATAGAAATATATCAACTCTATCTTGCCTCCCAAGGTATGCTTGGAATTAAAAAAAAAAATTTGAAGCTTTCATTTCTTTGGAATCATACACAGATATTTGGACACTATGTATTTTCCAGTTCTTACATAGTGTACAACTGTTTGCAAGATAATACCACGTGCAACATAACTATTTGCATCGTTTGAGCATTATGGCAGATATGCAAGGATAAGATTGAGGCTGAGGTCTGGATTGTTGCCCTTAGGACTTTGATTCTTCAAAGTAGCTTCTGCAAACAGAGAAGTGATACAATAAGTGGTGCTAGTAGCCCAAGAAGCCATACACGAAAAAATTCTGCATCAAATGTGTCAAGTGCTAGCAGTGATATAATCTATAAGGTCTTTTTTTTACTGCTGTGTTCATGACAATTGTAAAGTTCTCTAGTTCTTTCCCTGTAGTTCTGACATGTTTTATTTACTACAGGATCCAGAGGACACCCACCCAGTTCTAGTTCCTTATGAGACATCTCCTCAAAATCGACTAGCAAAAGCTTTTTCTGAGGTCCTGTCATTCACTGCAGCAGCACAGGCTTATACTCATGCCGAGTCAGTTGCCAAGTCTATCAGCTCTTTGGCCTCTGGGGTTTTAGATTATCCAATTAATCACATTTCTCCGGTAGATGCATTTCGAATCAGTTCCTCTAGCGCCGCGAGTTCATCAGGCTATGGATCTTTTCATGAAGATATCAATGGTGTGCCTGATATTCTGTTCTGGGGAGAAGGAATTGGCAATGGGCTATTAGGTGGCAATGTGAATGATGTTGAGAGTTCTCCTGCAATGAGAATGGATGCTCTTTTGCCAAAGGCCCTGGATACAACAGTATTGCTTGATGCCAAAATTATTGCTTGTGGTAGGAATCATGCTGTTATTGTGACAAAACAGGGCCATATCTTTAGTTGGGGGGAGGGCAGAGGTGGGAAACTTGGGCATGGAGTGGAGACTGATATTTATCACCCTGAGGTTATTGGTGCTCTCAGTAGATCAACCATTGTACATGCCGCATGTGGGGAATTCCACACTTGTGCTGTAACAGAATCTGGGAATCTTTTTACATGGGGTGATGATAGTCACAACACTGGTCTTCTTGGGTATGGTAATGAACTCAGTTTCTGGATACCCAGAAAAGTAATTGGCCAAATGGAGAGGGAGCATGTATCATTCGTTGCATGTGGATCTTGGCATACGGCAGCTATTACGTTAGAGGGTAAGTTGTTCACATTTGGGGATGGAACTTTTGGTGCCTTGGGGCATGGAGATCGTAGTAGCACAAGCAAACCCAGGGAAGTTGAAAGTTTGAAAGGTCTGCGGACAGTGCAGGTATCATGTGGCATCTGGCACACAGCAGCAGTTGTGCTTAACGAGAATGATAGATCCAGTAGTTTTCTTTCTGGAAAGCTCTTTACCTGGGGGGATGGAGAAAAGGGTCAACTAGGACATGGTGATTATGAACACAGATTAGCTCCATCTTCTGTAGCAATGCCTGAGTGGACAAGCTTTTCTCAAGTTGCTTGTGGGCATAGCATTACTGTTGCTCTAACAGTCTCAGGCCATGTATATGCAATGGGGAGTGCTGATTATGGACAACTTGGGAATCCTTGCAGCATTGGCAAGCTTCCAACTCATATTGATGGTGATATTAGGAACTGTTTCATTGCTCAAGTAGCATGTGGTTCTCATCATGTTGCAGTTCTGAGTTCAGATGGGGAGGTGTACACTTGGGGAAAGGGTAAAAATGGTCAATTAGGCCATGGAGATGTTGAGGACAGAGATATTCCTACACTTGTTAAAGCTCTGAAATACAGACATGTGAAGAACATTGCTTGTGGCTCCAATTTTACAGCTGTTATTTGTCCTCAGATATGGGTGTCCAGTGCTGATCAGTCAATATGTTCTGGTTGCCACAATCCATTTAATTTTAGAAGAAAACGTCATAACTGTTACAATTGTGGGTTGCTCTTTTGCAAGGCATGTCGCCATAAGAAATCACTAAAAGCTGCATTGGCACCTGATCCAAGCAAACCTTCTCGGGTTTGTGATGAATGTTATATAAAATTAAAGGCAAACATAGAATTTAGGTCAAAATTACAACGTCATAAGATCTGGAGAGGAAACATGCATCTCAACTCTAATGAAGTGGCTGAAACAGAGAATCTGGCTTCCAAACCTCCTCACCCACACTCCAGGCTTCCCTCTCCTGATTCATTTAAACAGACACTGGGGTACTATTCACAGCCCAATAAAAGAGTTCAATCATACAAGTGCACGAGAACTGGAAGTATGAACTGGGAATCAACATATGCACATGAAGATTTAATAGAAATGTCCGCCTCCATGCCTTGCTCAAGGTCAGTCTCTCGAGAAAGCTCTCCTTTCTCAAAGAAGTCAAGCCCTACTGATTCACAGCACGGTAAAAGAGTTCAGTCATACAAGTACACTAGAACTGGAAGTATGAACTGGGATCCAAGATTGATACGACCATAGAAAGGGCAATTCATGATGATTTCATCAATCAACATCACAAGCTTAAAGTACTTAGCTTTTGGAAGCAAGCAAAGGAATTGGGTCTAAGTTATTTTGGGCTTATACAACTTTGGGCTTTAATTGTACAAGTCATGTGCCTCATTTAAAAGTCACATGACTCATTTAAGTTGTAAATGTGGGCTTAAGTGTATGGGCTTCTTTTGGGTTTAGTTTTAGTTAGTTTGGTTATTTATTTTAGTCTTTCTTTTGGGCTTTCATTTTAGGCCTATAAGGTTTATTAATTAGTTTTGTTTTAAGTGTGTTTAAGACTTATTTGGGCTTATTTGGCTTGTAAAAGCCCAGAAAATTCGTGTAAGCCCATATGAGCATTTAAATTAGGGTTTTAAAGAGTGATTTAGGGTTAGCCACCTTATAAATAGGCTACCCTAGGTTGTAAACTTCATCATTGAATCAAATCATAAACTTTTGAGAGTTTTTTCTCTTGGCTTAGCCAAATTTCTTTAGAGAGATTGTGAGATTGCTTGCTTTCTTTTCTATTGCATCAATAATTAGATTACTTATCAATCATTTTGATTGTGGCGTTTTCTTATTCTTCTTATCCCGATTATTTGCGTTTCCATTCACGTGTTATTTGGGGGTTCAATAGGGAGGGTATTTGTCTTCTTTGTCTTTTGAAATCAAAGCGTATGTTTAAGGGGTTTCGGATTCTTTAACCTTGGGGTTCCGCATCAAAGATATGCACTTCCGGATTTAATAGGAATGTCTGCCTCCATGCCTAGCTCAAGGATACTCTCTCGAGCAAGCTCTCCCTTCTCAAAGAAGTCAAGCCCTGCTGATTCTCAGAGAACAGCTTCATCTTTCAATAATCTTGCAGAATCAGATTCCTTGCTTGATGACTCGGACTAAAGAAATGGGAGCTTCAGTCAAGAAATAATACTGTTAAGGGCACAGGTAAGATGAAGCATAATTACAGAAGCAGCCAAATATATTATCTTCCTTCATGGATGAAAACATTTTGGTTTTAAGCAAAAATTTTTCAAATTTTTGAAAGCCATGAAAGCTGTATTCTATACCTTTTTTTCTATTGAAAAATACTGAAATTTAATCTATGCTGCTATTATTCACGTCTATTTATTAATCTTCCTTGTACCATTTGAATCTAATATTATTTCAGATACAAACCATAATCTTCCTGTGAAATTGTTTTCCAACTGTCACTATAGATGCAAATATCAGTTCGCATGCATCCTTGTTTGACCAAAATATAATTTGCATTCTTCAACTCATGGAGACATCAAGATATTTTTATTCATTTCAATCACATAAGTTCATTCAATTATTCTTATATGTTCAGATAGGCACTCAGTCATGCATTTGTGCATTACTACCATATTATTTGTTATCATCGGGAAAATTTACAATAGCACAGATCCATGGCTGCAAATCAGCTATATCTTTGAACTAGAATTAATTTACAATAGCACAGATCCATGTCTGCCAAGCGTAATTTAGAGCAAATTATCATTTAATTGTTTCTTTTTTTCATCATGCGACTCTGTGAGCCCTATAATAACTAGCGCCACGCTTCCCAAAACTCATGCTTTATCCTGGCATGTTTACTCGCAGTGATTCTTGCAAGTTTTTTATGGAAAATATAAGATCAAAATGCATTGTTATAGAGCTACAAATGGGAAACAATAGATCGTTGTTAGCTCCTCCCTCTAGGAATAGGGTAGGATCTACAGTAGATGTTGGTGGTTGTTATGCATGATAAAACCATTAACCTTAAAGCTAGAGAATCCTTAGCATGTTGCACTATGGCATAGTGTCACACAAGGCACATTAACTACTGGCATGTCTTCATATTTTGTTAGTGACTAATTATTCTTTCTATAATTCTTCTAATCCAATGATTATTTTCTGATATCCTAAGATGATTCTAATTTTTTTTCAATTATTACATCTCCAGGACTCGTGCTGTAGTTCAGACTAGCAGTGCCATGTTATGTCCCTTCTAAATTCTAAGAGGTGATTAAGTCACTTGCAAAACCTATTTATCTTGCTTATAAGTCTCTACAAATTCTTCTTCTTAATTCATAAAACCTATTTATCATGCTTATCTTATAACCCTTTACAAACTCTTCTCCATTTATAAAGAATGAAGCAAGGAGTTTCCTGTTCAATGAGCAATGACAGTGCCGGGATGGCATGTAAGATATAGGTGGAGGATCTTATTCATGAATCTCAGATCCTTCAAGCATTTGTCAAGGCAACTGGAAGAGAAACAATATAGGACAAGAAAAACAATGCTGCCACTGGAATAATTTCATATCCAACTGCACAGGTGATATTTTCTCTTTGCTCTGTTCTGTAATGCAATGAATTTTAATATTCCAGTAAAAGGAAACATTTCAAAATTTCATTCATGAATTGTTCGATGTTGTTTTTGGTCTGCTCTCATAAAGCTGCTAAAGGTGTCTGCTAGTATTAAATGAAGCTTATGCAGGCAGGATGAGAAACAGAAGTAGGTGATCCCAATTCAGGAACTCATATTGGTGGCCAGTATATCAACAACCTATGAGAGGCATTTAGCCTGTATGTCTTAATGGAAATCTTATTCATTTTCGCATTTCTCCAGAAAGATATGACAAAAAAAAAAAAGATCTCTCTGATGCGATGGTAATTAGATCCATACTCAAATACGTTTTTTATGTGAAAAATATGAATAAAGAAGTGTTTGCTTGCCCCACAAAGTTACCTTCAATACTTTTTTGGCAGAGATATGGACAAAGAAGTGCTTGCTTATCCTGCAAAGTTACTTTCAATAATTTTTGGCTGAGATATGGACAAAGTAGTACTTGCTTATCCTGCAAAGTTACCTTGAATTCTTTTTGGCAGACAATTCAAATTTGGATTAGCTATTACTCCCTCCGATTCATAAGTATCCACTTTATCTGTTTCACCAAGATTAAGAAATTCATTAATTACTGTAGCATTTTACTAATTTGCTCTAGCAAAATAAAGAGTGATTAATGAGCAAGTTGGTTGAAAAGAAAAAGTTTTAAATATTACTTCTATTTTGAATATTGAACAACTACTTATTATAATTGGAATAAAATATCCAAATGTACTCTATTTTTGGTCGGTGAATACTTAATTGTGGATACTATTTTTAAAAAGATGGACACTTATTTGTGAATGGATAGAATATTATATTTTCTATCTTTGTATAGAGATATGGGGTGATGATTAATTTTATTTTAAAAGCATTTTATGAGTTTTTTTTTTTTAAATTTGAGAAATAAGAATAGGAGAAAGAAACTGCATCCAGAAAAGACAACTTTTGTTTTTTATGGCTGTCTGAGGAACTGGCATAAGATGCAGGGCAGTTTGTCCCTTCATACAATTAACATTACACATGTTTATGTTAAAAATATATCGTGATGGGTTACAGCTTGGAGGAGGGAAACGACCAACTGAATATGTTTCTTACTTTCTCTATATGGTTCTTGCATGAGCAAAACCTAGGAGGATCACCTGATCTTCATCAACCCCTTTACCAAATCACTAGGAAAGGGAAGACAATTTAAATCCTTCCTCTCCATCTTGATTGCTTTAAATAAAAATGCTTATGGTGAATATAACTTACTAAGGACCTGGTGTTATTTTCATCTCTTGCAACTTGGATGATCCTGTGATGGTAGGAACATGTCTGTCTTTCTTTTCTAATCTTACATCAAATTGGAGGAAAAGTAGAATGGTAGGACCATAACATTAAGCCAGACTTTTGAATGTTGATATGAATTGCAAGTCTAAGTTTCTACTTGGTTTCAGCATCAGGAAGCATAAGCTAGTAGTTGTATGATGATATTTGGATGAAAAAACAAATATACGATGAGATACTTTGTGTCGTTATACATGGTTCTGAATTGAAGGATTGCTACACGCAGTAAACAGAAATACAAGCATGCAGCCCACGAAGAGGAATGTGAATGTTGGGAATTTATTTGATCCTTTTCTTTCCTGTCTTATAGTATTCTTTGGATTATAATGACTAATTCCAATTTCTTTTTTTTTCCTTTTTAATTGGCAGTTCAAGGATATCACCAAAATCACACCTGAACAGTGCATTGCAAGAAGAAGGTCAGGCCAACTTGCTTGATTGAGATCTCTTTCTCTAGAACTGAGCCTGCACAAGCAGCCCAACCTATTTGGAGTATAACCCTTATCATAGCAAGATGGTAATTCCAAATTCTAAAAGTAGAAGCGAGAAGAGATCAGAATACAAGATGAGGATAATGAAAGACAGGCTTAGCATGTATGGTACTCCTCCCTTCTTTGCTGCAGCTTTCAATTCAGGTGCATGTACTTCATGTCCCTTGAGCCGTGGCTAGTTGCTTTAAATTTATTTATATTCAGACAGTTTCACATTAAATGGTAAAGCGTGTAGATTGAGGTGATGAAATCATTCATTTCTCACAGAAAATCTTAAATATGGAAGAATTTATCTGGTGAGAGTGCATTTCACTCTGAGTTCAACAAAGGGGGTATTTTTTCTGGTCTTATACTTGCTCATCTTCCTTTAGTTTTATCTTTCATAATCTTTTATTCTTTCTTCTCTGGCCCTTGTTTCTTGTGCTAACAGTTTAATTTGAAAAAGAGGAGAAAACTTAATGCAAGTGGTGCAGGATTCTTCTCTTTTCATTTCGTATTCATATTAAATTCTGGTAATGTAAAATTTTTATGATAGTGGGATTGACTAAGATTGGGAGGTCTAAAACCTTGAACTGAATATCTGCTAGTCTGGCGCTACACATTGCATGGTTTCTTTTAGCTTAATTAAATTTAAGTTTCTGAAAAAGCAAGATGATCTATAAACTTCAGTTTGCCTAGTATGATAGGCAGTTGGGCTCTTTCTAAAAGCCAACTCCCAGTATCAAGAATCATCATTTCAAGTGCATCGTTGTTCGCATGCCTGTCATTGGCTTTGCAAATCGACTTTACCATTGTTAACATGTCAACTTTCTGAAACCATCTTTCCCATCTTGTGTTTGTAGTATCTTATATATATATATATATATATATATATATATATATATATAACCCTCCAAAATTCATTGGCCTAACTAATCTGAACTTACGTTGGAATAGCCCACAAAAGAGACAAAGTGTTCCGAGAATTTAAAAATACTACATACCCAAATCCAAGACTTAATCTGGAGATGAAACCCCCATCATCTAAAATCATCTCTTTAGAATTTAAATCTTTTTAAACACATTATCTGATTTTTCCATGGCTGAGAACATAATGACACAGAAGTGGAGAAATTAATGGAGTTCCAACACAAAATCATGAATATGGTATTATTGAAATCTTATTGATTGCCATTAGCTTTTAGAAGGTTCGCACTTTGCAACTGGTAATATTTGAAATTCCTTTTGCTTGTATCTTGATTTTAGTATAAATTTGCCTTAAAGGACTATATCACCACAGCAAGGCAGCTACTATAGCTGTTGCCGAATGTAGAAAAAGAAATGAAAAGTCTATTTTCTTGTGTTTATATGCTTTCTGGCATTGTATATAGTCTGGGGAACTCTTTCTTATTCTGGGAAAGTCTTGAGCATCTGAATTTCTTATACTATTTTAATGAATCTTTTCCTCTGGATGGCTGGGGATGAATCTCCCTATAGCAAAAATATAAGCTGGTAAAAAATCCATATTGGACCAATTAAATTCAAGCTTTAATGATTAGACTACAAACCTATAAGCCTCAATTTAATTAGTCTTATTACTTTAATTTTCAGACTGCTTTTTTTCCCCTGTAAGCATTCAAGATGAGTTATTTGTTCCTTCTCCATTATAGTCTGATCTTATTGCAAACTCTGTGGTGGATGAGATTGAACTTGAGGAACAAGGGTGAACACATCCCGAATGGATATCATTTCTGTAATCGCCAGTTGCCATTTTCTTGTAGCGGAGAACACTATTCTTTTCATTATTATTTTATTTTTTGGAAACTATAAGCATGTGACTAATATGCCAATTAAATAAAAACAATCGCAATGACTTCTCGCACCATTCTGCGCAAGTGGGAAAAGCACCAGAGCCATGAACAGGCAGCGTCAGCTAACACTATCTTCCCATTTTCGTATTTTAATATTTTTAGGCACACAAGTTGCAATTAGGATATTTCCATTAATCCCCATTTAATGGATTCACAATCCAATATAAATTCCTTATGCCACCTTTAGATTTCACTGCAAAACAAATCATGCATTATGGATACCAATTTAGCTACTCAATTTTTACTCATCACCTGTTTGTTCTTTTCATATCTACAAATTTTTACGCCCTGTTTGGGTGACCAAAATCTCGATGTTAAATGCATAGACTCAGAGAGAAAAGCACTTCTCGATTTCAAACAGGGCCTTGCCGATCCTTCTGGTAGGCTTTCCTCTTGGGAAGGTAAAGATTGCTGCAAGTGGGATGGGATCAAATGCAATAATCAGACTGGCCATGTCACCCTGCTTAATCTTCGAAATACTTACCCCTTAATCCATGGCGGAGTTGGTGATCAATCAACTTATGAAAGATCGTGTTTGGGTGGTAAGATTAGCCCTTCTTTAAGCTATTTAGAATATTTAAGTTGTATAGATTTAAGCTAGAACAATTTCAAAGGTGCTCAAATCCCTGAGTTCTTTGGGAGTTAAAAAATTTAGAGTATCTTAACCTCTCTTTCTCATCATTTGGTGGAGATATTCCAGCTCAGTTTGGGAACTTGTCAAGCCTTCTATATCTTGACCTCTATGCAGATACATTTAGCAGGACGGGTTCTTATGAGCTACACACCAATGATCTGCATTGGCTCTCAAGTCTTTCTTCCTTGAAGTACCTTAACTTGGGATTTGTTAAACTCAATGGAGTAGGAGCAGATTGGTTCCAACCTATTAATATGCTTCCTTCTCTCATTGAGTTACGCTTGCATTATTGTCAACTTCAAGGTCTTCCACTGTCAGTGCCTTCAATTAATTTCACCTCACTTTCAGTTCTTGATTTATCTGACAATTCTTTTAATTCTCCAATCCCACTATGGTTGTTTAATCTTACTAGCCTTACACAGCTTCATCTCGTGTGGAACTTTTTTAATGGCCCCATTCCTAATGAATTTGCAAGATTGAAATCCTTGCAAGTCCTTGACTTGTCCAATAATTTGGATCTTGAAGGTCAACTTCCCAGATCTTTTGGAAGTCTTAGTAAGCTGAAGTTCTTAGATCTTTCTGTCAATTCTTTAAGTGGGGAAGTTGATGAGTTTTTCCTTAGTTTTTCTGATAATCCAAATAATAGATTAGTGTCGCTGTACTTGAGCTCTAATTCTTTATCAGGTGAATTGCCTGAAACATTAGGTTTGATCAAGAATTTGGAATATATTGTGCTTTCTGGGAATGCTTTCTGGGGTGCAATTCCAACGTCTATAGGAAAGTTGTCATTCTTGAAGAAATTGGACCTCTCTTATAACAAGATGAACGGAACAATTCCAGAAAGTTTTGGCCAACTTTCGAGGCTTGTTGATTTAAACCTTGTGTCGAACTCCTGGAAAGGAATTCTGAATGAAGTCCACTTGATGAATCTCAAAAGCTTGCAAACTATCCGTTTAACAACAGAACCAGATAGGTCCTTAGTCTTCAATGCGTCACATAAATGGGTCCCCTTCTTTAGGCTAAAAACCATCCAACTCGAAAACTGCCAAGTTGGTCCTCTGTTTCCTCTGTGGCTTAGAGTCCAAAGTGAACTTGCCTTTGTCATCCTAAGAAATGTTGGAATCTTTGACACCATACCTCAGGAATGGTTTTCAGAACTTTCTTCTCAAATCACATACTTGGTTCTGTCTAATAATCAGATTAAAGGAAAGTTGCCAAACCAATTAAAATCTCCGAATTTAAGATTCATCGATTTGAGTTCTAATCAATTCGATGCTGATCTCCCACTTTGGTCTAATAATGCAACTGAAGTTAACCTTCAGGATAACTTATTTTCAGGATCTTTGCCTGAAAATATTGGTGGACTAATGCCAAGGCTGGAAAAACTATATCTTTCTTCAAACCATCTTAATGGTGCAATTCCATCATCATTTTGTGATATTAACAGTCTGCAAGTTCTTTCCCTTAGGAGCAATCGACTTTCAGGAGAAATTCCAAATTGTTGGTCCCATTCATTCATGCTTTGGGCTATTGATGCATCAAACAATAGCTTAACTGGTCATATCCCAACTTCATTTGGTTTGTTACCTTCCCTCAGTGTTCTATTGCTTAGTAACAATAATCTTGACGGAGAGATCCCTTCTTCCTTGCAAAATTGCACTGGATTAACAAGCATCGTTCTTAGAGGAAATAAGCTTTCAGGAAGCCTACCTTCATGGATGGGAGAAAGATTATCTTCCTTGTTTATGTTACAAATTCGTTCGAATTTTATCAATGGATCAATACCGCAAGAGTTATGCAATCCAAGAAATTTGCGCATCTTAGACCTTGCGGATAATAAATTGTCAGGGGCTATACCGAAATGTATTTCCAATCTGACAGCCTTAGCCAATGACAATAACGGCGAAGTATTCCTGCGGCTACTAATGATTGCTACGAGAGGAAGAAATCCTGAATATGGCAGCATTGTTTCAGCTATCAATGGTGTGGACCTGTCAGGGAACAACCTGACAGGAGGTATTCCAGATGAGTTAACTAAGCTCCGAGCATTACGAATCTTGAAACTATCAAGAAATCAACTAAGTGGAACGATCACTGAGAAGATTGGAGAGCTTCAGGAATTTGAAACACTTGATTTGTCATACAACCATCTTTCTGGATCCATCCCTCAAAGTTTGGGTTCGGCAAATTCCTTGAAACACTTAAACTTGTCGTACAATAACTTGGAAGGAAAAATTCCTTCAGGCCTCCAAAAATTCAGTGACCCATCAGTTTTTGTTGGTAATCCATCACTATGTGGAGTTCCTCTTCCAAACAAGTGCCCAGGAGGTCGTAGATTCTTGTAGGAAAATCATGCTGCTGCACGCAGATGCCAATGAAGCGGAAAAAATGTTAGTTCAATGTTGGCTTGAGTTGCTGAAATTGTAATTTTGATGTACTAATGCTTTTACTGTATAATATGAAGTGTGACATCAATTTTATATGTTATATTATTTCAGATAATTTTGCTTCTTTTTCCTTGTATGCTTTATTGGGAAATCATTTTTCTTGTTTTTGAGCTGAGAATTTTCTTGTCCTTCACCAGACTGATATAATATATGTTCTGAATTTATTTTCTTACAAATAAATTTCAGCCTTATTCATAGTTTATTGGTTGTTAATTTTCTTTTGTGTTCTATTCTTAATTACAGAAGATTGTTAACGACGTTTGAAGTTACATGTCACGATAATATGTGTGATTTTTTATTTATTAATAATTGAATGTAACTTAAATTATAAATTTATAATTTCATGAATAATACTATACTAATTAAAAAAATCAATAATAAAATACATTGCATAAAAGAAATCATATTCATTATTATATGATAATTAGTTAATTAATTATGAATCTTAATATAACGCAAGGAGGCACTGATGTTGCTTTTCTCAAAACGTAATTAGCATTGTTAGATAGGGATAACGGGTACACCGGAATTGTAATTAGCATTGCTAATCAGAAAATGTTTTGATTTTTTTTTTTAACTATGCAAGCAATAATATGCTTGTTAGGTTGCAAACAATCACCCCAAAAATGTGCAACCATAGTTGGATCAAAAACAATTAAAAAAAAAATTAGCACCAAATTGAATCAAAAATTAAAAAAGTAAATTTATTTATGATCCAACAGTTGGTTGTACGATGCACAAATCTGTAGGGTAGTAATACTCTAAAAATAAAAATTAAAATAAATTAAAATAAAAAAATAAAAAGTGACGGTATAAGCCCCTATCATTAAGCAATCAGTAATTGCTAGAATTCAAGATAACCTAGCTTGCAAGGGCATGAAACACAAAAGGCTACATTTATTTTCATTAAACACAGTTTTAAGAACATTACTGCATACTGACAAAGATCACCAAATATCCTGGGATCAGATGCAAGCAAAAGCTTCTCTAAGAATACCCCGAAACTGTAACTTACAAAGGAAACATATTCATAACTACTCAAAATTCATTTTCTGCTTCTACTTCATCACCATTCATGATTTGGTACAAATATTCCTGTGCTTCTTCAAGTGCAGATTCGTTAGCATCAGCAGCATACAATATCTTCTTAATAGCAACGGCCATCTGTAAAGATATCGACAAAAGGCATAAAATGAATATAAGTACAGCATATTTGATAATTTGATATGAATATATGTACGGTATTCTTTTCTCTAGAACTCTTACCGGGACATCCTCCAAATCAGGAGTTTGACAGAGTAGTTCTATGTCTCGTAATTTCGCAAAGTAAAAATCTCTTTCTTTTTCTAAATGGTCCACTGAAAGCTTGAGATCAGTAATCTGCATGCACAAACAAACATCAATACAGCGTAAACTGTTTATATTTCTCAAGTCCTAGAGAAGGACACCAATCACAAAAATATGAAAGTAAAAATGTGGCTTTTGAGACAGCATCCAGGAGATACGAAAAAATTTAATTACAGCACTAGCTAGCAAAAATTTTGAACAAGTGAAACAGATTAAGCAAGACTATCCACATTGAAGGACACCAAATGATCATAGACACAAAAGCCATGTGAAATAAAACCACGTTCTCAAAATTATAGCTGGAAAAAGAAGGCCTAACTATGGATACCTCCTTGGACAAATTTTGAACTTCAATTGGAGAATTAGCTCCACCTCCCATTGCACCTCCTTTCCCTTGCTTTAGCCCTGCAGTGATGAGCAACAGAAAATGATAAGCAGGACAGAAGGAATAAAATAAAATTTTGGGCACAACAAATATATTTTACATTACACACTAACCAGATGATTTACTCAGACTAACTGCCTCACCAGAGGCTGAATTACGCATATTGTTTGATTGCAGTGATTTTGAAGTCTTCAGACATCCCCTGTTGCTACGGTCTTTTCCGCCCTTAACTCTCCGCTCAACAGGGTTATAATTCCTATGAGAACCAAAGAGTATGCAAAAACTTACATTCAAGATTAACATTTACAAAAACAACCGTGGAAGAGTAAACAAGCAAAAAGAAGACCAAAGAGAAAGCAGTACGCACTCATTCATGATGCCACCATTAACAGAATCACAGTATCGTTTCAACCATTGTAAAAATTCTAAGTTGTCCAAAGGTCGGCCCTTAACAAGCCTGTTAACTTCAATATGCTGCATATACCAAAAAGAAAATGAACATCAATCAAAATATAATGTTATTCTGACATAATTTAACAAATTCTGTTTCCAAACCCATCCTAAATCACTGAGAAGATAACAGACAAACAAGCAAATCACATGTCAACAATAGACACAAACAATCCTCACAATGTCATCTTGATCGTAGTGTCATACCACAAGCAATGGTGCAGATAACAACATCAAAATTTAATATACCGCCACACAAACAGATGCTTAGCAACGTTTTGAGTTCACTTCTACCAAATGTAGTTGCATTATATTTCAATTTCCAAGCTCGAATTGATAGAAGTTCTCCAATTCAAGTCTTCTTTCCCAAAGGTGCCTGCAAACAGTCTGGGAAAGACAATGCCAGCTTAATGGTTGATCCACCAAGGAATCAATAGACCAAATAAAATGATGGACAAGAAAATGTAGCACCACAAAAATACAGGAATGAAGTAATCAAATTTGAAAGTTCCTACAGATAGTAAATAGATTCTCCTCTTTGATCTATTATATAACTTCCTAACGTCAATTCACTGATGAGTTCAGGGCTTTGTCCAAGACATGAAATTGAGCATTAAAATGATCGAGCACAGAATGACTAACAAAAATAGCTCAAAATTAAAAGAACTGGAATTACCTTTTCAATTTTCAACTTGTTAAATACATCCTGCAGAACCTTGTAATTTTGGATCATATCATATTCTGTCTTTGCATCAAAGTTCACCTGTGATTTATGACATATAACTTAAGGAAAAACTATTACATAAATAATTATATTACATAAAAAGAAAGATTGATGACATGACAAGCTCGTCACCTTGTGCATGGGAACAACTCCTGGATAAGTCATATCCATCATTTGACACTGTACAGCACCGGATGCAGCCTAACCAAGTGATTGGTATATGAAATGAGAAAGAGAGAGAGAAGGTGTTAAGGACCTCAATGTTGAAAGATATTCTAAAAAATAATAAAAAACTATCATGCCAAATCCATTTCCATCAGTACTCTGAGTGCCATAAAACTAGCCTCCAACATAAACACATATCCAAAGAAAAGCATGTCACAACTTGACACACCTATAACTAAACCCTAAATCTTGAGAGGGAGAAAAGAAGGAAAAATCGAGCAGAAGTTAACAACATAAATACTTACAATTACAAAAGTCAACAGGCAACTAGACAAAGCTTATTATTTTATGTGCTGAACATTAGAAAAATCAGCAATACTTAAAAAATTCATCTAACTAACTTCACCTTTCTCACAAATTTCTGCCACAATTTCAATGTTAAATTCAATTTCTGACAGTTAGAATGTTTAAGAACAGGACTTTGTATGCAAGGCATTGATAATTTATTATTCAACAACATGCACGGGGGCATTGGGAGGATAGAAATTAAAGAATGCCTTGATTGTATTAAACACCCTCGCTTCCACTAGACCACCGCCAAAATTACTGCCAATAACCAAAATTCAAGTAAGATAATTAAAGTAGAAGAAAAACATAACCCCTAAAAGGAGGGAAAAAAATTCTAATCTTTGCCTCGAAAAGAAAACTGCGAGGTTGCAGATCAACATTTAAAAAATAAAAAATAAAAAAGGAGGTTCAAAAAACGCCTTTTTCTGTAAAACAGAACCCCTTTCACAGCAAAATTTTATACCAAAACACTTTCTTTTAGAAAAAAAAAAAACACTAATGCATGTCCAAAATCCCTAAAATTACACAGGGATCACAGCCCACAAACTATCAAATTACATACAACCCCAAAATTAAACAGCCAACAAGAACACAGCGCACAACATAAATCCATAAAAACCAAATGAATCAAAACGCAAATGGGCAATAAACAACAAAACAAATGCTTCTAAAGAGGAAAACCTCTTCAATTCGAGAAAGATTGAGCTGAAGCCGATTGTTAATCCAAGTTAAAATCTCATTCCTTCCAACAAAATAAGCACTATCCATCATCCCTATATTCGATGCCATTTCCTCTTGTCTATTCACTTTCTTCTGCTTCCTGTCTCTTCTATTACTTTGTTTGTCCCACAAAAACCCAAGTTTGTCCTCTTCGTATAAGGGAAACTGAACTCAAAAAGGACAAAACTTGGAGACGGGAAAGAGAGGACAAGAGAAGAAATGGGGAAGAATGTGAAGATGTTTGGATGCAGTAAAGAAGAAGAATGAAAGAGGAGAGCTTGAAATTAGGGATTCTTAATTTTGAAATTAAACATGAAGCGTTTGATTTGAGATTAAACTGAAGAGTTTGCAGAGGAAATGAATGGTGGGAAAGAGCTATGGAAGCAAATGGAACAAAAATGGCTGGCAACAACCGTCCCTTATAATGTGGTTTTTCTTTATTTTAAATTAATTTTCTTAACGTACATTTTTTAACCAATTAACCTCTTAATCCCTTTTTTAGAGCAAATTAATCGCCTCCAAATTTTGTTACGCACCAATTCTTTGATTTTTAGAAAATTAAATATTTATTATCTCAAAAATTGTAATAATCGTGATATTAATATGATAATATTATTTAATCCTTAACAATAAAAATTTAATTTATTCTATCAAAAGAATATAATTTATTTACAATAAGCAAATTATGCATTATTGACATTTATTGAAAACGAAATCCAGAATTTCATTTTCAATGAAATCATGAAAGAAGATTGCTTTGTATTTTTGTAGTTTTAATATAAATCTTTTTATACGAATTATAATAATGTTGTGGATTCATATAAATTAGGTGGGAGAATGAATTTATTGAATTAAATGGATTAAACAAAATGGGCATGGCATCTAATAGAAAAATATATATATGAAGGTCACGAGAATGGATATTCTTTTTTATCTTACAGTGCTTTTGTTTTCATAAGATTAACATGTAATTATCATTGGTTTATTAATCGCACGTAACAGTAAGTTGGGATTTGATATATCGATGGGGCCCATAGAGGAGGATCTCTCTTGCTGAAAATTCATCTTGAGATGAGCATCTGCAGCTGCTTTTGCAAGCTAGAACTAAAAACTGTATAATTTACTTATAAATAAATTTTATATAAATTTAACTTTTATTTAAAATGTTAAAATTTAAGTGTGGATTTCAATTATATTTTTTATTTTATATTTGAAATAAATTTAAAATTAAAATTCAATTGTCATTTTATATTAAAAATTAAAATGTTATTAAAATTATAATATTATAAGAAAAATAAAATCATAGTATCACAATTTTTCAAATTAAATAAATATTTCAATAAATATTTATATATATAATTATTTAGTATTCGAAATTCACCCATCTGATTAATTTCATTATTGAAATAAATATGAAAAAAATAAAAAAATAATATTTTTTATTGATATTTTTATATCAAAAAGTATTCTAAGGAGAAAAGGAAGAATAAGAAAAAATTGAGAGAAAGAAGAAGGAACCAAAGAGAAAGAAAAAGGGTAAATATATCTCTAGCCCTTCAAATTTGTCTATAAAGTTATTTTTGACACTTAAACTATGAGAATGGTCAAATAAACTCTCAAATTTTGATATTTGGCTAAAGGTGTATTTTTGTCCTTTATGTTTATCCAAAAATGCAACTTTGCCTCCAATATTTTTGTTGGGAGATTTATAGGGGTGTTCAAAATCCAACCATACCGAACAACACTAATAACCTGAACCGAACAAGAAATTCGGATAGGGTTATTAGGGTTGTTAGGATAGGGTAGAGTTGAAAATTTAGGATTTGTTTGGGTTCGGAACATGTTAAACCCTCATTAATCCGAAAAAGCAATCAATCCTCTCCAAAACGCATCGTTTAGAATATTCGGGTTGGGTTGACCCGACCCAATTTTTTTTAATAATTTAAAATAAAAGAAAAAAGTAAATTTAAATTTTAAAAAAATAAATTCGGATGGGGCCCGAAATTTCGTGGGTTATTCGAGTAGGTATCCGAATTATTCATAGAATAGGGTAAGGTTGAAATATATGAAATAGGTCGGGTTTCGGGTTATTTGTGTTCGGTTCGGGTTGATCCGAACCCGTCCAATGAACACCTCTAAAGATTTATGACCCTTATATAATGAAAATGGAAAAAATTTATCACTGCAGCCCAATCCAGTTAATTTGACTAAAATTTCATTAATGGACTGATGATGTATAAAAAAATATCATGTATCAACGTGTCATTAGACACGTCATTATACAGGTCGCGGCATGTGAGGAGTAAAAAAATTACCCTTCTTCCTCCTCTCAATCTCATCCCGATTCTCACTTTCTCCTTCTCAAACCTGTAGATCTCCATTCTCATTCTCTCATATATTCTCTTTCTCTATCCCACAACTGCTCCACGGTACGTCTTCTTCTCTCTCTTTTCATTTTCTACTTTTGAAGCTCATTTTTCTTCTAGGAGTTTGCAGATTTGCAAATTATGCCCAATTTTGCATTGAATTATGGATTTTAGTGGTCACTGTGATTGAATTTCTTCGCCTATTATGGCTTTTCCTTTGTAATTGTATTGCTAAGTTTTTTTTTTTCAGGAGTTCTGTGGCAATGTTTCTATGCTTTCAGTTTTAGCTGATGCAGAATTATTGAGCTTAATCCAGCACGGATAGTCTGGTGTGTCATCGTTTGACTGTCTTATGCGACCTTAATTAGGCTTTCAGATATAATTCTTTATTATATATATTGCTTATTCAATTTAAAAATAGTTGAATAATTGAAGGAGCTTTGTCTTTTTCTTTCTTTCTTTTGCATTTGGCTTTGCGGGTGAATCTTTTTTTTTTTATTTGTCATTCAAAGAATTGTTACTGAAGAAACGGAAAAAGAAAAGAAAACTACCCATTGGAATTGGATGGGTAATAAGCTCAGGAGGAGGAGACAAATGGTGGATGAGAGGTATACGAAGCCACAAGGCCTTTATGTTCACAAAGATGTGGACCATAAGAAGCTAAGAAAGCTCATTCTCGAATCCAAGCTTGCACCATGTTATCCATAGGTAATAAGTGCTGCAATGATCACGAAGAATACCCGATTTTCTTCTTGGTCTGTATTGACGCCATTCTTTTTGTGTTGTTATTTTCTTTTTCTTTTTTTCTTTCATCATTTCTGTTATGCTTGGATGCTTGAATAATCAAACAAAGATAGAACAAAAAGAGTTGATTCTTGTTGGAAAAATAGATCTCAGATACATATTTGAGAAGGAGAAAGCGAAAATCGAGATGAGATTGAGAGGAGGAAGAATAGCAACATTGCACTTTTGGATAAATGAGGGGTAAAAATGCACCTTTAGCCTTAATATTTTTAAACAACATTTGTTGACATGGCAACAACTGTGATATAAACAAAAATGGTGGCGCGTGAGACTATGGAATACCTATTATCAACGGTATTTCACTCTTGTAATCAACTTGGCTTCGGTAGCCTCTTGAACAATAGGGACACGGTAAAAAAAAAAATAGTAGTCCAGCAGACCAACAACAACAAGAAACCCAAAAAAAACTAGTAAAAGCAGCAACCCATCAACCCAAAAATAAAAATATAGCAAAAGCAATTAATCAAGGAGATCAAAACAAAAACAGCTACATGATAAAAGCAATTAATCCGACAGTGTCGAAATGTTGAGAATGAAATAAAAGTCTTCATCAACTGCAAGCTTATGAATGTTAAGTCCATCTGTAATATTTCTATTGCAAGCCAATAGATGATGAAAAAATTTGAGACATTAGCATTGTAAATCTTTGGCCAATTAATGAACTAATTACTCATCCAATTGTAATTAGACAACCAAAAATAGAAAACTCAGACCAATAGGGAAGCAAATAGAGCAAACACCAAAATTAAACTTAAAAAAGAAAACCAAATGGCTTTGATTTTATTTTCTAGGCCTCACTTGTTTCACTCATTTTACACCGAGTACTTGAATTAATTAAATTATAAACACCTATACTTGTTTCTCTTAACACTCCCTGAAGAAGAATCATCACCTCTTGTCGTCTCCATTACAGCTTTCAATGCTTCTTGGATTGAAATTATACAATACTATGGTTGTTGTTGCTCATTGCTATCGTTTGATAAATCTTCTTATCTAGCAAATTTTTGTAACATCCCGAATCCTAGTTACCCGATTACCGTCAGTCAATCCAATTTTAAAGATGACCCAATGAAATAAAAAATGAATTAATAATTATTAAAAAAAAAAGAAAGAGAAAACAACAAATTTTGAAATCTCTACAAATATTTGGAATAAAAATAATCTTAGCCACACATTTACCCAAGAAATAATAATTGAAAGACAGTAAAAAGAAAAGAGAAGGGGAAGATGGAAAATCGAGGAAGGGACAATGAGGGGGAGAGCACGGGACAGGCGTTGCCACCAACCACAGGCGTTCTTGTCGACGATCTTCATGCTGCCATTACCTCTCACCACTGACCACCAACGCATCGCCACCTCGTCCACTAGTAACGACGTCGTAACTCCCCCATCTCATTTTTTTCTTCCATTAGTTGAATCTCCTTTCCTTTTCTTCCGGCGATCAACGATATGAGTAAACCAGTGAGTCCCCTAAAGTAAGGCGAATATTCCGGTACCCTTCGTTCTTGCCCACTCATCGGCAATGAGTGGATCAGAGAAAAGAGGCCATCGACTATTTTGGTGAGATCCTATCCAAACCAAATGGCGGTTGAGCATGTGAAAACCGACACTGGGCTTTCACCGACATCGGCTACCTTTAGGTGTTCACGGATTCACATCGGTAAGTGATAGCACTTAGATCAAATAAGAATATTAATGGTTATGTTTTCAGAGTTCTTTAACCACAAACAAACAATCAAGATAGGAAGCAATTGTATTGATGAATAATCTCGAATACAGTAGTACTTTCTTAGCAATAAAACTGAGAAGTCATTACAATCAAACTTAACAACACAAAGAAAATGGTAAAAAGCAACAATGGCAAGGGCACAAGACCCGTTACCCCCAAAGTAGAAAGGATCACCCTCTATCCTACTCCTTTTTCAAAATAACAGTTAAAGACATGCCATCCCCATGAGCTGAAAACAATATTTATTAATACTCTCTCTTCTTCTTCATGCGTATCACCCTTCCTCCAGCTCGGCAGCCTCTTTTTCCTTCATGGGCTTGCTGTTCCTTTGTGTGTACACACTCCATGTTTTGGGCCTTGGGGCCTGCCCATCATTTCCTGGATCACTATCTTCATCATTGCCACCGGGTGGGGAAACAGTCTTGTCCTCAAGACTGAATTGAGGAAAGTGGTGGAGAATTCCTCCATATTTGATGATTGTAGGCATAGCTGAAATACAACTAGGGCTGACCGCATGTACGCCCTCTGGTTCCAGGCCTTCAGGTAGAGATGGAAAGACTTGAACCACCCCAAAGGACTTCTTCAACAATGTCACCTGAAGCGCAGAGTGTTCCGGCTTATAAGCGATCGTTTTCGCAATATCCAAGTCACGTACTCGAATTTGATGATAACCCGACTTGAGATCGGGTTTGGTGAAAAATTTTGGTTGATTGCGATATGGGTGGAAGCACAGCAATCCCTGTCCAAATTGGAGAGTAATAGAGTGCTCTACTGTCTTCTTAGGAGGCAATCCTTCCATTTCAAGAAATACCGAATTGTGCCTCGTGAGCAGAGCAGCCATTGGTCTTTCATGGTACTCGGTCAAGTGATTCAAAACATCCGGGAAGTCCTGATTTCCCAACACTGCCAGCTGCGATGAAAAGTTTGAGGATGGTTCAATTTCAGCAGCTGAAAGTACTTTCTCTTTAGTAACTAAATTAGGATACAAGCTTGTCAAAGCAGCTAGGTTTTGTTCCCCTCCATGTATATTTGCACCCTCCACAAATATTTTTTTTGTTCGGTTGGAACCAAGAGCAGCAAGCATATGTACAACTTCTTCAGGTGTTAATGGTCATAGGTCTCCTGACCTGAGTTTTACAAAAGAAGGTAGCCTCTCTGTCTTCATAAGAAGTGTCAATGCCAGGGAAAAGATTTCACCGTATGCTTCCAATTCTTTTTTCTCTCCTTTACCACCATCATATTCGCACCATGAATGTGTTACCATCTCAATTTCAATCCCCAGATGAATTGTTAGTTTTCTTGAAACTTTCCCATCGTGAACACCTCCTTTATCTTTCATATTTGACTCTGTATAAGGTCCATCGAGATGGGTTTGGAGGAGTAAAACACCAGTTCGCTGTATTTTGAGAACGAATTGCAGTGCTTGAAAGTTAGACCTACAACGAAGCCTCTGATTTCCTAACACAAACACTAGCTGGGGCGAGATGACAGTGGGTGTTGTTCCACTGTTGACCAACATTAACGTGGAAAGTGGAGTGTGTTGTTTGGTTGTAATGCCCTGTAACTGAACTACTTTTCCTTGTTCAACAAATTTTAACCAACCCGACACCCAATTAACAGCAACATTCCCTAGAGTGCTTAACCATTCAACCCTCGGTATCGACTCCAACCCTCCTAAATATGTCACTAGGGCATAAATGAGGCCATGGTAGCCACTTGTTTGAATAGAAATTCCCACACATTTTGTATCCACCCCAAACAAGTTTCCATCCCTATGTCTAATTCCAAAGGTTTTAATAGAACATACCTGTAATTCAAGCACGTACATCAACCGAGATGAAATAGAATTGTGCGTCACTCCACTATGTACCAACATCCAGGTGGAAATGCCGTTGGTGGTACCCATGAGCTTGAGGTTGTTCAACTCTCTGCTATTTCTTGCCGTTGCACCGCCTTTGAAATGAAATCCATTCAAATCGAGAACTTTGCACACTCCATTGATGGGGCTATCTTCATCTTCACATAACTCCTCTTCCACGATTTGGGAACCAAGCCCCTTTTTCCTGCGTTGTTTCCACTCAGCCTTGTTGAGGTGCCGAACTCCCTCTCCGTTGTTTTTTCATCAGTTTGAATTCAGAGAAGAAAGGGATGTAGATTGGCTTTTTAAAGTATGGGCTGGATGCTTGTTTGGGCTTGACCCAAAAACAAATTTGGGCTGCAATTGAGGTGTCCCAAATCTCTTAGACCCCCCTTTAGGTCCAATACTGGAGACCGGCATGAAGATTAGCTCCTTCTCCTTCATCGAGCTCTGTACCCACTCCAATGACACCATCTCCTGCTGGCCGGTATGCAGATGTGCTTCGACAGAGCATGCAAGTTTCATGGCTTCCACCAATTTTGCCAGCTTGTAAACCTTCACCCCATCCTCCACCTCATCCTTCAACCCCCTATTTGAGCATCCCACAAGTTGCGATTCAAGAAGATCTGGCGAGGTAGCAACCACCTGCTCGCCGACTTCAATGAGTACTTCGAAGCTCCCCCCTTGCTTCGAATCGGTTTGATTTTCGAATGGATCAGCTACATGGTTTGTGTGGTCACGGTGATTCATTCGCGGTTTTGAGACTTGTCCCTGGTTAATCTCACCTCTGTCCAGCATTGTTTCTCCAGGAGAACTGACACCCTCCACTGATTGGGACTGTTTATCGATTTGTTTGATCCAATTCATTACAAACCCCTTGAACTCTTCATCCTTCTTCCTATCGGCCTGAAGCTCAGAAATAGATTTGTTTATCTCCTTCATGCTCACAATGAGCTCTCTAATCCGCTTGGCATTTTCTTCTATTTTAGTTTGCAAAAAGTGTTGATGGGTCTCCATTGGTATCCTGCAGGTCGGACCAATGATAGCACTTAGATCAAATAAGAATACTAATGGTTATGTTTTCAGAGTTCTTTAACCACAAACAAACAATCAAGATAGGAAGCAATTATATTGATGAATAATCTCGAATACAGCAGTACTTTCTCAGCAATAAAACTGAGAAGTCATTACAATCAAACTTAACAACACAAAGAAAATGGTAAAAAAGCAACAATGGCAAGGGCACAAGACCCGTTACCCCCAAAGTAGAAAGGATCACCCTCTACCCTACTCCTTTTTCAAAATAACAGTTAAAGACATGCCATCCCCATGAGCTGAAAAACACTATTTATTAATACTCTCTCTTCCTCTTCATGCGTATCCCCCTTCCTCCAGCTCAGCAACCTCATTTTCCTTCATGGGCTTGGTGTTCCTTTGTGTGTACACCCTCCATGTTTTGGGCCTTGGGGCCGGCCCATCATTTCCTGGATCATCATCTTCATCAGTAAGGCTCCGACGAAGCTCTTGTGAGGCTCCTATGATCTCAGTAATGGATCAAAATGAGAAAAAATGCAGGGAATAGACTCTAATCGGTATGTGACTACCAAATTTATTTAAATTAATTCTGAATTTTTGGTTAAGAATTTTTATTTTGTTTGAACCAAATGGCTGGCTCTTGTGTGTTCTAATTTGTATAGTATATTTATGGCTAGATAACGGTATCTAAATTATTTCTTGAATGTTGATCTATGATGGTTGTGGTCTCGTCAATTTTGTAGTTTTTGGAAGATTATAGGATTTACTGTCAACTTTTCTTTGTGTTCTTATTTAACCAGAAATAATGGAGGGCATAAAAAGGCATGAAAACATGAATGTTAAAGATACAGCAGGGGGCCTCTAATAATTTCTAACCAAATAGAGTTACAATTTAAATACATTAAATTTGTTATATCATGATATGTGTGATAAAACTCATAGCTGTAATATTAGGAAATTATTATTGTTAATTGTTCAAATTGATTAAGTATGAATAAGAATTTACTAAAATTGATTAAGATACAGTCTAATGGAAATAGTTTAAACCAAGCACGGTGCACTGTTATAAAAGCTAAATTTCTACCGTATATACGCAAATAAAATGTGTTTATGTGTATGAAATTAAATGCTGTTAATTCTGGTTTACCGATTATGGCTTTAAGAACTAAAGTATTTTATTAAATTCTGATCCTAGAAATAATGATATAAAGGGTTTGATTTTTGGTAATAAAATATAATAAAGCTGAATCTTAGGCAAATAAAATATAGTTTTGCTAAATTTGATGCGTTATGTCAAAGATAGGGGTACTTATATGCTTTTGAAATTCGCCAATTAATAATAATATGCTCTTGATAATATATAATACCATGTAAGATGTTGAAATGGATTAAAGAAGAAATGTGAAACTCAATTAACTAGTTGGTGCCTTCCATTTAATAAAAGTAATTTTGGTAAGAAGAATTGAAATTTCTAATTAAGAACTGGATATACAAGAAATTTAATAAAATAAATTGTTGTGAGTTCTTAATCAAAAGGTCAAACGTGGTTATGAAGATAATTGAAGTTAATGAGCGACACCTTAGGCTAAGACTTAATTTCTTATATGCCCTTGTCCAGCTTAATTAATTATTGATAGTAAATAAATTGTATTTGACAATTAGAGGGTTAATTGAGATATAAAATTTCATATATATAGATGAATAGAACGTTTGGACTTAGAAGGTACCTTGTGTAATATAAATGAGAAATAGGGGAAATTTTGACCAAGGGTTAATTGAGATATAAAATTTCATATATATATATATATATATATAGATGAATAGAACGTTTGGACTTAGAAGGTACCTTATGTAATATAAATGAGAAATAGGGGAAATTTTGACTAAAGGCTCTTAAAGATTGGTTAAGCATGTTACTTAAAGATAACTCAAAGATAAAGAAATTAAAGTGAGGTTAGCTTAAGCTCAGAGTATTAATAAACTACAAGATTTAATTAATTGAATTTCATCTTGGTAAAATAATTTCTTATTCTTATGTGATTTAGTTGTGAAGTATAAAAAGATGGCATTGCTCTCATTATGAGAATGTATTCTATCATTGCTTGTCAATATTCTATCATTGTGAGCTATCTTTTTAAGGAATTGTGTTTGTAGTAAAAGAGGGTATTGTTATAAAACCTTTATAAAAGTAAATTTGTATCAAAGTTATGTGCTTTTATATATATATATATATATGTGACTCCGATTTGTTTTACCTTGTCGGTTCATATTAACTGTTCATTTGAAAAGACTGATCAGAATATATGATTTAACGGTCTAAAACATACTAGTATATATGTATCTTGAATATATATTTATATGCATTGTATAAAATAAATAGCTATGTGCATGACAATACGGATCAAATATGCTATAATGATGAGTAGCGCGTAAATATGATTAAAAATTTATGCGAGCAACTTGAACGCGGTGACTAATAAGTAATGCTTACACACACACACGTGTGTAGGTATGTATATTTGTATTTATATTTTATGATTTTGTACGTAAAAATTTTTAAGTGTTATAAGAGTATTTTAAAATCGTGTGGGTGACATATAGCCTAAAGCGCACGTGGCCCAATTTGATTCCCGTTTATCCAACTCATCTTACAATTTTGCTGAATTTTACCAAAAAAAAATAAGTAGGTGAAATTTTTATAAAAATACTTCATTAAGGTAAATAGTTTATTTGCATTAAGGTTAATCATGTATTACATAAATTGGTATAATTTAATACAGTTAGGGGTATATATTTATATACAAGTAGGTGTGTGTATATGATTGAGTGTGAATGGAGATTTGATGTTCGTTCTCACCTGATATTAATTAGCAAATAGATTAAGTGAATTAAGATGCTAATTGTGAAAGTTTCACAGTAAACAAATCAATTATCATTAACCATTTAATTTTAAGTAATCTATACGCAATTAACAGCATTTTCAAGAAATCGTTTATTCAAATTGCATGTGAAGTTTTAATATTTATTACTTATACTTATGAGCACTTTAAGTTCGGAGTTTACGACTTCTATATTCTATGTTTCTACATATGTATATATATTTGAAGTGTTATAAATGCACTTTTAAACTATATAATTGAACAGGTAAATTTGGTAGTCACCATTAAACTTTGACTTAACGCGTGATTTTTTTTCCGGGCATTGGTTAAAGATTAAGGATATTAATCCATATGCAAAAAAGGTCGAGGTTGATTGCAACTGGCAATATCAAGGAGTTGGATCAGAGCACTGTAACTAAATTATTATGTGTTATTATTATTTTATTTTGACATGTACACGGATGAATTATAGTCTATAACAATTATTGAGTTTTTGTTGATGTGAAGAAAGAAATTTTGTAATTGATATATTTGTATGATAAGATTTTATAGATAGAGTCGAGAATAGATATCTGTCTTATCTTAATTTTACAGATGTGATCTTTAGACTGAATTATTTATTAAGGAAGATGGAAAAACCTGTGTTGAAGTTTGTTTGGAGCTATGGATTTAGCTGAATAATAATATAGGTGTTTTGAAAGTTTTTCTTACAGGAGGTTTTAGAAGATTTAAGGAAAAATTCTGCCCAATTTTTTTTTTACATAAATTCAACTGTAATTGTTAAAGTAAATATGCTTTCTAAATAGAAAAATTTTTACCGACTCTTTCAAAGGTACCTAAATCCGATTGTGACACCCAATATTCGGATCTTTTACTGGATATCGGGTGTTACAATATTCCTCTCATAGCTAAAAAAAGCAAAATATGCTAAAAATCGCCTAATGTTCGACCAAAATTTGCTTCAATTCACCAAGTGACCTCTTACAATACCTTCTCTGCAGCCGAATCAACCATGGACACCTCTAATCCCATCACGACCAAGCATCGCACAAGCATAGTCGACGATGGCAACAAAATTGGAGAGTTCTCAGGAGAGTGAGCTGGCAAGGGAGAAGCACCAGGATGAACAGATCTAACGGAGTCATAAATGAAGAAAAAAGAAGAAATTGGCAGCCATTGAAGAGAATGAAGTTAAGAAGAAGAATGTTGGACAGTCGCAGATCTAAAGAGAATGACGAAGAAGAGGAAGAAGAAGCTGAGGGGAATAAAAAAGTGGTTTAACCTACACGTGTTGGTAATTTGTCAATAAACTGGCATGTGTTGGTTATTTTAAGAGAGTCACATTCACACGCAACACATGTTGTATTTTAACTGAATTTTGTATTTAAAAATATCAAAATTCGAGAGTTTTATTATTTATTTGGTCATTCTCATAATTTAGGTATCAAAATGAATTTTGTGGACAAATTTGAGGGATCAGAGATGGATTTACCCAAAGGAAAAGGAGAGATTTGTACATAAGAAAGAGAAATAAAAGTGGAAAGATGAGTAATGCGTTCGGCTTTAGTTCATTAAAATTGCAGTAAATTTTATTTTTAATAACATTTATAATTGTTATTAGCCATTATGTATATTTTATAATAAAAATTTAAATTTATGTTTGATCAAAGTACATACATGCAGTTTTAAAAAAAAGGTTTTGTTACTGCTAACCAATGTTAATGATATTTTTTTAAGTAGTATTTGTTAACCTTAAAAAAGTTGGGATGTAAAAAAAATAAAATTATTTCAATCTTTTTTATTTTTTAAAATGTTTATTAAAAAAATGAATCACACAAAAAAAATTAATTATTTATATCTTAAAAAATCATGATATATATATTTTGATTTTATGTCAAGATATGTATTCATGTACTTTATCAGATAAGAAACAACTAAAAAATTAAAAAATATATATTTTTTAATTTATCCCAAAAATTTTAACAAATAATTGGAAAAAAACTTCGAAATACTTTTTAGTGTTATCTTGATCATTTCATATCTTGATCCGGAAAATATTCCAACCTTATCTTAAAACTTACTATCTGGATCGATTTAACAAATGCTACCTTATTATATTATCATTTTTTTAAAAAAAGAAATTATTCTACTAAATTTTCACTATAATAAATTCAAAATAACATCTAATACATATTTTTTTTTAATTTTATCCTTCATATAATGTTAATAAAATATTTAATAACTTAATTAATATTTTTACACACTTTCCTATGATATCATAATTAAAAGGGGGTCATTTTACATTACTTGATATATATAATTTTTTATAAAAATTAATAAAATCAGTGATTAATTTAATATTAGTAAAAGAAAGAGTAGGAATTTGAATATAAAACCTCACAGCATATTAAAATTAGTTTTTACTGTTAGAATGTCCTCAAAAGAACTATGCTAACATCCTAACTCATACATTAACCTAAAAATTTAACATTATCATTCTATATATATATATATATATATATATACACTGGATGTGTGTTAATTAAGTGAAGGGTATTGTTTGGAGATATATACACACCCAAATATAAGCTTGTGAGATGTAAATCAAATGCTATTATATATAGCATCTGATTTATACCTGATAAGTAAATTTAAAAGGGACATTTATGTATTGTAGTTGGGATGTCTACAAGGGACAACTAAGGGATACCTCAAAAAAGGAATTTCTACATTTTGTAATTACTTCCTTTCTTTTCTATTTCAAGTGAAATATAATCAATTTCATCAAACTCTTAGCAGCAAGGGTGTTAAGATAGAATCTATTTCATAATTATGGGTTGCATTCTTTGTTTCTTTTTCTAATAAAAAATAATGGACAATTATAAATATTTCCAAACTTGTTACTTAAATTTTAATTAAACTTAAACTCAAACGATGCAAAACTAACGGACTGGACAATATTTTGTAGAAACGAGTAGGTACACATATTTCAAATAATATGTTGTGTGTCTAATTTATTTTATTTTTAAATTAGGTTGTGGGCCTAATTAAAAATTTATGTAATGAATTGGAATACTCGTAATTATCCTAAAAAGAAATCTAGAACTAAAATAAAATTAAAAAAGATAAAATAAGAGAGAAGATGTTGATAGGAAGCCCTCGGTCTCTTTTCATGTCTTATATCAGAAAATGACTTCTTGCTTAGCTGACGAGTGGTCCTTAGTAATTGAAAACAGCAACAAATTAAATAACATACTGTATTTATTACTAACTTTATTAAATAGTAGAGTCGTCAAATATTTGAACTTTCCATAAAAAAAGAACGATGGAAAACCCTTCACCTCATGCATCTATTAAATATTAATCAAGGAAAACAAAGCATAAATATCAGTCTCTGTCTCTCTCAGTATCACAATTGTGCTATTTGTGTTGGCTCCTCATCCATCTTTCCTTCTCCAGAAAATTGTTCTCTTGAGAGAGTGGTGGATATATTCAATCGCATCGAAGGCTGATTTATTTTGCTTATAATATAAACACTCTAGACTCTACTTACTATTTTTGGATCATTTTCGGATTGAATTGGGTTAAATAAAATTCGAATTCAGGTCAATTTTTTCTCTATGGATTCTAATCGAATTTCACTTAAAAATCAAAAATTGATGGATCTACTGCTAACTATCTCTTTGATACAGGCCTAAGAAAAAAGAATCAATAAAAATTCATATAAAACTTCAAATAGATTGATATACTAGCTATATATTCATGCATGCTTTTTAGGCAAATATATATTACGCACCTATGCAGCAATAAAATAAGAATGCACGTATGTATATTTTGATCCTTTAACATTATTTGCCCTTCATCTCTCGTTAAGGGTCAATTTTATCATTGATTACTGAATTTACGTCTAATCGCTTAAAAGTAACTGATTTATTTTTCATAATTTAAATGTCACTGAACTTATCAGTTTTTTGCAGAAAAAATATCTTGACTGGTTTTCGATGATAAACCTTATCCCACCAAAAGACAAGTGAGTCAGGTCACAGGTGGAGCCCCTGCCTTCCCCATTTCATTAAAATCAAGCCTTCCCCATTTCATCAAAATCAAGTCCGGATCGATTGTGATACCACTTGCCACGGGCTATCTGCCCAAATATCCATTTTGCTAAAATAAGCAGCATCCAGGCTTATAAACTCATGCCCCTCCCTTTGCCTTTCCGATGTGTGATATGAGAAATACAAAAAGCTTGAGAAGATTATGGGATATGGTTTTTCTTGCTTTCTTCACTTTTGAATCCATCACATAAACATAGTTTTTCTTGCTTTAACCATTTCTAATTCTTTCATGGGATGTGTATGTGATGGTTATAGTAAGAAAAATGATGTGTATGTGATGGATTCAAAGGTTAAGAAAGTAAGAAAAACCATATCCCATAATCTTGTCAACCTTTTTGTATTTTCCATATCCCACATAGGAAAGCTAAAGGAAATTTATTTCCCTTATAAGTATCCCACATTTAAAATAATAAAAAGAAAAAGGTGATCCACATCCATTTAGGGTTTGGCTAAGGCAAATGGATTTTTGCCATTTGACACGTGTCCTTTTTCTATTTGTTTATTTCAATAGGTGGGCATGCTGATGTTGTCAGCTGATGGGAAAGTTGACATGTCAAATATGACACATTAACTTATTGACATGGCGTGCAACGTCAGCATTCAGGCAAGGGTCATCATCGGAAACCGATAAAGATGACTTTATGTAAAAGTATGATAAGTTCAGTGATATTTAAATCACAAAAAATAAGTCAGTTACTTGTGGACGATTAGATATATATAAGTTCAGTGACCGTGGAAGAAATTGATCCCTCTCATTAACATAGATTGAGATCGTGTTTTAACTAAGGAAATAAGTTGGGGTTAAATTTCATCAATGCCGATGGGATTCAATCATATCAATAATAATATAAAAAATTGTAATGTAAAAAGAATTTAACTTTAAGAAATTATCATAAAAAGTTATTTTCATCGAAATTAATCATGAAACTGATTGAAAATTTCTATTGGCATAGTGGCACCCTAGCTCAACATAACCGAATGCGCAATACCCATATTGGTATATAAGTTACCAAATTTTGTAGTAAACTTCTTCTAAAATGTCATTTCATTCCAAACATGCATGAACTCTTACATTAAGTCATGATAACATGAAGTTTTGATGGTTCAACCATCAAAGTCAATCTACTGCGCACAACCCATTTACTTTGAAAACCATAACCCATAAATTAATTAGATAAAGGAGGTCTTTATCACGGGTTGTGTAACCTGATAATATAGATCATGATAAGTAGTTTGGACATATCCAATTATTCTCATTCGGGACAAACGGTTTAGTTAAAACAGCTCGTAACCGAATTCGGAAGTCTAAAACTTAAGAATGACATTTTCGTTACTTCAAATGATAACAAAATTCTTTTAGAATTCTAACTTCGATATAATAGGAAAACCAACTTTTTTTTTATCTGGTCATCCAATTTAGGAAAAATGAATTTCTTCCTATCTAGAATTCATAAACATGTTCAAACTCTATTATTTGCCTATATAATATATAAACAGTAAGGTATTTTCTCTTTACTCGGCAATTTCTAATTTGACTGTCGGAGTATCACTTGTCAGACTCCCGTCAAAATTTTGTGTTTTCAGACAATCATCATAATCTATCCAATAAGATTCTTCTACTCCATATTATACCCTATATTTCTAACAAAATTCTCCCCACCTAAACTAATGTTGAAGGAAGGAGTATTTAAATACAACTTTACGAATAATATTCGTAATGAATGATAAGCTCATGGACCATTGAGTATAATTAGTTCGACGTTTTACATTTTGGAACTGAAAAAGAATAGAAATAATTAAAATATTACAAAATAATAATTGATTAGAAATAATTAAAATATTACAATTTTTTAGTCTTTTATACGCCATGTAAGGAAATATATGAGAGATGGAAGTGAAAAAAAAAAAAAATTGTGCTATTTACCTTGGCATAAGGGCTTAATCTCATATCCCCATCTCTTTTCTCCACCACCTTTTATCTCCCCGGATCTTATTTTCTCACACCTATCTGGCTATCTGTATATGAATTGCATTTCTTTTTATTATGTAATTTTTATAAATTGAAATTAGTCATATTAATGAATTATCCTTAATTTATTCACTTTTTAATTTGATTTAAAAGCTCAGTTTATCCTTTTAAAGACGACTGTATAAGTTTGAGAACATTATTAAGAATCTAAATTAAGAAAAGAAACGCGTCCAAGAAAATTAGATGTCTTTTTTTTTTAACAAAATTCAATACGTTTCTATTCTTGAATTTATTTTAAAATAGATTTTTTTGTGTGGTTAGATACACAAAATCTAATTTCTTTTTGTTTTGTGGGTTTTGCCCACTCACTTCCATGTACCAAAAAAGATAGTGAGATATAAAAAGATATATTTGTTGGTATTTATTAAATACGTATAAACAAATGTTAAATTCAACAACAAAAATTCATAAAGAATATTTGTAGAAATTTTGGCAATTGCACGAAAAATATAATCAACTTAATTAATTAATAATGATTAAAGAGAGATGGTATAAATTAAATAATTGGGTTATAGAAAATCCAAAGTTGAATAATAGTTGTGGAAAAAAATCATTATTAACTTTTTATTCGTTTATTAAATAATTATTACTTGACCAATATAACTCATTGAATTCAAATATAACCCAACTAATTCATTTGGAAAATATATATAAATGGGTGGCCTTGGTTTTTTTGCAATGTTCATGTATTTAACTTAGCTCTCTTAGTTAAACAAGTCTGGCAGCTCCTTTCTAGAAGTGATTCTCTGATTGCTAAAGTGTTAAAGGCTAAATATTACCCTTGTTGTAACATTGCTCAAGCCCAGCCAGGAAAGGACATGGTTACTTAGAACTTCAGATGGCGTATTTGTGAGGGGTCTGGTATTGACATTTATAAGGATGCCTAGCTCCTTGATAATTTGAACCCAAAGATCTCCTCCTCTCCTTCACATGAGCTAATTATGAATTTAAGGGTTTCATCCCTTTTGTCAACGGATGGTAACGGTTGGGATTTGTCTATTCTTCAGGCAAACTTTAACAGTAGGGATATTGGCCAAATTCTTTGGATCCCTCTTGCTCGGCTTTCTTCGGTAGATTCAATATATTGGCCTTTGCAACTAATTGTCAATATTCAGTCAAGAGCACCAATCGCATCATTCATGGTTTAGTTCGATCAGCCTATTGTCAATTTCGATTTTCCTTGGCAAGCTCTTTGGAACCTCCCTATTCCTTCTAAGATTCGAATTTTCTTATGGAGATGTGTTATAGAAGTTCTTCCAACCAGGCATAATCTTTTCCATAGGCATGTTGTTGAACTATTTATGTGTCCATTTTGCTCTCCTCTAACCATTGAGACTATCCACCATGCTTTTTTTTAAGTGTCCTTTTTCAAAATCGATCTAGTATGATAGCTCTTTAGGTGTTTGTTTTGATGCCAATAGCTCGGTAGCAGCTATTATGAGGTTTTGGTTTTCATCCCTTTAGCGTGATGAGCTCTATTTGGCTTTGTTTATTATGTGGACAATTTGGTACAAAAGAAATAAGTTTATTTGTCATCAGCAAAGAATGAGTAACAGGACAGTCTTACATTTAGCAAATTAATGTTTGTTTAAATCAATGGTTGGTGGTTTAGTAGAAGGACTTTGTTGTTACGCCATCCTTTGATCCTATTGTTTTGGATATTTGGTCTCCTCTTCCCGATAATTTTATCAAATGTAATTGTGATGTTGCTATCTTTTTGGAAAATAATCGTGTGGGTTTTGGTTGGATTTGTAGAGATCCTTTGAGAATATTTGTTGCAGCTGGTCATGGGTCTTTAAATTGCCCTCTTGATCCACTACAAGAAAATCTGAAAATAGCAACGGAAAAATAGCAACGAAAATGATTCCATTGCTAAATTAGCAACGGAAAACCAATTCCGTTGCTATTTAGCAACGGAAAATAATTTCCGTTGCTAAAATTGGTTAAACTTTGTAGATTTAGCAACGAAAAAATTTTTGGTTATCTTCCGTTGCTAAAAGTGGAGGGAATTTTTTGCGCCAAAATTCAGCAACGAAAATTAGCAATGGAATCACTATTCCGTTGCTAATTAAGGCGCCAATAGATGGCGGAAAAAAATTGGAACGAAAAATAGCAACGGAATATTTTTTCCGTTGCTATTTTAGCAACGGAACATTTTTAGCAACCGAATTTATTTCGGTTGCTAAAATAGCAACCGAATTAATTTTCGGTTGCTAAAATAGCAACGAAATTTTTTTCGGTTGCTAAAATAGCAACCGAAATAGCATTCCGTTGCTAAATAGCAACCGAATTTATTTTCGGTTGCTAAAATAGCAACGGAATTTTTTCGGTTGCTAAAATAGCAACCGAAATAGAATTCCGTTGCTAAATAGCAACCGAATTTATTTCGGTTGCTAAAATAGCAACGGAATTTCATTTTCGTTGCTAAATTTTCTATATGAATACATATGGATATGTATATACACACATATACATACATATGCATATGTATATGTATGTATATATATGTGCATATATACACATACATATGCATATACAAATATACATACATACATGCATACATCCATGTATGTATCTATATACATACTTATACATATAAATATGTATTTATGTATATACATATATACATACATACATATTCATATATATATATCCGTATGTGCTTGTATGTGCATACATACATAATATGGATATGTATGTACATACATATGTATATATATGAATATGTATATATATATATATATATATATATGTATGTACATATATATACATACATGTACATATGTATGTATGCATAAATACATGTATATGTTTGTGCATATATACACATACATGTACATATATATGTATGCATAAATACATGTGTATGTATGTGCATATATTAAAATGTGATATAACATTAGTGAATATTATCTTTAAGTTTTTTATTAAAATGTGTTAAATTCTTCTCTTCTAATTATTAAAATGTGATATAACATTAGTGAATATTATCTTTAAGATTTTGATTTTATAATTTAAACTAAAATATATTTTATTAATAAATAAGGAATTAAAGTAAATAAATGTATATAATAAAAAGAAAAGAAGAGAACATATATAGATATTTTGGGGGGAAAGTTTTCTTGAAGTCCCATGAAATGTCTAATATAAAAAAAAAGAGAAGAGAATAGTGGATCGGGAAAAGAAGCAGGGGAGATCGGAGGAAGGAGCGCCGATTAACGACGCAGGCTACCGGTCCACCGCCGTTCGCTTCAGTTGTTGGCCACTAGCGGAACACCAGTCCGTCTGCTAACGTCGTCACAGTGTCCCCTTTACGTTTGCCGTTCTTCTCTCCATCTGCCTTAGCTTCTTCCCTTTTCTCCAGCGAAGTGAGGCGGCTGACGGAGACACAAATAAGGCCGGTGAGTTCCCCTCAGCGAGGAGTTTCTTTTCGCCATCCTCCTCTCCCTTCCCATCGCCGGTAACGTAGAGATCGGAGAAAGAAAGTCTCCGACGGTTTTTTTTAGATCCTGGCCATGAACGGAGTCCTTTGAGCGCGTGACCACCGCCGGTGGACTCCCCTCAACGTCATCCAACTCCTGGTGGTTTTGGTCTTGCACCGGTGAGGCTCCGATCACCGGTCCGGCGAAGTTTCGGTGCTTGTCCGGCGAGCACAATAATGGACAAAATTCATGGAGTTTCTACTAAAGATAAGTAATCATCCTTAATTTGAAGGAAAACTAAGGAGTAGTTCCATATTTGAAAAGAAGTCAGAAATAAAATTAAAATTAGTGTTTTTAATGGTTATACATTTAAATTGCTGCTTGGGAAGAATTACAAACTCCAACTCTTGGAATTTTTTTATAAACTGTGTTTTTGTGGTATTGCAGATCAGTAACATTGCCAGTATTTGGTTCATATCCCTCTTTCTTTCAATCTTTGCCACGGGTATTCTGGAAATGAGATGGAGCGGTGTTGGAATCGACGAATGGTGGAGAAATGAACAGTTTTGGGTTATTGGAGGGGTGTCAGCTCATCTGTTTGCTGTTTTCCAAGGTCTGCTGATGTCGAGCAGTGCGGAATCAACTGCTAGGGGACAATGTGGAACATGATGATAACATCAAGGATTAAAGGTTTTGGGTTGGAAGGTATATGCTTCTAAGTTTGTGTAGTATGAGTCTGGTATTTACTTGTTTCGTAAGTTGAGCATTACAGCTTGTTGCCTTCTTATTCTATTTTGACTGATTATTCTTTTGTTAATGTAATCTTTCTTTAATTCTTTTGATGCAAGTGAGTTAATTGATTTTTTTTAATTTATCAAAGTAATTAGCTGTTGAGGAGAAAATAATACATGACTTTCTGCTATTCGTTTCTAATTTTTCTGATATTACAGCCTAATTAGTTCAATTTCTAACAGCGTGGAACTGCAGGAATACATATTGACAGCACTGGCAAGCAAGACTGTTGTTTTTGTAACCCATCAAGTTGATTTTTTACCGGCTGCTGATTTAATACTGGTATGAGATTGCTTTTTGCAGTTTACATTTGTGTATTGCTTGTTCAATGGGAAGCCAATCTTTTGGGGGCTGTATGTCTTTCCCCTAAATAGTGCGGGATAGGAGGATGAAAGGATAAATGGGTAAACCAATTTCTTTCATTTTGAACTCAGATTTTCTTTCAATTTTATTTATTTATTTATCATTTCTATCGGAGGTGTGAGTGGAATCCAATGGTGAAAATACAGTGTGTTTCTGTGCTTGGGTCTTAAATGGCAAGTATTAATTAATAGGGAGTTGGGTGAATGGGTAAATGTGATTTGTGGGTTGCCTATCTTATTTATTTATTCATTTTAAATCATTGCAATTTTTTTTTCTTGTGATGTATCTGTAAATTTTTAATTTCTTGATTCTATCTGAACGTGAAGGGGGATTGGTGGAAGCTGGTTTTCTCATCAGATTTCAGAAGCTAATGTCATGCATCTTTATCCATTCTCGCACTATATACAAAAGCAAGAAAAAGGCTTGTTTTCTCTTTCTTGCTTTCATATTTATCCATTTATTACTATTATTATATCTTATTTCTGCCTGCTCCGATGTAACTTAGCTCATATAAATTGCAACTTGGGTGTTTTTTGTTTTTTTTATTGCCTCTTATTTCCTTAAACTGACTAGGTAAAATTTTAGTTTTGACTTTGCTTAAGAATTGCACCCTCATTGATTCTTAATTCAATTTCCAGTAATTAGGGTAGTTGTATAGGTGGCTGCTGTATATGTGCTGGTGCAGAATCCATAGTATAAATTGCAATAATGGCAACCGAGCTTTATCATTTGGTAATCATGTTAGGGAAGTAGCCTAGCCTGTATTAGCTAAATTATTAGGATGTCAATAATTTTTTCAGTTTTTTTAACAGTAACTTATATTAACTCGAATTCAATAAGCCTTAGCTTCGTGATACCCATATTATCATATGATTAGATCTTTGAGATTTTTGAACTTTTTAACGGGCAAATTTAGGTCTAACAAACATTGTATTGTATTTTGGTTTTGCTTAAGATATTTTGATTATGGTTCATGTAACTAGAAGTTTCAGGGTTAAATTAGTAGCTATATAATGTTTGGTCCATGTGAAAACTTCTTTTCTTGCAAGGATTATTTTTTATGGCAAATTTGGAAGGCATACACAACATGGATAATTTTTTGGTTTTCTATTTTACACTAAAACAGCAAGCTGTTTTAGTGTAATTTGTTGGTTTTATATTTTACACTAAAACAGCAAGCTGTTTTAGTGTAATTTGTTGGTTTTCTATTTTAGTGATGGAATAGCGACGAAAAAACCGTCACAAATTTTTTTATAATAGTTGCTAAATTTAGCAACGGAATTCAACTCGGTTGCTAAATTTAGCAACGGAAAAATTATATCTTTGAATTCGGTTGCTAAATTTAGCAACGAAATTTGAATTCGGTTGCTAATTTTGACCAATTTACCAAATGTTAGTGGTTAGATTTAGCAACGGAATTTAGTTTCCGTTGCTAATTTAGCAACGGAATTTGAATTCGGTTGCTAAATTTAGCAACGGAATAAACATTCCGTTGCTAAAAATACCAACCGCCGAATTAGCAACCGAAATTTCCGTTGCTAATTTTCGTTGCTATTTTTGATTAGCAACGGAAAATTGACATTTTCCGTTGCTATTTTCCGTTGCTAAATTGCAATTTTCTTGTAGTGATCCTTTGTTAGCTGAAGTAATGTCAATGAATAAGGCTTTGGGTTGGATGAAGACTGTTGTCTTTCAAAATTTACACATGGAAACGGATTGTGTTATTTTGTTTATGCTTTTACCAGGCCTTTCTCTTATGATTCTCCTTTTGGTTGCATTGTTAAAGACTGCATTGATGCAAGTCTCAGTTTTGATAATTATCTGTTTACTTTTGTTAGAAGATCTGATAATGATCTTGCCCACATTCTAGCTAGTACCTTTATTTTTTTTTTAGGAGTTAGTTATACTTCTCCTTCCCCTTATATTCAACAGGTGCCTTAATGAAATGGTCCTTTTTATTCAAAAAAATAAAATAATTTTGAAGGATTTGGCTGAAGCCCAATTACACTCCATCAAATTCACTTTTAAATAGAAGAATTTACACCAAATATCCTTTTTTATCCTACTTTTTGAAAATACATCTCCCAATTTAAAAGTTTTAAAATTACCTTTTTTAATTTTTTGTTTTTAAAAATACTTTTTTTAAAATTTTAAGCCCTAATTAGTTTATGTAAACTCCCTTTTGCAGTATCGTCACCCATTCTTATCTTTTGCTCTATATTGACCAATCTTTATCTCTTGCTCTAGCTTTGAGTCATTTTCTACAATTTATGATCTCTTGCATCGGTTCTTTAACTCCAAGTCGATCAATTCTCCGTGTTTGTTATCGCCGTCTCCGAACATCGATTCTAACTTTGCCATTCTTGTCTCCTAAGGTGTGCTTTTATTTTATAATTTATTTTTTATTTTTGTATTTATTCATCATTTGATAAGATTTGTGTTCTATTTGAAATTAACAATTCCACATATATGCAAATGACTTTAATATTTCATAGTTTTTTGCTTTTTTCTTAATTATTCCATGTCAATTTTTAACCATTATCATCCCATGAACTTGTTTCTTTTCAATGTGTTAATTCATGGGCTTGTGAACAATTTTCATTTTGAGCATGCCATTTTCCATTTTGTTCTCATGTTGAGGATGGATATGGTTGACATATATGTTAAAGTTGAGGAATTGGGTTTTTCTCTCAAGCTGTTTGATGAAACTCCTCACAGATTTAATGGGAAGGGCACATTGTTATGGAACTCATTTCTGATGAATAATAAGTCGTCCCTCAAACAGTGACAAATCTTTTATTTAATACCTGAAAGTTAAATTAACACCCTCAACTAATTAACAGAAGAAATAAACATTCTTTTTTTGAGAAAATGGTTAAGGATAACACATTCTTGATCTTTTGTATATATAAATAATAGGGATGAGCAAAAAAAAATCGAAAATATGGTTAACTGCAAAATCAATCTGAAACCGAACCAATTTTTACGGTTAACCGATCCGATGGACTCGGTTATGATTTTTAATTTTTATATTTTTGGTTAATGGTTACGGTTTAGGTTTTTAAGTACTGATTAACTGTTAATCCACGGTTAATTGGTTCATATATATATATATATATAATTTTTATATCTCTAATTTTTCTATATTTCTCTCTAAAATTTACATAAAATAATACTTTAAAATATATTTAAATTATATTTTTATTTTCATACCTTAATTTTTTATATTTTTCTATAGAATTTATATAATACTTTAAACTAAATTTATATTATATTATTTTTTAATTATATAGAAATATTTATATGTAGTATACAATTAACTTTTATATATATATTTTTTTATCATATATTGGTATTCATATTTTAATTAATAGTATTTAATTGTGTTATTATCCAAAACTTTATTTGACTTAGAATCAAACATATTAATTTTCAATAAATATCAAATCTATTTTATAATATTAGCTATTAATTTATAAAACATGAATTTGGCTAGTAAATTATGTTTGTTTCGTAATTTTTATATTAAATTATTTTATACATTGGAAATTAAATTAAACTTTATCTAATTTTTTTATATAATTTTATGTTATAAATTTTAATGGTTAACCGAAAAATATTAGTTAACCAAATCGAAAAAATGAAATCGATGGACTGATTAACCGAATGTAACGAACTGATTAATGGTTAGTAATTTTGAAAAACCGATTTTAATGGACTGGTTAATTTTTTTACTAATAGACCGGTTAACCGGTCTATGCTCATCCCTAATAAATAAACCCTTTAAAGCAAAACAAGGCATAAAGATTAAAATCCCTATATGAAAATTAAAGGATTTTTATACTTATCAAGTCACTAGGTGACTATCATTGTGTGGGTATTCAATGAAACATCACCTCTAGGTTGCCCCTGTGAGCAGGCTTGCAAATATTCCTGATGTCACTAAAATGAATCAAGCTATGGTAATTACTTTCTTTACTCTGCATTATATAAAATAATGTAATTAAATGACTATATATTTTAATTGTTATATTTTCGTTTGAAGGTAAAAATAGTAAACCTTAAACATGTGAATTGATGAACAATTGTATAAATAGAATTTACTATACTTTAGTTTCATTAATATATTTTTATGTCTTCTGCAAGACATAAACTTTTGGGGTTTGGCGTATAACACCTATTTTGCAATTCCATACTTAAAAAAGACTAAAGGTTCATAACAATTCCGTCGTCCACTTCATGGCTACCTCTCCCAAGAATGAGTATATATTGTGTAAGATATTCGATCCACGCTTCATGACAAAGGAGCTGCAAGAAGTTGAGAGTGAATCTGAAGCACATCTAAGAAGACCTAAATTGAAAAATATTTCCAGGAGCTATAAAGGAAAAGTTGTAGTTTGACAATGTATTTAATTGAAACAACAATTGTAAATATTTTTTTAATTGTTAAAAAGTTTATGGTCATTGATGAACTAGTAGATAATAAATATGCTCTTTTCTTATTGAAGCAAACATATGTTGAGTGATATCAGATGAAAATCATGAATTAGATTTTTAGTATGAAATTTCTCTTTTGATTTTTGGTATGTTGGATGGTATGCGGTATATCAAAATTCTGTAACACCATTATACCATTGTACCGCACGTATAATGATTGAATGTAGCGACAGAAAGGCAGTTACACTAAACTGCCCGCTAAATTTTTTTTCCTTTTTTCTTTTTTTTTTAAATCACAAATTACATTCATATCATATAACATACCCACAAGGTAGACATAATTATAATTAAATATTATACCAGTACAATTCATGCTCTATACCTCCAACACACACACACACACACACACACACACACACACACACACACACACACACACATATATATATATCATGCTTACAATCATCTTGGTATCCCGCTTTGTTTTTTATCATTATAGCATCGGCTACTCATCTTTCTATCTTTATAACTTATGCGCAGTCAACAAATTATGCGGTGAGCATCGAAATGCCCAGTGGTGGATATATATCCCAAACTTCCCATAAAATATCATACACACATACACATACATGCATGCATACGCACATACATATACATATGCATGCTTCCACGAGCATTACTTAACATTAATTATTTATTCACCATTCTGATGTGCATCCTACATTCATGCACAAATGCATTAAGCATGCAAAATTACTTAGTTATTTAATAAAACACAATTATCACTCCACTTAATACTTTATGCTATTAAATGTCATAATACCACTCATTTTTTCATTTTATCATTTTTATCCTTTAAACTCATCATTTAGTGTAGTTGCCATTTTTATACTTAACTTGCATTAATTTACAATATTGCCTTTTAATTAATTATAATTATTTTAATATCACTAATTGAACTCATTTATGCACTTCCTTTACTATTAATTATGCAAATTGCAATTTTAATCATTAACATGTTATTTTCTTGCCACTTACACTTTAATTAATACCCATTCTTTACAAATAAGTTCACTCACATTTAATTTTCACTTGTGAATTAACCTTCATACTTTTATTCTTTACACAATAATTTAGTCATTCAGACATGCATTCATTCATTCAGTTACTTAGATATTTATTCAATTGTTCATTTTAAAAGAATCTTTTTATTTTTGCCACACTTAGTTTTAAGGCTTAATTTTTCCTCTCTTTTATTTTTAATATAAGTTATGATATGAAAAATTACGATTTAGTTCCTATTTTCACTTAAGTGCAAAAATTACAATTTTGATCCCTATCTTACCATATAATAGGGTTCATTCATAATTTCATCTTTTAATTAACATTCCATTTGCTAAATTATAATTTGATCCTTGCACTTTCACTAAATTACAATAGTGTTTTCTTTTATCATTTATTTACACTAATGCCACTACTTATTTTTACTTCACACTAAATTTCTTATTTGACATGCAACTATCATTTAATTTCAAATATATTATTTTTTATGGCAAATTATATATTGGTCCTTAGTTTTTTAATTAATTACAAAATTGTCATTTTTACATCATATTTACAATTTTACCATTAATTCACTTATTTTAATTCTAAATCAATGATTTGGCATACAAACTACCAATTAGTCCCTATTTTATCATTTTAGTGTCAAATTTAAATTTAGTCCTTCAAGACTACAAAAGTTCATTTTTAACCTATTCATTCACTACTTTATTATTTTTACCCGCTAATCTTATTATTTAGGTAAATTATCATTTTGACCCTAAATTTTTTATTTTCTTTCATATAAGTCCTTTTTCACTCTAATTTTCATTTTCACTTCACTTTTTACACTTTTAAGTTATTTTTAACATTATGCCCCTAGTACAAATCTGAAAAAAATCTCCAAACTGAATATATATGGAACGTAGATACCACGTACGTATCAATTTATAAATTAAACCTCTTTTTCATGTAAAATTATATTTTAGTCCTTTAATGTCATAAAATTTGACTTTTTAAGCAGTTGGTTTACCAAATTACTATTTTACCCTTATTAATTATTTCTTTCTCAATTTGACATATTAAATCCATTTTTTGGAAAAATTATCCTTTTACCCCTAAACTTTTAAATTCTTTTCATTTTAGTCCTTTTTCACCTTTATCTTCAATTTCAACTTTCTTTTTGCGCTTTTAATATTTTCTTATTCACTACAAAAAAAATGATTTTACCGACGGAATTTACCAACGGCCACAATATCCGTCCCTAAAAAGAAGATATACCGACGGATTAGCTACCGAATCATAAATGTGTCGGTAAAACTAAGAAAGCAAAATGGCGACGTTTTTAGCGACCATAATGGAAAACGGTCGGTAAATTTGGCTGGTAATACTAGCGCCATTTTGTAGCGACGGGCTAGCGATGAAAAACTTCGTCGGTAAGGCTATCAATATTTTTGTTATGTAACGACGGAAATTCCGTCGGTAAATAATGGCAGAATATTTTCGTACATTATTTACCGACGAAATAGCGACGAATTGGGGCAATGGAAATATATATTTTAGCGACGGTAGTAGTCGTCGGTAATTCGTCGCTATGTTTTATTATATTTAAATAAATGTTTAATTTTTTTAATTTTTTAATAAAATATCATTTTTTCCAAATAAAGCCTAGACTAGATATTTTTTAATTTTAATTACATATAATTTTTTTATGTAAAATAATTAATATATTTTAGTTATACTCCTATTTTTTAATTATATATACAAAATATTTTATGAATATTTAAATAAAAATTTGTTATATTTTGATGTGATAAGTTCGATCCATAAGACTTGTATTTTTTTATTATTTAAATTTAAACTGATCAATATATAAATGAATTCATGTTACCCTAAATATTTTAGGTCAAATTTAAGATTAATCAACAATAGTTTTTATTATAAAATCAAATTTTATTTTATTTTTAAATTAAATTTTTTATTATTATTGTGGATCGGGGAGAGTAGGAACATGTCCGGGGAGGTGTAACATCCCGGATTCCTGAAAAAAAAACATCATGATGTTAAAAAAAATAAAAAGAACAAGTAAAGTATAATAATTAATAATAATTAAAAAACGAAGATAAGGAAAACGATTAGACATAAAAGAAAAAAAATAAAAGAATAGAAAGATGAGAGAATGGAATACATTAAACGAAATACAAGAAAAAAAATAAAAGATAGATGAAGGAAAGAGGCAAGCAGGGGAGCTAAGAATGACGGCTGACCGCCCGACACCGGCAACAGCTCGATAAGATCTCCACCGTGCAGGCCAACCGTCGTCTTCTCTTCGGTACGCATACCGTTTGTTTTTGTTTCCCTTTTTCTTTATTTTTTTTAAAACCCGACTTCCTTTGTGATTTCGGTCAACAACGACGAAATTAAAAATATCAAAAATTCAAATTCATAATAATCTAAAAATTATTATAGAAAGTTTTTTACAAAATGAAAAAAAAATATGTAAAATTGAAAATACACAAATTTTAATTAAGAGAACAGAAAAAGCAGCAGTCCATTATCGGCCCAAACTCTAACCCCCAATCACAGTCCACTTTGAAAACCCTAACATCCCACCACTATAAATAAATAGTTTAACATCAAATGCGGCTGGATTTTTCTCCGCTTACCCCCCAAATCGCCAGGTAGCCGCTGTAGCTAGGGAAGAAATGGTACGCTCTGTCTTTCAAATCCTACTTATTATACATTTAAATGCAGAATGGCTAGCTTTTGATCGATAATTAGATGTGTGTTGCGTTTGTTAGGTGAAAGGTACTGGAAGTTTTGGTAAGCGGAGGAATAAGATGCACACTCTTTGCGTGCGATGCGGTCGCTGGAGCTTTCACCTCCAGAAGATTCGTTGCGGTGCTTGTGCATATCCTGCCACCTGCGTTAGAAAATGTAAGTGCTATTGTCGTTTACTTAGCAGCAAAATGTTTCTCGCTTTTAGCTGCTTGATTTGGTTTAGTAGATAATGTGATTAGAAACTGGAGCTTATACTCTGAGACAATTGTTTCTGTCTCAATAGATCGTGGTTTGTTTGTTTAGTAGATGTTGATTAAAAACTTTATGTGCTCATTTTCTTCACTTTGTTTCTTAACTGGAATTGCGCTGAAATTATGGATCATGAACCGAAGTCCTTATTTAATTTAGCAGTTTGGTTAATGAATTGTTCAATTACTTTTGCTGGTTTATGAGACAATTTAGTAAAAAGGCGTGGTTTGATAATGAACTCCTTGGTCGTTCTATCCTATTAGAAACTAAAAAGATTCATTAAATATTCTGGAATTCACCTTCTCATAGATTCTGTTTAGAACTTTACATTTATAATTTAATTTTCTAGTGTTATAAATTGTTTATCTGAACTGTTAGCATTTGAAAATGATTTGAAGTTTTTGAATACTCCTACTCTGTACTTTAATGTGAGTTCTAAGTATTTGTTAACAGCATCCGAACATGCTAGTAAATAGCATTGTTTATGAGATAGAAAATCAGCAACGACGAAATGATATTGTTAAACGTTGTTGGAAAGAAGTATACAAGCGTTAAGTGATTTTGGTTGTTAATTTAGTGTTTGACTTCCACGTTTAATTTGTTTTGCTGATTTATTTTGAAGAAGCAAAAACTAAATTCTTATTTTTCAATTACTTATACTGTGTATAGTTTGATTTGATAATTGAT